>ML782807.1:481817-495556 GCA_009831015.1 Picea engelmannii
AGACCCAAAGTCTGTAAAGTGGAGTAAGTGAGTGCAGGACTGGTACCCGAACTAGGCATACCGTATGAAAACGGAGGGCCTGTCGCACTAGGTGTGAAGGGAGTTGTGGCCGCCGCTATAGATGGGATCGGTCCACTGTGCGACGTAGTTGCGGCCGAGACCGTAGTGGCTCAGATCGATGACGGCAAGTTAGGAGATGTTTCTCCTGTGGTAGCAACGGTGGTGGGAATGGAAGAATTCCCAGAGGAAGTAACGCGTGTGGTTCCATAACTGTGTGAGGCACTGACAGGCGTTCGTAAAATTGGATTGGTACGATGACCGATGGCCAAGTATCAGTGGTTGGGGTTTCAACCGAGCCAATATTGGTGATTGATTCCTCCGGGAGTTGTTCGGGCACAATGGTTTGTAACCTGGTTGCTTCGAAAGACCCTTGTTGGTCTAGTTTCCGCCTCAATGGTGGCGGGGGTGGCTCCAGTATAACCGGTGGTAGGCCCAGAAGCCTTCGTGACTGGCGGAGCTCGGGATCCTCCACTGTGTGAGAATATCCTAGACATGCTAAGGTATTCTACATGTTCAAACAGTAACACACACTAAAAAATAAACCCCTAAGAGATAAGACAAGCAATCACTAACTATTTTGAAGAACAGTTACAACAACCAACACTAGAGAAACTTACCGGTGCAAGTGCAACTCGAACACGGAAGCACCCTTCGAGTATACTCTACAAAGCGTGGCCCAATGTTTGTCCTAGGTACCGCGGTATACCCCCCCAGTCACCTGTGTATGTCCCTAAAAAAGATTGGCAACTAGTTTTCCAACACGCGAACAGTCACGAAGTGGGTACAGTCAACAGTCGGGTAGACCACAATGAGCAGGGTATCAAGCCTAAAACCTGTCAAGGGTATCGAAAGAAAATGGTCCGGAAGAAAACTGAGGACCTCGAATGGATTCGAGACCCACGAAGCCCCGTGGAAAATGCAAACGACGGAATCCCAAAACAAGCCCTCGATATGTGTTCTCCACTACGCTTGGTCCGGCTTTGGAGGGGTTATCTCTGCTACCTTTCCTCACGCGACCTCGTGTTTAGGCCCTATGTTAGAGGGGGGTCCCGAATAACTTCCACGAAACTGGACTTCTACACTCCCTATCACAGACTCTAATGTTTGGTTTTTAGTGGCCTTGGAGAGTTTCCTCTCCAACCTAATCCAAGGCCCTAGTCCTGAACTAGTTTATGAACCCTACAAACAAAAATTCTAATAGATTTTAAATTAGCGTTTCTTTTATGGGCTTTTTAAGTCACGGGGTATGAAGGTGAAACTGATGATGTGTAAAGACTCAAAGCAAAAAAAAATGAAAAAAATGTTGGAAACAAAATACTTTTACTAAATGCAATAATCAACAACTTTTCACAAAGAAATACTTCTTTTTCTTTTCAATTTTTCTAAGATTTCATGCAGCAAACATAAAGGAATTTCGCTCGACTACGAGCTACTTATGCTCTAAATGCACTGCAAAAAAATTATGAACAAAAAGACTTCTCCCTAGCTATTGATGCAGCAACACAATCTTCAAACGAAGAAGAAAATGAAAAAGAGATATATATTTTTTTTATTTAAGTGTTGAATGAAGCAACAAAGGGAAAATGCCGACAAGCACAAAACCAAGAAAACAAAACAAAATTCTGTCTTAAAGCACAGATCGCAAAGAATAAAAGCAAAGACACACACTGGAAATCAAAAAGCACAAATTCTTTCGCTTGTCTAAAAACCATAAAACAAAATCTTTCTTTTTTATCTTTTCTATCAAATATCAACTAAGAAAAATAGGCTAAGAATAAGAGGCCCTAACCTACTGATTGTGCGACCCTAGACTCAAACACCTGAGAGGAACACTTCTCACCACAGGAGGGGATGATTTCCCCACCCTGATTGAAAAGCAGCCTATCAAGCACGCTATTGTCATTGAAACAACGTCCCAACGCGTGTTGAGCTACAACAGAGCGTGTGTACCTGCGGGCTGCACTTGCACAGGCCACGTGTATGTATAAACTCTAAGACAAAAATAACACAGGCAGCCCAGACCAGGAAGAGGCCTCTGGTATTGATAACCAGGGTCTCCTGAATTCTTGGATGCTTCTTTTTAATAGAAAATAAAAATAATTGCAAGGAATAACAAAACGCAATAAAGCAAATTGAGACAAGACTATGAACCAGCAAGACTCGGACAGGATCCAGAAAGCCCCCTGAGAATGTATAATTATGATAGGGTAGAGGAGGACTGCCTCTCAAGCTTTCTAACTCCTACACGCTACTGAAACCTCTACAGCTAGCGTTCACACACGGGCTGCAAGAGATTAGGGCGCAAGTACACACGTGCAGGCCTTCTGCAGGCCGCGTGTACCTCTGTGTGTCCCAAAAATTGTCGTCAAGCAACAGTCAGGGAAAACTGGTATAAAGAACTAGGTTTCCTGCTAGCTCAGTCCTTACAGAAAAAGACAGGCAAACAAACAGAAAATCTAATCTCTTAAACTACCCAAAAACTCAACTAAATCCAGAAACCCTAAAGAGTATCTTCCCCAGTACGGTCGCCAATTCTGTTGTTGGGAAAAATACCCTACGGACTAGCAAACTAGGGTCATACTTGCATGCAGATTTTGACCATAAAGAAATGACTTTCTAACCTACCACCCAAAACTTAAACCCCTCTTTTGTGATACATGCATGGAAAGGAACTACTAACCTTTTTACGGATGTTTGGTGTAGATCCTCCGTTGCGCTTTGCCCACTTACTTGCGCTGCTCCTTCCAAAGTTAACCTGCAATCAAGACAAAACACTACGCATGCATGCTACTTTCCTACTTGAGGGTTAGAAATTAAGCATAAATTACACAAATCATAGATAACGCATGCATTGGGAAGGGAAAAGTGTTCTTTTATTATTTTCAAAATGAATCAACTTACAATCAAAGTCGAGACCAGCCACCGCTCCTTGATCCTGATCCTGGGCTCCTCCTCTTCTTTTGTCCTCCAACTACTTTACGTTAATTCTCCTTAGGCTTGAGGAAAGGCTAAAGGGTTGGGACAAATGGATTTAGCAAATGGGCAGAGTTTCTTCGCTATAATTTTCCTCCTTCAAATAGTACCCCTACCCCTTCTTTTATAGGCTAGAAGGAGCTAGGGTTTTGGACGAACTCTCGGCCATGCATAGAGGGAGTTTCAGTTAACTGACCCATAGCTTTTTGTCCCGTCGGCAACTTTCCTATTTTTGTGTTTTGTTAGGTAAACGTGGGCTGTAGTAGGCATGCCAATGTTCACACGCGTGCAGTAGTGGGTTAGGGCGCGTGTACCTTTACCCAAGAGGATTTTTAAAGAGGTTGTTCAGTAGATGTTTTGGCAATGAAGGGATATGAGTTGGCCTAATTCTAGGTAAGCATTTGTGGTGAAATTTAGGGTTATAACACCTAACCCACAAGATTTTTACCCGGGAAAGACCTCAGACCGAGCATTAGCGCAGAGAATCAAAGATACTTATGGCGATGTCGAGAAGGGCATGTGAGGTTACAAGGTAGCCTCTATCCAAAATGGCACAGTGCGCCTCACATGTCAATCGATTGCAGGCAAGCTAGTTCGCAAGAACCGACCCACCCAAGTAATTGGATTCGTTGTTGACCTCGCAGGGAAGTGCACAGAAGGACTTCGGATGAATTGGGTGCAGTATCTTGTAAACCATCTAGATCTTGATTTCTAGGAAGCACAATACCAAGGGTATGATTTCCACTTTACCTGGCTTCTCATACTGATCGCATTCATTGCATGGGAAATGTCGGAAGATGCAACCTTCCCCGACATTGAGCCCTTTGAACCTTTGGCCATGAAGTTCAGTACCTTGTGGTACTCTAATGATATGAACAAGAAATGGAAATCCAATGCCATCTTCCATACTTATTACAACCAGTTGAAACAAGCCATCTAGTTCGAGCTTCGGATGACCCCGAATACCCTCCACAGGTTTCATCCCTTAATGAAGTTCAGCATGGACCGCCACTTTATTTATATAATAACACACGCAGATGGCCCTAAGCAGCAGTTACAGTCCTATTACAAACTTACAGAGGAATACTTAGAGGAAATCACTAAGGAATGGTCGATGGACCTCCTTATTCTAGCCAACCCTGTGGAGTTTTTTGATGTAGACAGCCCGAAAGCTGCATAGGATACACCTGGACCTAGTAAGACGAAGAAGCCTGCAGAAGTTCAGAATATAGACAACACATTTGTGAGGACTACATCCATTTCACCAGATGAAGAGTATGATGGTGAAGAGATAGAAGGCGTATAAATTGAAAAACATAAAGGTGAAGTACCACTGCCTAGGGACGAAGAGGACTCGTTGAAGAAAAGGAAGGTTTCGCCTCTAAAATATTCCTTCCGGAAGAAACCTAGAACCCCTGCAACCAAGATGCGGACTACCCTCACATTGGATGATTTTAATTTCATCATTGCAACTGTGAACGATGCTTCACAGGAGATATTAGAGAAGCATGAGGTGAAGCAGGAGAAGATGTATAATCATATCAATATTGAACTACAAGGAGTGCAGAAGGCACTCTAGTCTATCCGTGCAACCTCCACTATGCCTCTGATAGAAAGAACAGTAGAACCAGGAGATGAGCCATCCCAATTGCACCAGATTGTCAATAAAGTTGAAGCTCACCTTCAATGAGCTCAGGAATAGACAGCACAAGCCACCCAGGCTTTGACACAGGTACAGGGAGTACTTGTCGAGCAACACAGTGCTGCCAAATGAGAAAAACTTGCTCTTCAATTATAGTGGGACAAAGAGAAAGAAGATCTACAATAGAGCAAGGAGGAGTTGATCACAGAGAAACTCGAGATAAAGGAACTAGTCAACAGATCACTTCTCTCTGTGATCGTCATAGAAGTGAGAGCTGAAGAATGAATTCCACAGCAGGTGGCACAACTTTAAGAAGTGATCCAGTAGCTTCAACAGCGCATCACAGACCTGGAACTTTGTAATGTGCCCGAAACTCCTTAAGAAATCAGATACCTAAGAGAGGCAACTGCTCACAGCGCATTTGGAAAAATGAAAGACCTTGCTTTGGAGTGAAAGCAACTAATCTCTAGGAGCGCTCAGACTTATGAGAACCTCATGGAGAATCTAGAGTTACAAGCATTGGAGTCGCAGCTCCAAGAAGAAAAGCAGCATGTAGATATGTTACAAGCGCAGCTGAAGGCCTTGTCACCAGTCGAAAGAATGAAGAGGTTTCCAGAGCAACGTACATCCCAACAAAAGATCCACACAATCCATACCAAAGTGATGGAAGTCTCTCAACAAATTCAACCAGTGCAACAGAAGGAATGCCAACTATTCACCGAAGTTCAAAGCCAAGGAGCCAAGCTAGAACAGGTCGTCATCACAACAGAACATCTCCTAGAAGGAAGAGTCAGTGACGCACTCATCCAGGAGTTCACTGAGAAAGAGGCAGTATCACTACAGTAGGTCGAAGCATCTTGAGCCAAGCTCGAGGCATTTTAGGCATAATTTCTCAGACTAGAGTGACTCGGGACGAGTCACAGGTGAGTGTTGGGGGCTTGTTGGCCCTTGACCAAGTTTTGGGAACACTTGGTCATATTTGACCTTTTTTGGGACTTCGACATCCTGTCAAAGATTGAGCGCCAGACGAAGCAGAGATAATAGGATCTAGGCCCACTTTTGGGCCCATTTTGGGTTTTGGGAATATGTAATGGGAAAGGGATGTCGGCCCGTGGGTTCACCCATGCTTAGGACCACTTTTGTAAATGTATAAATATACATCTAGGCATCTACTAGAGTATTGTATCTATGTGATATAGGCTGCGTGCCAAGTGCGATCTGTGTGATTGAGGTGTTATGCATTTTATAGGCTTGTAGAGCTTAGTGCAAGTCCTTGTGTGGAGATATAGAAGGATTTGTGTTGTAAGGAAAGGAAGAAGGATCTAGAGAGATGCACAGATCTTCTATCCTATGCGCACTAGGTTTTGGTGGCTCTGTGCTTGTAACCACTTGGCCGATAATAATAGAGAAGAAGAGTTGGTGGACATATCCCTAGGGTGGGGGTCAACCACATTAATTTGTGTGTTATGCTTTGTGATTTAACTCAATGTGCTTATCTCTGCTTTTGCTAAGTTCTTTGATATATTTAGATAGATCTATTTATGTTTTGTGATTATTAGATGCATATGAATAGTAGATCCGATATGTATGAAGATGCTTAGTGTTGATCTACTGGATTTGATTTGTTTTACTATTGCTAAGTACTAAGATATCTTAGATCTAAGTGAATGTTGTGATGCTATGTCCTATCTGTGAAGTATACTAAGGTTTGAATATTGACGAATGATCGATGTTAAGTGCTTTGTAAGTGATATAATCACAGATTTGTATCCCATCTAAGGTTGCAGACACCCAAGTCTTGCAACCACCCCTGCCTCTACCTCGGGTGAGACTTCATCTGCTTCGCAGGTGTTGTCGAAAGGGTCGGTAGTTAGGGTTTTGTTCGTGTGCTCTTGTAGCATTGAACCCTGGGTCTGCCCTTGTGCCAATAGTTGGTCTAATTGGAAGAAGATACATTTGTTGCAGGATTTCATTAGCAGGTACAAAAGGAAAGAGAGAAGGCCTATCACAATAGGCACATCAAGAAGAAGGCATTCAAACAAGGTGATCTAGTACTGGTATATGACAGTAAGTTCATCAAGCATCCTGGGAAGTTCAAAACGCATTGGATTGGGCCATATGAGGTCTCTTATGTTATAGAAGGAGGAGTTGGGCAATTGAATACTTTAAAGGGAGAATGGAAGGAAGGATTAGTGAATGGGAGTCGGCTGAAGTTGTACTCTGAAAACCAGCTGCCTCGCAGCTCTAAGTGAAAGCATAAGGAAAAGGGTCTAGGTACCAGGTGCAGTTGAAACTGGGTACCAGACACAGAAAATATAGTCTGCACAAGGAAGGAGAGGAGGCATAGACCAGAAAGAAAAGGCTACATCGTGCAGTTTGAAGTCAAAGTAAAAAAGGAGAGTCAGATCTGAAGTGCTTCGGGACGAGTCATGGGTGAGTTTTGGGGGCCTGTTGGCCCTTGGTTAGAGAAATCAATCAAAGAAAAAGGGAGAAAAGGAAAAATGAGAACTTCGCGGAAGACACAGTGGTTGTTACTGGGTCGAAGTAAGAAAAAGAGTAGAAAAGATGAAGCAAAGCCCGAGAAAGCAAGCCATTGGACAAGGATATCGAGGATGACAGGTCAGCAAGGAAGAAGGACTGTGGATGACTCACCAAGTGGAAAAATCTATTGTTAGATGCTATGGAGCACCATGCAATAAGGAAGGAAAGACAGGCTAGCGAAGCCCTGAAAACGCGGGTCAAGTTGACCTAGGGTTTTAGACACCTAGGGTTTTTGTATCTAGGGTTTTATACACCTAGGTTTCGACCTAATGATGTCAATGAGTGATTGTAATGTATAAATAAGAAATTATATGAGGGAAGAGGGTTGGTTAGAGTTTGTGTGATCCAGCTGTACTATTTTGTCCTGAGTGATTATTGTTGTGAGAAAGAGAAGAGATGAGTACGAGGGCCTTCTGTATTGTAAGATCTTCAACTGGGTGTGAAGATCAACCCTGGAGTTGGGTGCGCAAGGAGGGGAGAGATCGAGAGAAGAAGAGATAAAATCTGTTGGCTAAGAGCACAGATCAGAACTGTATGCTTCATCCTAATATATTATAAAGCATAGTTATGTGGACATAGCCCTAGAGAGATGGTGAACCACGTGTATTTTATGATATGTGTGATTGATACTCTGTTCTTGTCATTTGATACACTATTATTGCATTACTATGGTAGATCTGATAAGATGTGTGGAATAGATCTAAGCTGACAAGTGATATATGCATGATGTATTGTTCTAGTGTTGGTTCCACTTGTTCATTCCCTTGGTTGTAGACATCTCTGTCCTGCAACCCCCTCCATAGCTTCTTCGGGTGAGACTACATCTGCTTTGTAGGTGTAGCTGAAAGGGCCAGTAGTTAGGGCTTGTTGGTGCACTCTTGGAGCTGAACCCTGGGTCTGCCCCTGTGCCAATAGGGACCACCAACAGATATTGTTAAAGCAACATCAAAAAAATACTTCCATTTCCAATTTAAACACCAGTCACTCCCATTTCTGTTTTTATTACTTCTTTTGAAATGTCATTTACAATAATAGAACATGGAATTAAAATGAATCTGGGTAGATGGTGGGCTTGTAAGGAGAGAAAATCTATATAATGAAATGGGTATTGTTCCATTAAATAATCTAACATTTAATCTTTAGAAATGGCATACCCTTAATTTCCAAAAACATTTTAAACTGTAGGAGATATCAAAATTGAAGACATGGTAACTTCCATACTAAACACAAAGTAGAGCTCCATAACTGTTAAAATAAACCAATTAATTCATATCTTTTCTTTTTTTATGTTTGATCGAACAACAACACAAATTATATGCAGTTTGTTCATAATTCCAACTATCCATGATCATATAAAGAGCATTTTAGAGGAGACATGAGGAGGCCGAGAAAAACAATATGCCATTGAACTTTTAACATTTACATCAAACAAACTAAATTTTTGTACAATAGACTGGGTTCGAGACCCTTTATTTTATTAGCTGGTTGCTTTCCTTTTTTAACAAAAATCAAATGACTCCAAACATCACCAAGTTGAAACAACTATAATGAAATTCTTCCCACTGTATAATCTATTTATTTCGTTTGCAGAGTTATTTTCGTATGGTGGAGCATCAACAAAGTTATTCCATTAATTAAAACAGACTACACTCAGCGAGAAATGAAGTGAAATATAGGCCAACAATTACTCAACATATGAGGATGGAATCTACTTCCATGTTTTATATGTGACAGGTCGGGATGAAACCCTGGTATTCTTTTATTTTAATCACTAAAAATGACAAAAACTCTAGCAAGTAGTCAACCAAGCAACAAATATCTCTATTGTCAGGTAGACATATAAACATTTCAAAACCCAAGTTCAATTTACATCAGTCACGACAAGGGAGAACGGTGTTTGAGGAGTCAGGTAAGTGAGACAAATCGACAAGCAGGGTTTGTAACATGAAATAAAAATCTCCAACAAGGTTTGACACAGTCGCTTCCAAGGTGGTCGCGAGGTAAAAACCCAATTTTTCATTCATTCAAACTATGGAATGGAATTTAGACAATGCCACAACTCTCTCATGAATGGAGCAGGAGGTAAGAATAACCACAAAAAGAACCCAGAACCCGTCTGTCCTTTTTTTTATTCACCATAAAAAAAACCTTCCAGAGTTCTATATCGGGACGTGGGTCATAACAAACAAACATTTCCATAACTCTATCAGTAGCAAAGAGAAATAGTAACCAGTCATCCACCCCAGCACAACCATAACTGAATACTTTCAACATTAAGGAGCGTTAAAACAAATTTGAATTTGCAATTCCAACCAATATCATTTGCACAGACAAAATACACATCCAACTACCATATCTTTCAGAAAGCAAGCACTTTGCATACGAATTTAGAGAGACAACATAGAGATTATATCCAAAGCGAGGATAGAATGATGAATGAAAGGGTGAGATTCACCATACCTGTGCGTAAAGCACCAAAAAGAACCAAATACCACCACTATTCTCCAACAACCGAGTGAAACAGAGGAAAACTAACCAGAGCAACCAAATGTGCGACAAGGTGAGGATGGTGAGCTCGAGGTGGGGGTAAGAATGGTGTGCATTAAATGAACGTCACTTCTCCACCCTCCCATTAATTTCCATCAACCATATCTAGGGTGGAATCCATTCAAAACCCCAATAAATTCATTAATCAACCATATGAATCAAACATGTCACTTACATATTGAAACGAAAACCCTCTTTTAGAAAAGTTTAATACCAGCACCATAATATTACATGCCCCATTTTAAATTGTAACAATTCCCTTGTTTGCAAGGATTGAATTGACTTGAACAATTTCATAAACATAACTATTGTCCACCAAATATAACCAACACTGTTAATGGAATATACCATGAATGCAACAAGTTATAACCAAAGTGAGTGTGAGTCGAAGTCTGAATTTAAACCATATTCCAAAGCAAATGTATAGCAGTTATAACCCAATGCTTGTACTTTCTTTAAAATTTTAAATTACCATCCCTTATCATCATTGATTGCATAAGAGAATTTGTTTTAATTGTTTTATTTTCTCAACTGTAATATGCTTCATAAAGTTGTCATGAGTGTAATTCAGAGAAGTGTTTCCTTTTCACGATGATATACAAGGGGTCCCACCTATTTAGTATATTATTAAGTATATGTATATAAATAAATAGGCATTGCAACCCATTTGCAAGCAGGGGTATTGCGTTGCACTTCTGGGCGTCAACAAATTGGAGACTCCACAAGGAAATCTATTTCTAATAGATTCGGAACTTAGTATGTATGGTTTCATATACCAGTAGATGATAGGAAAAAAGTGTTGAAGAATAGTTATGCAACAGCGGGAAAAAGATGGTTTAAGGGAAATAATGAGATGAGATTTTTGGAATAACTTATGGAAAGTGGTACGTATGAGGGGGCTTGGTCCTGTATGCATAACATTCAAACAATATGTCACATATAATACTTCTTAAATTTTAAAGGAGAAGGTTTATGATTTTCTCTTTACATCTCAGGATGGAAGGAAGAAAAGGAAAGAAGAAATAGGGAAAAAGTAAAAATCAACTATCCTACAACAGAGTTGAAAGAAAAATTAAATTTTAGCGATGTCTGAAAGGAGGACATCGTGAAAATTTTGTATACCTTATTTATTATTGATAAACAATACTTACAGAATGACATTGTTATGGAAAAATTGATCCAAACTTTATTTCTGATAAATTAAAAAGACAAAACATCATAAATTAAAAAATCAACAAACCAAAGTAAAAAAGAAAACAAAAGATTATATACAGATATCATTTCAAACAAGCGTTGATAATCAGGTTGGTTCCACGTAATGTTTCAAGTGGGAACCATTAGTGTTTTAAGAGAAAATTTTATCTTCCAAATCCTTTAGAAGGTATGAGTTTTCACCTAGGAGAAAAGAAATTTTGAAAGGACCTAGCCATAGTTTCTGGAACTTTGAGTGTCTTCCTCTCTCAACATGAGCTGAGTCCCATAGTAATACTTTCTCATCAATCTTGAATTCAAAAACTTTTTCTCGTCTATTAAAATACTCTTTTACAGTTTGTTGCCTTTTCTTTATGTTCTCTAAGGAAAAATTCATTTTTTCTTCCAGGGCTAACAGTGCATTTATCCTTTGGGGAACATTGGAATAATTTAATTCTTCAATCTGTAACATCATCCGTAAGGAGGAAATCTCTAGTTTAGTAGGAATAATAACCTATTTTCCAAATGCGATTTGAAAGGGGGTATAGCCTATGTTTTCCTTGGTGGTAGTGCAATCTTCCCAGAGAGTGTAAGTGAGAAGTGTGTGCCACTAACGAGGTTTATCCTCTATGGTCCTCTTAATGATCCTAACCAGGTTTTTGTTAGTGGACTTAGCTTTCTCATTTCCTTGGGGGTAATAGGCTATTGAAGTGAAATGTTTGACCCCTAATTTAATGAGAAATTGAGTTAACTTTGCATAAATGAAGGCTGGGCCATTATCCATAATGATATCTAATGGAATGTAAAATCTAGAAAAGATATTAGTTTCTAGGAAACAAATTATTTTCTCATCCTGTGTGTCTAAGAGGGACAGCGTCATTCCACTTACGAAAGTAGTCTGTGGCTATCAAAATAAAAATATGCCCTGCAGAAGAGGGAGGATTAATAGGACCAATAAAGTCTAGGCCCCATTTAGAAAAAGGAAAATCTGGGAGAACATTGTTAAGAACCAAATAACTGATTACAAAATACACCAGAATAGATCCAAGAAGAATATATGAAAACCACACTTTACTATATCAAAACCCTTAGGGTAGGGCAACACCATACAATGGATCCTATTATGGAAGGGATCTTCTCCAGTTCACTTGCCTCTTCGAGGGGGCATCCTCCTATTGAGCTACCGCTCCAACACAATATTTATCTTCATATCCCATTACATTCCTTGAACCCTTTTATATAGTGCTACCATCACCTAAGAACATTCTAGAGGAGGAATCTTCTAGAAGTAGAACCTTCTAAGAAGTCCTCTTACATTTATTATATCTAACTACTCATTTATTATGTCTAACTACCATAGTGAGCCTTATCTAATAATATAGTGGACCTAGTCCACCTTACATTGAATGAACTCCATTATTATCACTATGGTCCCTCTGCCCCTCCCCCCCACCCCCACACTACCTCTCTAGCTACATTGCATTACATCCCCCTTATGAAAGCGTTGTCCTCAACGCTTGATGTACAACTATATACCAAGGTCCCATGGATAAGTGTGGACCACAATGCTAAAGTAGACTAGAGAACCATGGTCCCATTGAGAAATGGAAGCCACCATGTTGAAGTAGTCCAACAACCATTGTAAACCAGGGTCCCATATCCAATTTCTCATGTGAAGCCCACATGGAAGATATCGGCACCCAATAACCAATTGAAAATGATGCTCTAAAGACTGACACATGTCATGTGGATCCAAATAAGAAGATCCATCCACATAGTGGAAAATGGTCGTAGAAGAATTTGGAAGGAATAATATCACTATAGAATATGCATGATGGACACAGGTAATAATCATTGGCTCTCGATTTATCACATTGATACTCTCTACAAAAGGTGGATTAGAGTTATCAAATAAAATATCAAAGTGGTTGTCATCCCAGAAATGACAACTATCCATATACCAATCATCGCAATCGGCCTCCAAATCATACCAAGCATATATTTCTTGATTATATTCGTCCCTGATGTCCGCCATAAGAAATCTCTCATGTATTTTATCCAATGAATCTTGAATACTACGAAAACTATCATTGAGGTAGTTTGTGAGGCCATCCAATTTGACATCCAATGTGTCATACAATTAGGATTTGAATGCTTCAGTAATTTGTAGAATTTATTTGAGGGTTTGAGAGGAAATATCCATATGAGAACCCTATGAACTCTTCGGTCCCACATCCCTCATGAAAAAACCCAAAAAATAAAACAATAAGTTACGGCAGAAAATCAGGGCTTTTTTTGGAAAAAAACCCTGAAAAATTGTTGAATTTAAAATGCTCATAACTTCACTTCCTGGACTCCGTTTCGGCTCTTTTTTTTTTTAAATTGGGTGAAATTGTGAGAGGAACACAGATATGTAATTTTTTTTGGAAAATTTGGCCTCCAACTTCTATGGAAATAAAAAAAAAAAATCGCGCCGCCATTCATAGAAAAAACCCTGAAAAATTGCAGATTTTAAAACTTCAATATCTTGACTTCTCGGACTCCGTTTCGGACGATTGTTTTTTTCAAATTGGGAGTTTTTATGAGATTAAATCATATATACAATCTGTTTCTACAAATTGTTCACATAATTATACCTAAAATTTATGGAATGTCGTGGCCCTCTTTTTTCTTCTCCAAAAAAAAAAAAAAAAATCTGCAAAAATAAAAAATATTTGTCCACAATGTCTGCCAAGGATCCTATTATGGAATGGATCATCTCCTATTCACTTGCCTCTTAGAGGGG
>ML782807.1:509781-527552 GCA_009831015.1 Picea engelmannii
AATTGAGGTTAATATTGCACCATTCATGTGAATTTTTGTGAATGAAGCTAGCCTAAGAGGGTCTACACTTGTGCTGGGAAGACTGGCGAAGTTCAATGAAGGGAAATAATGCAAGAGTGAAGTGTCTGGAGGTTTTCTAAAGTTAACCATAGGTCACAGTGGAGCAAGTAGCAGACATCCACAAGTCATAATGGAGCAAGTAGAAGATATATGTGGATCATAGTGGAGCAAGTAGCGGATTCTTTTGAAAAATATTGAAGGTGCCATCTGGTTGATTCTAAAGTTGATAAAGGTATGGTGATTGTTATCCACTACCCTAGGGATAAATAAGGAGATCATGTCTCGAGGCCCACAGGTCCTAGACATGGAGTGTCGAGAGTCGGATGACTTGAGTGTTTCCTCGAAGGACCCCTCTTTTCTTCAGTGCATCCCATTTATCAGAAGCAGTAGTATCCATCCAACTAGCCTTGTCCTGAAGTAGCAGTAAGTCTTTCTCCATGAGGTAATGAGTTCGGGTATCATGGTATGTGTCACTCTGATTATTGAAGCACTTGAATATGTTGCATTGAATTCTCCTTCATTTCATAATGTTTTCTTGGAAATTATGCTCTTTAACTTTTTCATACCTAGAAAGGTGACATGATGCCCTAGTAAGTTGATCTCCCTTTAGGATGGGTTTCCACTGGTTTCATTGTTCAAAGGTCATCATTCGTTCCCTCTAAACTTACCAATTCCCATCTTTATTCCTCTCATCTCCCCCTACCTTTGTTTGGGAATTGGGATTTTCCACACTAGGAAGGGTTGTACCTTGCCTTGTGGGAAGAAGGGGCTAAAGGCCCAGAGGGTAAAAGTAGTTGGAAAGAGTTAAAAGCCAAATATGAAACTTTTGAGATGCTTCGCCCAAGGATTCCCAAGAAAGTAGTAAAAATTTTCTCAGTAAAAAACGGGAACCCATAAGAAAAACAAACACTCAAGGTATTAGTTGGTGGATGGGAGGTCTCATCATGAGCCGACCTATTATGACCATGGGCATGTAGTAGTATGACATTACCATCTATATGGTCACCAAACTAGGGTAATGGCTCTTGGTAGCATAGCCAAGAGAAAGGGAGTCTCATCACAAGCCAACATTTTCATATCCGTGAAATGTGTGTGGATAACGCTATAACTTCTGGTCACAAAGCCAGGACAGTGTCCCTCAACTCTTCCCTTGAAGCATAAAAAAAAAATATCAAAATCAATGAAGTTAAGAATAAAATCCAATGAACAAGATAGGAAACAATGGCATCTATGACAAGGTGCAAATCGCCCTCTACAAAGGCACCCATAGGTAATATTTACATTTCCATGTTATCACTGCACCCCATTCCCAAACACTACCCCACGCCACCTCATACACTTACATGACTTGGATTGATTCTCACCTGGGAAACACCCCAAACTTAAGGAGGATTATCCCAATAGGAAACTATGTGACCTTCTCCAAACCTGACTTGTTAGATTGCATAATGTCTTTGAGAATTTGTCTGGGTAAAGGGGGGTTTGATGCACATGTTTAGGTAATTTAATTATTGGATGTGATTTACATGTTATGATCCCTATGACTTATGAACCAATGTAGGGCGTACTTGTTGTTGTTGCAGGACCTTTTTGGGTGGACAGGTACACATGGAGGAATGATTAGCTCGGAACTTCATGGGGCTGAAATCCCACATATGGATGTTGTAACCCTAGCCAGGGGAAAGAAGACATCAGATATTTGCACCAGGAAGAAAGAAAGACATCACCTTGGAGGCACCCTGGAAGACCTAGACCTAGGAGGATCTTGCTTTTCCACCTAGACATTTACCTTTGAGATCCCATGACATCACCATCATGACCTTGCACGTCATCCAGAGCTAGGGTTTTCATTTTGAGGGAAATTGTGAGCTAGTTGGCACTTTCGGGCATCATCCAAGGCCTTTGGAGGAAAAACGTTCAACATCTGGAGCCCAACGTTCCACCTTATGGGCTCAACGTCACCCTAGAAGGGCATGATGTCACCCTTGGAAGTGTTTTTAGATGCTAATTAATTTTATTTATGTCTAATTTGAATTTATTTGTAAATTGGCCAAGTCGGCCTTTATTTGACCTGAAATTAGTTAAAGGTCGCCAGTTTTGTATAAATAAACATAAAGTACATTCATTTTTATGATGAAAACTCCTCACACAAGAGGAGAGGTGTGAAATTTTCACCCTATTAGGTATATTGGCTGAAATTGTGAGGCACACTCTTGTATAAGGATGTTTTTTTGCAAGTGGATCAATCTTGGAAGTTTTTATTGTGATCTTGCATGGTATTTTCATGATTATTCTTGGTGCAAGTAGGTAAAATTTGCATTTTTGTCATTTATTGAATGGTTTATGTATGGTTTTATTTGATTATACAATATTATAATATTGCATGGTATAGTTAATGCTTGAAATAAGGAACTTAATTTGCTACTTTCTTACTTTCTGTTTTCCAAGATTTTCATTGAATTGATCTAGTAACTAGTGAAACCCTAGAGCCCTAGTTTCCTAACACTCTAAGGTTTTGACCCAGTTATCTTTTCCTAAGTTCTTATCCCATAAAAATCCTAAGGAGAGAAAGGTACTAGGGCCTAGAATTTCCTACACCCTAGTATCTTGTTTTCTTGAGGAAAATGCATAGGGAGACTTAAGTTACTACTTCTCCTATGCATTCCTCTTGGACTTTTTTGCACTATCAAAATTTATTTGTAGCCTTAGAAGAAGCCATCCACTTGACTCCATAAGCCCTAGAAGGCACTAGTTCTAGCCTCTCTCTTATTGAAGGATTGATTAAACACTCAAACTCTCTTCCTTGATCTTTTGTTAACTTCTATTAACCCTAAACTAGACTAATTCATTAACTAACTTCTTGTTGTTTCAAATCACTTCTACAGCCATACAAATTCCTGTTAAATTTCCGCATTCACCTACATAACTCACACTTAGCTCATCCGGAAATCACTTGTGACAATTGCCAATCAATCTACTAGATAAATGTTGAGTTTGCATGGTGTTTTCTTGCAATTTTGAGAACTGTAATTTGTTGTTGTTACAAAACATTTCTACAGCCATCTAACTACAGAAAATTCTTTGCAAAAGTGATATTAAATGCTAGCTAAACATTGTCAACTTTGCTTGTGAGAATTTATTATCAATTTTCCTAGTCAAAGTTACGTTTTCTTGTCTTTTTCAAGCAATTTCAAGCCAGAATTCTTGTGGTTGTTACAATATACTCATTGTTGTTATAAATTGTTACATTGCTACAACTTTACATTAGCTAGCCCATTTTTTGAAGGTTCGTGGTCTTAAGAAGCACTAACATCATATTTTGTAGTTGAAAGTTGTCGTAATTTATTTGTTGTCTTTTTCTGGTCAGGTGCACTCCATTTTTTATCGTTGCTTCATCCATTAAGGACCTTAAGAACCTTTATACTTGAGTGACCAATGAGAGGGGGATTTTCTTGCATCCTTTCCTTAGTCTTTTCATCCCTTAGGTCACTGGGGACGTCTCCCTGGGGTAACTTTGATATACTACTAAATAGAAAGGGATTTCCTATTAAGGTGATAGTGATAGGTCACCCCCTGTTACGCCAATCTTTCATTCACTTTCATTGGGATTTGGGAAAGTACAGATCAAGCGATAACATTTTGGCATCGTTGTCGGGGAACACTAATTCAATATTCTTCAACAACACTTTTTCGGTAATCCTTTATCCAAAGCCTTCTTTTCACAAATCTTACCTAGCAACTCCACTGAGGGTGATTCCCTCAACCCTTTGATAATCCTTAAGAGGATATATAGCGACTCCAATAACATTTTCCAAGGTGCCACCTTACTCTCAATTTTGTGATATTTCCAAGTTATGGGATCATGGTGCCTTGGGAACAAGTGTATCTGACTATTGATTTCAAAATTTTTCAAGGATACCTACATTATTTTGATGCAAAATGGTTAAAAAACTCTCCAAGATTCGGAGGCCTCCCAATTACTCACATTATAGAATTCTTGAAGTATATAAATGAGATAGAATTGGAAGGGGAGGATGTTCTGGTAAAATTGTTCATACTTTCTCTGCCATCTTTTTTACAAGATTGATTTAAGGGTTGTTGCGAAGATAGGGTTATATCATCTTTCGTAGACCTCATCAATAGGATTATTGAGTTTTTCAAACCACAATGCCAGACATATGAAGCTTCCCTTCAAAATATCACAATATCCCTAGAGGATGAAGGATTCACGACTGAGATTGTGGAAGATATCATGGATGTGTCCCATACTCAAGAACCCTCCGATATAAAAGGAGAGATTTATGAAGAAATTTGTCAACCCCTTGAAGAGGAGAAATAGTTTTCCCATGATTCAATAGAATAAAGTAAAGACATGACTAAAGAAGTGAGTTATGAGGATGAAGCACTAGTATCTGCTCCTTCATCCGATGAAGCTCTTCAAGATCCTATCTCTCATGTACAAGATGAAGAGAATGAGGTGAGTCATTTTCCTTTCCAGGTTTTTGATGAAACTTTGTTCTATGATTCAGAAGGTGAAGAAGTAAAGAAACCCTTGGAAGAGCTAGGTCCATTTTTTGATGAAGGTGAAAAGATGATTAAAAATACGAGTCTTGGGGATGATGCAATGGAACCTCTTCCATTTGAGGAAGTCATCCAAGCCATTGACGCTCCTTCATAGAAAGAAGTGACCACAGCAAGTTATTTCCCTTTCCAAGAAGAAGTACTAGAGGAAGCCTTGGATGCATTAAATCCTTCATGTTATGATAAAGGTAGTGACATGGTTGATAATATTGATGATTTCATACATGTTGGAAGACGTAAGTGGTATGTGATTAGTTCTAATGAGAATCCCATTTATGAGATGGAAGGATATCTTTAAATGTTTCCATTACAACAATCATATGATGTTCCTAATAATTTTGATGTTTGGAAACAATATGATGATATGATTACAGAAGTTTTCCAAGCACCCAAGGATGACCTGGTGCAATGTTCTCCTGATAATTTCGGTCATACCTCAAGGAATTTAATGATTATTCATTTGAGCATTTAGATTTATTCTATGAAGAATATTATCAACTGTCGTTGTGCTCAAATTTTGATAAAGGTGAGGACATTGCTTTCCTAAAGCAGGATACTTGTGACAAGGTTGTCCAGGTCTCTTCGACTACTTTACCTCGTTATGTCACTAAGGGTGTAGTTGGGAAACATATACCTTGTATTGAGTTTTCTCCAAGGAAAAGCCTTCTTTTACAATCTAAGGGTAGGTTGAATACCTTAAGAAGAAGTTTATTATCTCAGTCTTTTATCCTTCCCTTAAGAAATTGTCAGTCATCCTCTAGGTTCTTACTAGTCCTTTCTCAGACCTCAAGATGTGATGACATCCAAGGTAGCCAACCTTCAGACTATTTGAGTCATTCTTTTGAGCCTTTGATTTTTCATGATCCCTTTCTAAGATGGATTGAGCACTTTCCTAGAAGTGTGACTTGGCATAATTTTGTCCCTCCCTTCCGCCTCCATGAGTTAGACTTTACGATTTCCGATGATGTGATACATGTTCTAACTCATGTTATTTTTGTGCTTGACTTGTCCTTGTTTTGGTTTATGATGAAGCACAGAGACATGTATTATGATATATTGATAGGATGGTTTCACTACTTATTTGACTACACCTAGCATTCAATCAATAGGTAAGTAGAGGTAGGTATGAATTTGCATCCATTGTATATACCATGTGCATATCATGTTAGCATAGTTGTAGTTACATTTTACATATTATTTTGTATCACTTGTATATATGCATGCTCATGATCATATGTTAGATTAAAGATTCTCTCTATTTTATTATATCATATATGAACAAGGGGTGATATCACCACCCTAAGGATTACTAATACATTTTGTTGAGATTTAGTAGGAACAAGTCATACCATATATGTTGAGGTTCTCATGCACTCTACGGTGAGCACATGTCCCCGATTTGGAGCCAGATGTTATCCCCTACCCTAGGGATAACTAAGGAGATCATATCTTGAGGACCATAGGTCCTAGACATGGAGTTTCAAGATATGAATGACTTGAGCATGGCCCCAAAGGGACCCTCTTTTCTTCAGTGCAACCCAATTATCAGAAGCAATAGTATCCATCCAACCAGCCTGGTCCTGAAGTAGCATTAAGTCTTGTTGCATGGCGTAATGAGTCTAGGTACCATGGTATGTATCACTCTGATTGTTGAAGCACTTATATATGTTGCATTGAATTCTTCTTCGTTTCATAACATTTTCTTGGAAATTATGATATTTAACTTGTTCATACCTGGAAGGGTGACATGATTCCCTAGTAAGTTGATCTCCCTTTAGGATGGGTTTCCACTGGGTGGGTATGTGAAAGGCCATCATCCGTTCAATCCATACTTACCACTTTCTATCTTCATTCCTCTCATCTCCCCCTACCTTTTTTAGGTAATTGGTATTTTCCACACTAGGAAGGGTTGTACCTTTACTTGCGGGAAGAAGGGGCTAAAAGTCCAGAGGGTAAAAGTAGCTGGAAAGAGTTAAAATCCAAAGATGAAATTTTTGAGATGCTTCGCTCAGGTATTCTCGAGAAAGCAGTAAAAATATTCTCACTAAGAAAAGGGAACCCATAAGAAAAACAAACACTCAAGGTATTAATGGTGGATGGGAGGTCTCATCATGAGTCAGCCTATTATGACCATGGGCATGTATCAGTATTACATTACCATCTATCTGGTAACCAAACTAGGGTAGTGGCTCTTGGTAGCATAGCTAAGAGAAAGGGGGTCTCATCACAAGCCATCTTTTTCATCTCCGTGAAATGCTTATGGATAACGTTGTTACTTCTGGTGACCAAGCTAGGACATTGTCCCTCAACTCTTCCCTTGAAGCATAAAAAAAATATATCAAAAGCAATGAAGTTAAGAATAAAAGGAAATGAACAGGCTATGAAACAATGGCATCTATGACAAGGTGCATCTCCCCCTCTACAAAGTAACCCATAGGTAAGATTTACATTTCCTTTTCATCACTGCACCCCATGCCCAAACACTACCCCATTCCACCTCATACACTTACATGACCTAGATTGGTTCTCACTTGGGAAACACCTCAAACTTAAGGAGGATTATCCCAATAAGACCCCCTGTGACCTTCTCCAAACCTAAATTATTAGATGGAATAACGTCTTTGAGAATTTTTCTAGGTAAAGGGGGGTTTGATGCACATGTTTGGGTAATTTAATTATTGGATGTGATTTTCATGTTACGATCCCTATGACTTATGAACCCCTGGAGGGTGTACTTACTGTTGTTGCAGGGCCTTTTTGGGTGGACATGTACACATGGAGGAACGATTAGCTCGAACCTTCATGGGGATGAAATCCCACAAATGGATGTTGTAACCCCAGCTAGGGGCAAGAAGACATCAAATATTTTCACCAGGAAGAAAGAAGGATGTCACCCTTGAGGCATCTTGACAGACCTAGACCTAGGGGGGTATTTCTTTTCCACCTGGACATTTCCCTTTGAGAGACCATGACATCACCATCATGACCCTACACGTCATCCAGAGCTACGGTTTTCATTTTGAGAGCAGTTGTGAGCTAATTGGGGCATCATCCAAGGCCTTTGGAGGCCAAATGTTCAGTATATGGAACCCAACGTTCCACCTTAGGGGCTCACCGTCACCCTATAAGGGAATGACTTCACCCTTAAAAGTGTTTTTAGATGCTAATTAATTTTATTTATGTCTAATTTGAATTTATTTGTAGATTGGCCAGGACGTCCTTCATTTGACCTAAAATTAATTAAAGGTCACCAGTTTTGTATAAATAAACATAAAGTACATTCATTTTTATGATCACAACTCCTCACAGAAGAGGAGAGGTCTGAAATTTTCGCCCATATTGGCTGAAATTGTGAGGCACACTCTTGTATACGGCTGATGTTTTGCAAGTGGATCAATCTTGGACACTTTTATGGTGATCTTGCATGGTATTTTCATGATTACTCTTGGTGCAAGTAGGTAAAATCTGCATTTTTTTCATTTATTGAATGGTTTATGTATGGTTTTATTTGATCATACAATATTATGAGATTTCATGGTATAATTAATGCTTGAAGTAAGCAACTTAATTTGCTACTTTCTATTTGCCAAATTTTTCATTGAATTGATCTAGTAACTAGTGAAACCCTAGAGCCCTAGTTTCCTAGCACTCTAAGGTTTTGAAGGTTCATCTAGTAACTAGTGAAACCCTAGAGCCCTAGTTTACATTGCTGCAACTTTACATTATCTAGCCCATTTTTTAAAGGTTCGTGGTCTTAAGAAGCACTAACATCATATTTTGTACTTGAAATCTGCCATATTTTCTTTGTTGTCTTGCTCTGGGCAGGTACACTCCATATTTTACCGTTGCGTCATCCCTTAAAGACATTAAAAACCTTTAGAATTTAGTGACCAGTGAGAGGGGAGGTTTTCTTGTATCCTTGTCTTAGTCTTATCATCCCTTTAGTTCACTAGGGACATCTCCCATGGCATAACTTTGATATACTCCTAAATAGAAAGGGGTTTCCTATTAAGGTGACAGTGATAGGTAACCCCATGTTATGCCAATATTGCATTCACTTGCCTTGGGCTTTGGGCAAGTACATATTGTGTGATAACAATGATCAAAGATATGACGCATTAAGGTTTTCTCATGATGAAAGGTATTCCTTCTATGTGTTTTGATGTTCATATCTTGGTAGTTATGTCATATTTTTAAGGCATGTATTAGAGGCCTTTTGTTACATGGTTGCATATGGTTAGGTTCATGTCTTAGTGATATTGATACATGCTTGAGACATATGTTTGGTACTTGGTTTATGGATGTTATGGTTCAATGTTAGAGGTACATATTTGTGATATTGACACATGCTTGAGGCATATCTTAAGGTACATGGTCTATGTCATATTATTGAGGCATATCATGAATGATATAGCACATGTTTGAGGCACATATCTTGGTATATGGTTTATGGATGTTGGCATTGTTATCACACAATCTATACTTTGACAAAGATTGAAGGCAAGTAGGTTTAGATTGACGTAACATGGAGGTAACCCTATCATTGTCACCCCATTAGGACACATCTTTCTCTTTAGGAGGAGGAAAACCTCACTCCAAGGAAGATGTCCCAGGACCTAGTTGGTTGATGATGATCCGGATTTTATGAGCAGAACGAAATGAATATGGATTATTAAAAAATGATTAATACAAAATAATAAAGATACAATAAAACTAGTTTTCTATTAAATAAGGAAATAAGTTGAAACTGTAAAGTGCAACGAAAAACAATCTTGTTGGAATGGTGGCTTCTTATCTCTGAGAAAAGATGTGACGGCTACGCTCATTCGCAAGAAGATGGTTACAATGAGGATCTGAAGGCCTTTTACAATAAACAGGAATTTCAAAAACCCTAGACATCCAAAAACCTAACCCTAGGAGATGAAGCGTCGAAAGTCATGTGGGCCCTGTTTGGGTAAGTTGGTACATCAACTTCCTGGGGTCGTAACGTTTGCATATGATCTTCGTTTTAGGTGCATGATAGCCCATTGGAAAGGTCTAACCGAGAAGAAATATTTTTGGCTGGACTAGGTCAATGCCTTTGAAAGTCACCTAGGCCCTAGATCCCCAAAACAACATCGTTTAGGGCCTCAAAATGGCCCCGGAAGTTTGGAACCTGAAAAACTGTCGAAAAACTGCCAAGGTGGAAAACTGTTTTTCGAGCCAGTGGAATAGGTGGGTGGCCACCAATATCCACCTGGATCAAATGAAGGGAAAAAATATACAGTGAAAACCCATCCCTCTCTCTAGGTCACTCAACAAAAGAAGTCACTTTGGTGAAGATGGAAGGGTCAAGGGAAAATGAAAAGAGGTTTGTACCTCCCCTTTACCAATGAAACGTCAAACATTAGTACAAAGAGTTATAATCAATGACTTCTTAAACAGATTATGTGATTCCTGAACAAGTTACTATACAATAAAAGTGAGATCACAGTAGCAGCAATGTATCTTGAAAGGTGCAAGTTATGATGACAAGGAAGAGATACAATAGTCTTGCAAAATTCATAATGGTTTGTCACTCACACTTTTCAAGATAAATACAAGTAAATGAATGACTTAAATGGTTTTCCAAACAACATTAATTAATGATTATCACAACAATAAAACCACTTCAGAAAAGTACTATAATAGAGCAATAAGACACTACTTCAACATCCAATGATTATGGTTTGCTTAGCACAAATTCCCAATGGTTTTATGGATGATTTTAGGGCTGTTAAGGGATGAAACAATGGCTATAACAACAACTATGACAATGGTAACACCTTCAGAATTTGCACTCTAAAAAGGAAATTAAACATGCACTTTAATAATTATTGATAGTACCTTGCCTTATACAAATTCTGGGATGACTTAGATGGTTAGTAAGCTAATATAAGTTGCAAAATGATAGTTTAGCAATGATCATGACAAAAAAAAAATAGTTGTTAGTATTTCTAGACTAGGTTAGCAAATTAGTAGAGTATAAAGTGAAAGAGTTTGAGTATGAAGTGAAGGAGTTTGAGTTGAGACTTGTCAAGAGGTAAGAGAGGAGGACTAGTTCCTTCAAGGGTAATGGAGTCAAGGTGGACGACTTCTTCTAAGGCTGCAAATCGATGATGATGATGCACAAAAGTCTAAGAGGGAAAAGGCATAGGAGAAGTAGTAACTTAAGTCCTCCTAGGCTTTGACCTCAAGAGACAAAATGTTAGGTTGTAGGAAATTCTAGGCCCTAGCACCTTTCTCTCCTTATCCTTATTATGGAGTAAATCTTATGCAACAATAACCAAGTACAAACCATTAGAGTGCTAGCAATTTAGGGCTCTAGGGTTTCACTAGTTACTATATCAATTTAGTGAAAAGATTGGCAAATAAAAAGTAAGAAAGTAGAAACTTAAGTTTCTTACTTCACGCATTAAATACACCGTGCAATTTCGTAATCTTGTATCATAAAATAAAACCATACAATAAACCATTTAATAGATGACAAAATGCATATTTCACTTACTTGCACCAAGAATAATCATGAGAATACCATGCAAGATCACCATAAACTTCCAAAACTTGATCCAAGTTGCAAAAATAAGCCTTAAACAAGAGTGGTGCCTCACAATTTCAGCCAATAACCCTAATAAGGTGCAAATTTCAGACCTCTTGTCTCAAGGACAAGTTATGATGTAAAAATGAGAGTGATTTATGTTTATTTATACAAAATTTTGACCTTTAATTAATTCCCAGGTCAAAAACAAGGTCGAACTCGACAATTTACAACAAAATTCAATTTTGACATAAATAAAATTAATTTGCATCTAGAAACACCTCCAAGGGTGATGTCATTCCCCTCTAGGGTGACGTTGAACTGGAAAAGTGGGGTGCTTGGCCTCTAGAAGCCCCAAATAATGCCCACATGTGCCACCAGGCTCACAAATGCCTCCAAAAATGAAACCCTAGCTCTGGGTGACATATAGGGCTATGATAGTGACTTCCAGGGCCCTCAAGGGCTAACTTCCATGTGGGAATATCAAGGTCCCATGGGTCTAGGTCTACCAGGGTGCCTCCAAAGGCGACGTCCTTATTTCTCCTGATGCAAGTCTTCAATTTATTCTTACCCCTAGCTGGCGTTTTATCATCTATCTGTGGGTTCTAAGCCCCCATGAAGGTATGAGATAATCATTCCCTCATGTGTACCTATCCACCAAGCAAGGTCCTATAGAAAAAACAAGTATGGCCTCTAGGGGTTCATAGGTCACATGGAACATAGCATGTAAATCACATCCAATAATTAAATTACCCAAACATGTGCATCAAACCACCCTTAACGCAAACAAATGCTCAAATACATTATGCAATTTGACAAGTTAGGTTTGGAGAAGGTATCAAGGTGTCCTATTGGGCTAACCTCTCTTAAGTTTGGGATTTTTCCCAGGTGGGATCTAATCCAGGTCATATAAGAGTATGAGGTGGCACGGGGTAAATGTTTGGGCACAGGGTGCATGTAATAACAAGGAAATGTAAAGTCTTACTTGTGGGTGCCTTTGTAGAGGGTGAGATGCACCTTGTCATAAATTCAATTGTTTCCTAACCCATTCATTTACTTTCACTCTTAGCTTTATTTCTTTTGAAATTTTTCTCTTGTGCTTCGAGGGAATAGTTGAGGGCCACTGTCCTGGCTTGACGACCAGAGGTGACAACGTTATCCACAAACATTTCATGGAAATGAGAAGGATGGCTCATGACTACACCAAAGCTAGGTGTAGTCATATAACTAGTGAAACCATCCTAGTAATGCCTCATAATACCTGCCTTTATGCTTCATCATAAACCAAAACAATGACAAGTTAAGCACAAAAATAACATGAGTTAGAGCATGTATCATATCATAGGAAATCCTAAAGTCTAGCTCATGGAGGCGGGAGGGAGGGACAAAATTATGCCAAGTTACACTTCTAGGAAAGTGCTCAATCCATCTCAGAAAAGGATCATAAAAAATCAAAGGTTTAAAAGACCGACTCAAAGACTCTGAAGGTCGGCTACCTTGGATGTCATCAAATGATAAGGTATGGGAAGGGACTATAAATAACCTAGAGGATGATCGACAACTTCTCAAGGGAAGGTTGGAATACCAAGATAAAAAATTTATTCTTAAGGCACTCAACCTACCCTTGAATTATAAAAGAAGGCTTTTCCCTAGAGAAAACTTAAGACAAGGGACATATTTCCCAACTGCACCCTTAGTGACATAGTGAGGTAAAGTAATCGAAGGAGGATGGAAAACCTCGTCACAAGTACCATGCTTCAGGAAAGCAATGTCCTCACCCTTATACTGATATGAGCACAATGGTGGTTGATAATCTTCTTCATGGAATAAATCCAACTGCTCAAAGAAATACTCATCAAAATCCTTAAGGTGTGACTGAAAATCGTCAGGAGAACATAGAACTAGGTCACCCTTGGGTGCTTGGAAAACATCTGCAACTACATCATCTCCTTTTTTCCAAATGTCAAAATTAGTAGTAACCTCACATGATAGTTGTAAAGGCAACATTTGGAAATGACCCTCAATTTTGTAAATGTGATCCCCATCATACCCAATCACATCTCATTTATGTTTCCCAACATGTATGAACCCATCAATATTATCAACCATGTCATTACCTTTATCATAACATGAAGGGCTTAAAACATCCAAGGGCTCCTCTAAATGTTCTTCATTTTCCAAATCACAAAATAAAACATCTTCAAAATCTTGGAAAGGGAAATAACTTACCGTATTCATTTCTTGTTGTGCAGGAGCATCGAAGACTTGGAGGAATCCATGAATTGAAAGAGAAATAATCAATGCTTCATCCTCATGAATTGCCCCTACATATTTAACTTCATAATACAGAGGGTCTAACTTGTCCAAGGATTCCCTTTCCTCTTCACCTTTTGAATCATAGAATAAGGTATTATCAAAAACCTGAAAGGGAAAATGACTAAACTCGTCCTCTTATTTTTTTGCAGGAGGAATAGGATCTGGGATGGCTTCATCAGAGGGAGGAGCACAAATTAACACTTCATCATCATGTTTGATATATTCAGGCTCTTGATCTTCAACTAGGTCTTCATTATCCTTGGTAGAAGCATGAGTAAATTCTTTCTCTTCCTCATGGGATTGGAAACCTTCATTAGGATCCCTCTCCTCAACCGCTTGTTGGTAAATGAATTGTTCCCTTCTTTCCTGGAATTTACTAAAAAATATCTCAAGGGAAACTAATCTTTCCAGACTAAGAGTATATGGGGTATCTTTGGGGTCATCAATTTTGATTTCTAGAGTAAACAGGTGGAGATATTTTCCTAGATTTGTATAGACATGTGATAAGCTTCTTGGATTGTTCTTGGACCTTTTTTACTGAGGAGAATCCCTAATTTCACTAAGATTTCAATGATATAGAGGTAAACAAGGTACTTTTCTTCAGGACGATGGTTTCTAGGAATTTGTTGTAGCAAATTCTCAAACCTGGTATGGAATTCTTTGACACTCTCGTTCTTAGTTTGTTTCATGTACTCGAGTCTTTTTATTAGAATGTGGATATATTCTAATTTAATACCCCATTTCTCGAGAAAGGTTTCTTCTAACTGGTCCATAGATGTGATGTTACCATCAGGGAGATCATCATACCATTTCCTAGCATTGCCATGAAGAGTGGCAGAGAAAAGTTTCATTGGCAAATCTTTAGCACCATCACTGATAGAGTGGAGTTGAAAGAAAGCCCAAAACTTACCCATGTGATCTTCGACCCTAAAACCATCATAACTAGTGAATCTAGGGAGTCAATTTTCATACCTCGGAGGCATTTGTCGAGGATAACCTGAAATTTCACTCATATCCAATGGTTTAAAATTACCTAGCTCCCATTGAGAAGCCATGGTTGGATTTATCATTAGTGGAGTCGTCAGATAATCCTTTTAGGGATTTTCAAAGGGAAAAGAGGGAATCACCCTCAGCAGAGTCACTAGGTAAGCCTTGAAAAGTGAAATGCTTTGAGAAAAAGGCTTACTGAAAATTTTTCATTCGAGGAAAATTGACTCGATGATCCCCAAAAATGGCGCCAAAACTTTTATCGCACAATCTATACTAGCCCAAAGATTGAAGGAAAGTAGGCTTAGATTGACGTAACACAGAGGTAAACCTATCATTGTCACCCCAATAGGGTACCCCTTTCTCTTTATAAGGAGGAAAACCTCACTCCAAGGGAGAAATCCAAGAACCTAGTTGTTTGATGAAGGGAAAAACAATACAGTGAAAACCCGCCACTCTCTCTAGGTCAGTCAGCAAAAGAAGTCACTTTGGTGAAGTTGGAAGGGACAAGGGAAAATGAAAATGGGTTTGTACCTTCCATTTACCAATGAAACATCAAACATTAGTAGCAACAATTACAATCAATGACTTCTTAAACAAATTATGTGCTCCATGCATAAGATGAGCTTGATTTCTTATGCGGATTAATTCTTTTATTTTCTTCAATACATTGATTCCAGCTTAATACACTTCAACAATTTCAAATCATATTTGAATAGCAATAATTATGTAGATAAGTAAACATGCATATCAACAACACATATACCTTGGGGAAACCCTATACAGGGAGAAAAACCACAACAAACAATATTCCTTAATTGCATTAATAATGTAAGATCTCTTACAAATATCCACCATGAATGTACTTCTCTCAAAGAGCTTTCCAAGATGACTCTGACCTGACAAAGACTTACAAGACCTTGTTGAAATACACTTTTGATATGTTGCATCTTTATCACTAATGTGCTCCTCTATTACTTCACCCTCAACCTGCATATGAAAACTCTATTTCAAAATTGTGTTGCAAAACTGTGTTGAGGAGAGGGTTCGACCTCTTCTTATATAGGTTGAAGAAGGGTAGAGGAGAGGCTCGAAATAGTAACCTGATTGCATGCATTATTCATAACTCGGCTTCATACTTTAGTTCCAACTTAGAACTAGACTTGAGATTGGTTACAACCCAACATTACACTTTAGTTTGAACTTTAGAACTAGACTTGAGATTGGCTACAACTCAGCATTACACTTTAGTTCGAACTTAAAACTAGACCTGAGATTGGTTACAACTCAGCATTACACTTTAGTTCAAACTGACAACTAGACTTAAGACTTTAGTTGCAACTCAACATTACACTTTAGTTCTAAGATAGAACTAGACTCAAGACTTTAGTTGCAACTCAACATAACACTTTAGTTCTAGATTCAAGACTTTAGTTGCAACTCAACATTACACTTTAGTTCTAACATAGAACTAGACTCAAGACTTTAGTTACAACTCAACATTACACTTTAGTTATAACATAGAACTAGAATCGAGACTTTAGTTACAACTCTTTACAAGGCAATTCGAAATTCTCTTCATGGTGGATAATGTTTACACATGCCAACGCACTAGATCAATACAATTACATCATTTGCAATATTAGGAATATTGTTTGTTTCTAGCTCATAGGAATTTTACATCCAACCTAACTTTTTATAGAATCCTTGACTTTTGCTCATGGATCACAAGGTTTGACTAGGCTCACAGAGGTTGTATGTTCCCCCTGACTTTTGCACTAGTCTGTCTATTCTCACAGAGGTTGTACGTTCCCCCTGACTTTTGCACTAGATTGTCTATCCTCATAGAGGTTGTACGTTCCCCCTGACTCTTTCATTAGACTCACATAGCATCTCGTTCATCCTAACTTTTGGTTTGACTCACAGAGGTTGTCTGTTCCCCCTAACTTTTGTCAATACCTCACAAGACTAGTTGATTCTCCAAATCTCCCTAGCTAGCCTCAGGGTGGCCCATATGGCCTCTCATTGGAGAATGACTGTCGATTCTGCCAAATTTAACACTCCCTCTCAGTGAAGGAGCCATTCTCATCCACACCAAGCTTTCCTCTCAACTACACAAACTGTCTCGAGGTTAGAGGCTTGGTCAGGATATCAGCTACCTGCTCGCTCGTGGCTATGTACTGTAACTTTACAGTTTTTCTCTGGACCAAGTCTCAGATGTAGTGGTACCTCAGGTCAATATGTTTTGACCTGTCATGAAATATCGGTCTCTCTGTCAATTTATGCAACTTTGATTATCACAGTGAACCATCGTTGTCTCGAGCTTGTCACCAAACAACCCAGAAACCAATTTTCTGATCCATATTGCTTCCTTGCTAACATCACTTGCTGCAATGTACTCAGCCTTTGTTGTACTCTGTGCAATGGATCCCTGCTTTCGGCTTAACCAAGAGATCATAGTGGATCCTAAACTAAAGCAGTATCTGGAGGTACTCTTCCGATCCACTGGGCTTCCTACCCTGTCAGCATCTTCATACCCATGCAGAAATAAACCACCACTGGATGTATATCTCAGACCATAAGTAATGGTCCCTCTGAGATATCTCAAGATGTTCTTTGTTGCCACCCAGTGTCTCTGTCTCAGTTCAATGATGAACTGACTCATTGCAATTACTGCATAGCATATATCTGACATAGTGTGGATCATGTACATCAATGATCCAATCAATTGCCTATACATGGTGGGATCCACCAAATCTGAACCTGTATCAGAATCATGCAGCTTCTTTAGGTTAGTAACCATCGGAGTAGACATGGATTTGCAATCCATCATGCAAAACCTCATTAGTACATCCACTGTGTATTTTCCTTGTGCCAGAAATATCTCACCTTGTCTTTGCCACACTTCCAATCCTAGGAAGTAACGCATCAAGCCTAAGTCTTTCATCTCGAATTCTAAGGTTAGCTCCCTCTTACACCAGGCTATTATCCCTTCATTTCCTGTTAGAAAGAGATCATCAACATACAAGATTAGTATAACAGGTTGGTTACCTCTTACCTTGAAGTATATATTTGCATCAGCATCACTTTTCTGAAAGCCCAGGCTTTTAAAAAAGCCATCAATCCTATCATACCAAACTCTGGGAGCCTGCTTAAGACCATACAAGGCCTTCCTTAGCTTGCATACATGAGTGCCTTTGTTATGAAGTATAAAACCATCTGGTTGTTCCACAAAGACCTCTTGTTCAATCTTTCCATTCAAGAATGTTGT
>ML782807.1:562853-590407 GCA_009831015.1 Picea engelmannii
CAGTCATCACGAAAAAACCCAAAAAATAGACCCAATAAGTTTCGGCAGAAAATCGTAGCTTTTTCTGGAAAAACCCTAAAAAACTGCTGAAGTTAAAATGCTCATAACTTCACTTCCTGGACTCCGTTTCGGCTGATTTTTTTTTTGAAATTGGGTGAAATTGTGAGAGGAACTCAGATCTGTAATTTGTTTGAGAAAATTTGGCCTCCAGCTGCTACAGAAATAAAAACAAATCGTGTCGTCGTCCACGGAAAAAACCCTGAAAAATTGCAGATTTTAAAACTTCAATATCTTGACCTTCCGAACTCCGTTTCAGATGATTTTTTTTTCTTGGGTAATTTTCTGAGAGGAACTTAGATCTACAACCTGTTTCTACAAATTTTGCACATAAATATGCCGAAAAGTTCTGGAATGTCGCGGCCCTCCTTTTTCTTCTCCGAAAAAAAAAATCTGCAAAAATAAAAAATATTTGTCTGCAATGTCTGCCCAAGGAAAGTGCTCTGATACCACTTGTTAAGAACCAAAGACTAAATACAAAAACACCACAATAGATATACAATAACAATATGTAAAATCTCATTTATTACCATCAAACCTTTGAGGTAGGGCAACACCATACAATGGATCCTATTATGGAAGGGATCCTCTCATGTTCACTTGCCTCTTCGAGGGGGCATCCTCCTATTGAGCTACCGCTCCAAATACAACATTTCTCTTCATGTCTCATTACATTGCTTGAACCCCTTTATATAGTGCTACCATCGCCTAAGAACATTCTAGAGGAGAAATCTTCTAAAAGTAGAACATTCTAAGAATTCCTCTTACATTTATTATATCTAATTACTCATTTATTATATCTAACTACTATAGTGGGCCTTATTTAATAATATAGTGGACCTAGTCCACCTTACATTGAATGACCTTCACTATTATCACTATGGGCCCTCTGGTCCCCACCACTACCTCTCTAGCTACCTTACCAATTATGTGCGCCATGAACAAGTTACTATACAATGAAAGTGAGATCACAATAGCAACAATGTATCTTGAAAGGTGCAAGTTATGATGACAAGGAATAGATACAATAGTCTTGCAAACTTGATAATGGTTTGTCACTCACACTTTTCAAGATAAATACAAGTCAATGATGACTTAAATGGTTGTCCAAACAACATTAATTAATGATGATGACAACAATAAAACAACTTTAGAAAAGTACTATAACAGAGCAATAAGACACTACTTCAATATCCAATGAGTATGGTTTTCTTAGTACAAATGCCCAATGGTTTTATGGATGATTTTAGGGTTGTTAAGGGCTGCAACAATGGTTGTAACAACAACTTTGACAGTGGTAACACCTTCAGAATTTGCACTCTAAAAAGACAATTAAACATACTTTAACACTTATTGATAGTACCTTGACTTATACAAAGTCTGGGATGACTTAGATGGTTAGTAGGCTAATATAAGTTGCAAAATGATAGTTGTAGCAGTGATTATAACAACAACAAATTAGTTGTTAGTATTTCTAGACTAGGTTAGCAAATTAGTAGAGTATAAAGTTAAAGAGTTTGAGTATGAAGTAAAGGAGTTTGAGTTGATCTTGTCAAGAGGTAAGAGAGGTGGACTAGTTCCTTCAAGGTTAATGGAGTCAAGGTGGACGACTTCGTCAAAGGCTGCAAATCGATGATGATGATGCACAAAAGTCTAAGAGGGAAAAGGCCTAGGAGAAGTAGTAACTTAAGTCCTCCTAGGCTTTGACCTCAAGAGACAAGATGCTAGGGTGTAGGAAATTCTAGGCCCTAACACCTTGCTCTCCTTAGCCTTCCTATGGAGTAAAACTTATGCAACAATAACCAAGTACAAAACCCTTAGAGTGATAGCAATTTAGGGCTCTAGGGTTTCACTAGTTACTAGATCAATTTAATGAAAAGCTTGGCAAATAAAAAGTAAGTAGCAACTTAAGTTTCTTACTTGAATCATTAAATACACCATGCAATTTCATAATCTTGTATGAGCAAATAAAAGCATACAATAAACCATTCAATATATGATAAAATGTATATTTCACTTACTTGCACCAAGAATAAGCATGAGACTACCATACAAGATCACCATAAACTTCCAAAAATTGAGCCAAGTTGCAAAAATAAGCCTTAAACAAGAGTGGCGCCTCACAATTTCATCCAATAACACTAATAGGGCACAAATTTCAAACTGATGTAAAAATGAGAGTACTTTATGTTTATTTATACAAAATTTTGACCTTTAATTAATTTTCAGGTCAAAAACAAGGCTCACCTGGCCAATTTACAACAAAATTCAATTTTGACATAAATAAAATTAATTTGCATCTAAAGACACCTCCAAGGGTGACCTCATGCCCCTCTAGGGTGACATTGAGCCCCATAAGTGAAATGTTGGGCTGGAAAAGTGGGGCGCTTGGCCTCCAAAAGCCCCAAATGATTCCCACACATGCCACCGGGCTCACAAATGCCTCCAAAAATGAAACCATAGCTCTGGGTGATGTATAGGGCTATGATGGTGACGTCCAGGGCCCTCAAGGGATAACGTCCATGTGAGAAGAGCAAGGTCCCCTAGGTCTAGGTCTATCAGGGTGCTTCCAAAGGAAACGTCCTTTCTCCTGGTGCAAGTCTTCAATTTCTTCTTACCCCTAGCTACGGTTTTAGCATCCATCTGTGGGCTTTAAGCCCCCATGAAGGTATGAGCTAACCATTCCCTCATGTGTAACTGTCCACCGAGCAAGGTCCTGCAGCAACAACAAGTATGCCCTCCAAGGGTTCATAAGTCACAGGGATCATAGCATAGAAATCACTTCCAGCAATTAAATTACCCAAACATGTGCATCAAACCCCCCTTAACCCAGATAAATGCTCAAATACGTTATGCAATTTGACAAGTTAGGTTTGGAGAATGTCTCAGGGTGTCCTATTGGGATAACCTCTCTTAAGTTTGGGATGTTTCCCAAGTGGGGTGTAATCCAGGGCATGTAAGTGTATGAGATGGCATGCGGTAGATTTTTGGGCATGGGGTGCATGTAATAATAAGGAAATGTAAAGTCTTACCTGTAGATTCCTTTGTAGAGGGCAAGCTACACCTTGTCATAAATGAAATTGTTTCCTATCCCATCTGTTTCCTTTTACTCGTTTCTTTATTTCTTTTGATATTTTTCTCTTGTGCTTCAAGGGAATAGTTGAGGGCCACTTTCCTGACTTGATGACCAGAGGTGACAATGTTATCCACAAAAATTTCACGGAAATGAGAAGGTTGGCTCATGATGAGACCCCCTTTCTCTTGGTTATGCCACCAAGAGCCACTACCCTGGTTTGGTGACCAAATAGCTGGTAGTGTCATACCACTACATGCCCATGGTCATAATAGGTCGGCTCGTGATGAGAACGTTTATCCATCAACTAATACCTTGAGTGTTTATGTTATCTTATGGGTCTCCTTTTCTTACTAAGAATTTTTTCACTGCTTTCTCGGGGATCCCTAGGCAAACAATCTCGAAGGTTTCAACATTGGCTTTTAACTCTTTCCAACTACTTTTTCCCTCTGGTTCATTAGCCCCTTCTTCCCATAAGGTAAGGTACAACCCTTCCTAGTGTAGCCAATCCCAATGCCCAAATAAGGATAGGGGAGATGAAAGGAATAAAGATGGAAAATGGTAAGTATGGAGGGAACAGACGATGACCTTTCACATATCCACCCAGTAGAAACCCATCCTAAAGGGAAATCAACTTACTAGGGCACCATGTCACCCCTCCAGGTATGAACGAGGCAATGAGCATAATTTCGAAGAAAATGTCGTGAAATGAAGAAGGATTCAATACAACATCTTCAAGTGCTTCAAAAATTAGAGTGATACATACCATGATACCTGGACTCATTACCTCATGGACCAAGACCCATCGTTACTCCGGGACGAGGATGGTGGGATGGATATTGTTGTTGGTGATAAGTGGACTGCACTGATGAAAAGAGGGGCTCTTTGGGGCCATGTCCAAGTCGTCTGGCTCTCAACACTCCATGTCTAGGACCTGTGGGCCTCGAGACGTGATCTCCTTAGTTATCCCTAGGCTAGGGGATAAGAGGCACATCTTTTGGTACATGGTTTATGGATGTCGACACATCTTTGGTAGATGGTTTGAGGCATATTGTTTGAGGTTTCAGTGCATGGTTGATGCATTATATGGTACAAGTTTTGGTACATGGTTGATTGTAGATTTTAACATTGTACAATATTTACTACAAACAAATTTTCAGTAAAAGAACAAAAAAGATACAATGAAAAATACAAACATTACACAAATATTTTTCCCCAGGAAACCCAAACTGGGAAAACCAGCGTATTATATATTCATTCATTGTGATACATTGTTTACAATATAATATATGTATAGGAGCCAACGACATCCAAAACCCTAACCCAATGACCTAGATTAGTCAACAACCCTAATTCCTTAACTGGAAATAGAAAACCATCGACAAAAACCATGTGACATGTTTCCCAGGAAAAAAAAAATTCTCAAGGGCATTGCCCCTGCACCCCCTCTCAAGCACCCCTGTGCACCCGACACAATGTAGACACTACTACTCGTGTAAAGAATATAACACACACACACAACATTGATGCATGATATGTTATAGGTTGATGATGTTATATCAATGACAGGTTGATGTGATAGTGACAATGACTCGTTGATTGATGTATCGGTGAAAATGGAAGTTATAGTATCAGTGGTAATGACAGGTTGAGTCTACACTTATATTTCAAGGCGACAGGACGAGACAAGTAAAGATGGTTGTAGCCTCCTTCTGGTTGGTACCGGAGAATTCAGGAAGTCATAGCTTCCTTCAGGTTAGAGCCTATAAATTAGGGGGTTGTAGCCTCCTTCTGGTTGGAGTCGGAGAACACAGGGATTTGGAGCTTCCTTCAAGTTGGATCCTGTAAATCAGAGGATCGTAGCCTCCTTCCAGTTGCAGCTGGAGAATTCGGGGAGTTGTAGCTTCCTTTAGGTTGGAGCATGTAAATAGGGGGTTGGAGCCTCCTTCCAATTGGTGCTAGAGAATTGGGAAGTTGGTGCTTCCTATGAATGTAATCTTGATATATATAAGAAAGCATTTTGTGATTTTTTCCCATTTGGGTTTCCATGTAAATTCTGGTGTACTGTGTTTCTGATGTGATATTGTTGAATGATACAACTAATGGTTATATGCTCATGATATATATTGAATGCAATCATAAATGATATACCATTGATAAAGTTGAAGTTTATATATTGTGATTGAAAATGGTAAAAGTTTTCATGATTCAACACCCCTCTCAATATTCTGACACAACTAAACTATAGTGGGCAGATCAGAACAAGGCAGGAGAACCAGAAGGCAGACAACGAAAGGATAGTAAGGAAGGGACATTAGAATAGACAAAGAGGGAAAGGAAATCAAAGTAGGACTAAAGGAGCATCCTTGAGCGATATTTAAGTGAACGAGTTGGTTCTCTTGCCACTTCATCTAATAATAGAAAGCGCTTCTCGAATGGGCCTTGCCTTCTCCATGGGTGTAGGTTCTGGGTCAAAGACCAAAACAATATATAATAATTGCAATTTGGTATACCTTGACTTCCGTTGGTGAAACTCCAACTATTGGCTCTCTATCTGGCTTCGATGTTAACTATTTAACTCAAACTAGATCAAGATTTTAAAATGGTCCATCAACACTTGTTTTTTCCCTACAAGCTCATTAAGATCATTCGTTGGGATCACCTATACTTTTGAAGGAGGCAAAACACCCACTCTGAACCAATCAAGTAGAATAACTTGATTCGAATAAAATGGAACTACCATAGTAGCATCATAAGGAGGTGGAGCTACCAATAAACCAATAAATGGAGGCGAAAATCCCTTGGATCAGATGGAAGAATTGCCTAGTCCAACAAGGGTATAGTGATGCCTAGGGTAAGGGAAGGCCCCCACTTGGACAAGGAATATCAATTATGTGCATAACATCAAGAAGTCGATTATCCACAGCAAACGGATTGTATATCGATCCTCATCTCATGGAGGCGAACCAATGGAGATAGGCCAATATCGTACATCTTGGATTGAATAGTCCAACCCAGGGAAATTTATAGGTAGTAGCAATTCCAAAACCACTTTAAAGGCCATAGCCAAATGTTTCTGGAGGTTTTGTTCCAACATATGCAAGTGTCCCTATCTGTGTAGTTGCTTCCTATGCGATATGCAATATGTTTTGATCTGATCCTCTATTAGTTCCTCCTTCGTTTAATCTGATCCCCTCTCTTGTTCGTTGTATGATCTACCTTCCCTTCTCCTACCCATAGCTTCGTGGCTTTAGTTTTCTTTGTAATAGGATATGCCCATGTATATCCATTTGTTTCTCCTGGTTCTCAATTTCGACCTGGAACTGGAAGGCGTGTTGTTAGCTTCTGTCCTGCAACTAGACTTTTCACTTGGTGTTGCTTCTTCGACAAAGACTGAATAGAATAATTGCAACTCGATCCGGATATGTTGGTGTTGGATCTCAGTCTCGATCAACCGAATGGGACGCCTTTGCTAGCTTCCTTCTACACTATTACCTTTTCTTTTGCGAGTGCTCCGTCTATCACTGGAGGATCTAAATCTGCACCTAGATATGCACCTGGTCCTGCTCTTACCTCTGCTTCTTCCTTTTATGTTGGTAGATCAACTAGGTAAACGAATTCCACAACAACCTAGACTGCATACACCCTTGCCTCCCCTTATATGGAAAATCGCATAGCTAGCGTGGTTCCCATTCCAAAAACCTATTTCCATTTAGCCTCGTATGGATTCAAGATATGGTTCCCCCCACCTTTGCTTTCTACTTCTTGCTACCTCGTACCCCTATCCTTGTTTTCTCCGCTGTAGTCCTACCTTGTTGACCACCATGGTATGAGTGGATGCCACATCAACCCCCATTACTCAAACATATGGGGCTAACCACGTGTGGACTTTTGAGAAGATTCTAAAAGTTCCAAACCTTATCACTAATTGAGTGGTGAGGAAGTCAAAACCCTAACCCTAAACGACTATCGAGCTATGTTAAATATCAAGCCACTAGGAGGAGAAGGGGTTCCATTCTTTTGTATTATACTTGTTCCATAGTTGAGCAGAGCATCCAAGGAATGGTATTTTGAGAGCATAACAAAGGAGGTAGGAGATTTTGTAGTAGTTGTTCAGGCCACAGTGTCAAAGACAACTGCATAGTAAGTGCATCTTTCTTTGTACTTGCTTTCCATAGTTGAAGAAAAGATAGCAGAGCATAGGCCTCACCTTTTAGTTGGGTTTTCTCTTGTATTGGGTTTCTCCGGATACATCGTGTGTTCAATTATGTGGATGGTATGTATATTCTTACTTGATCTTTCATTTTCGTATTCAGTTATTTTTATAAATTCAAGCAAAGATAGTAATTAACTAATCTAGGATTTAAGGAAACAAACTGCCAAAATCTAAGATTTCAGAATAGTTTAAGATCTATTATGACAAACTATTCCAATGGAATATCCATGACAATTTATAGATCACTTTCATTCCTAGACAGATTTTAAACATTAAAAATAATATTATCGATGTGTAGTCAAATTCCTTTAGCCTCAAAAGTAATTCTTGCACTCTAAACATTAAATAAATGATATGAAAATTGCATAATCTATCACTTTTAATCATAGAGTATGATTGGGATTGTACACACTTAAAAAAAACTATTAGCATTATCTAGTTCAATTCCTCTTTCGTTCTTGGAGTACATTTGGGATTTTAAATATATAACCGATAAAAACAGATATTCTGCATGTAATCACTTGGTTTCCTCGACAATGTTATGTTGTTTTGGAAAACCATTGCTACATTATCAAATATGGAATCTAAAGTGTGCTCTTGAATGGTCCACCCATGTTCTCAAAGTCAATATCGCAAACAATAACTTATATACTACTTACAATTGCATTGCATGTGAAGCTTTTATGCAGTTTTGGAAAACCATTGCTACATTATCAAATATGGAATCTAACGTCAGCTCTTGAATGCTCCACCCATGTTCTCAAAGTATTGCAAACAATAACTTATTTACTACTTACAATTGCATTGCATGTGAAGCTTTTATGCAGTTTTGGAAAACCATTGCTACATTATCAAATATGGAATCTGAAGTGTGCTCTTGAATGGTCCACCCATGTTCTCAAATTCAATATCGCAAACAATAACTCATTTACTACTTACAATTGCATTGCATGTGAAACTTATGGCTAAGAAAGCAATTAAATAATATAAAAGAGGGGTATTGAAATGGACAATGCTCGATTTTTACAAATTACTTCTAAAAAATGTTATGTTTTTATAAATTTTAATAGATGGGCATAGTATATTTTTATCACATCAAAGTTGAACAAACTAAAAAAATCCCCAAAAACGCAATCCCTTCAATTTTAATCAAAGATGGTGATGTGTTCATGTACACTCACATTATAGCCATTGCATTGTCATTATATAACTATCAATTGTTTCTTTGTTTATTCAATTACCAACTCTTATGTGACTTATTGCCAATTCAAGTTTCAATGGATCTCTATTAATAAGCTCATACATAGTTGACAATAACCACACATTTCAATAATTATTCTTTATTAGTGTATAGTTCATATGAATATTGATTGTTTATTTAATTAATGTGCATTAACAACTCTTATGTATATTTTACATCCACTCTCAACATGGTGCAATGGATCAATATTAATAGTTCCATGCATAGTTGATAGCAAGGAAATATCACTCATTCCTCTGCGTTTAGTTAATCTTATAGTTCAATGAAATTGAATTTATTATTACTAGAAAATAAGAAATTACATGGTTTTACATTTAGCAATATAGTACTAGATTTATGTGTTGATATTGTTTTAAATCAAACTTAGGCAAACCTAAACTAAACTTGATTTATAGACTAAACGGTTTACATTGTATTTTATTTAACACTAGGGATCATCCGACATATTACAATATAATTGCATTCAAGGAGATGAATAAATAGTTGGCACAAAATTCCAAGAATAATTAACTAGGCATTGAATATACCTCATGCACACAAATAGAACTTGCAACTTGCAACCAACAATTCTATCAAGGTATTAATCGGGCACGAGGTTGTCTCTTTTCTTCATGATATAGCCATCTAATTATGTTTTCAAACAAATTTTAATAAAATTGAATCATGATTTAATAAAAAAAAAATCTTATTAAAATTATATGCAAGATCACGATAAACTAAGTGAAATAAGATTTATTATCTCAATGTTTGAAGTGACAATGAAAGAAAAATAAACTATAATTCCACAATTTAGATATTGGGGTTTATTCTATACTTACATTTATTCACACAAAAGGGGAACGCAAACATTTTTAACCAATCCATTCATGCTAACAAGTAGAAAAATATGTAATTTGCTTAAACTAAGTACCTTTCTTCAAACTTAAGCATGAGAAAATTCATAATTTCCTCTTATACGTTGCATTCTCTATGAATTTGTAAAAAAAAACTTCCTCTTTTACAACAATTTTCATTCTTACAAATCTCATCAACTAATTATTGGCTACAGTTACTAACAAATTCTATACATATAGATGCTATCTGAAGTCAAAAGTTATTTAGTTCTTGTCCCTGGATGTCAAAGCTATCTAGTGAACTATGTAACTGAAAGTGTTAGCAAATAATAAACTGACATATATTCATAAAGCTTATTTTCTTATAGAATGATTTTTTGTAAAAATCTAATATATTAGAAAATTCTAAAGCATATTGCTTAATCAAGTGCTCAGATTAGATAACTAAAAATCAAACCCATGAAACATGACTATTATTAAAACTATCTTTAAAATGATGATGTTGCTTTAGAGACACCAAAAAGGTGCCAAAACAAATATCCATTTTGACACATACACACCATACACCACTAAATAGTAAAGATATTCCAATATAGCTTAAGCTTAATCAAGAGCTCTAGAGAATTGAGAATCAAATCCATGAAATGTGACTATTGTCAAAACTATCTTTAAAATGACAATATTGCTTTAGAGACATTATAAAAATGCCAAAAACACTATACACCACTTAGTAGTAAAAATGGATGAATTTGAAACCAATGCATTAATTTGACATATGAAACACATGGACATGCCCCACCACCATTGCATGGTTTGTCTCAAGTTACATATACATGGAAAACCTCACGAGGAAACCAACAAGATGTTTCCACACATTTGTGGCGTCCCCAGTAAATCCGTCAATGTACACTACTATACCTAACCCAAATGTATTTGAGTCGTGCACGTGTTGGCATAGAGCAAGCCAAATGCTCAGCAACATTCATGACAACCAATTGAGCTAACCCTTTGAGCTGAAATGTTTGAAACATCTCTCGTCCCACGCTCAAGCACTTAAGTGAGAGTTGGATTGCTGATACCTTGCTAGCCCCAATCAGCTCATGAAGGGAAAACATGTCACAAGTGAGAATTGAACCTAGGTAGGGACAATAACTTCTATTAACCACCTAAACTAGACCCAACTAAACTCCTCCCTTGTGACTTAGAAATTTGATGCAACATGCATTTAAACATACAAATATCACACTTGATTCAATTGTACATTAATGCCCATTTATGTAGAATTCAAGAAGACAAAACTAAAAAAATTGCACTATTTTCCTTCCCAAGAATAGAATTGACTGCTTCTGATTCGTGTAACATAGCATATGCAATAGATGAAATCTTGTAACACAAGCTGGCAAAAACTCTTGTAACAAAAAAAATCCAGTGGATGCCAGGGGTAACAACTCATCGATGAAGAATAAAGGAAATGTGCATTCAAATTTCACATAAATAAATTGTTTTTCTACAAAAACATGTAGACAGACCACCGAGTCACCTATATCACCAAAAAGGAAGAAACTGAGCTGCATTTTCCTTTCTCTTCAACAAAGGACTACGCTATGCAAAGTGCCAATAAATACACGTCCAGAAGAACACCCTCTGACTATTGGCAAGGCTGAAAATTGATTTCTATCAAACCTGCTACAACTGATCTGTGTGACCTATATAGGAAACGAGAAAACAAGAACAGCCCCCTTGCTGCATTTTTCTCTCTTTGACAGATAAGTGCTTCCCCAATAATACAAACATTAGCAACTCCGAATTCAGAGTTAGCTAATTTCTATCCATTAATCTATAATTTTTATTTTGCTGATCCGATGCTGGAGTAATGCACAATGTTACAAGAAGCTTGTGCCAACACTGAGATCGTTCAAATTAATCAGAATCTGAGACCGAGTGGTTCCAATTTGATGTGCAATCTCCAACTGATCGTCAAGTGGCAACATTTCGTAACTACCATACAAACAAATGGAGAAAGCCAAAATCCTAGTCAGTAAGTTATACATATTAAATACAATTTAATTCATCAACCTCCATAGAAAGCATTGTTCTTAACAGGGGATTTTATCTGATATATAATAGCAAGAACTTGAAAGACTGGACTTACTAGCGAAGCAGCTCACAATCAACAATATTGTCAGGACCTGGTCGATGAGCATTCCCATTGGTACGGAATCGCCTGAATGCTCTTGGATTCAACCCAGCTACATGAGGGACAGCATCTACCAGCTTGCGCTGCAATGTTTGGAGTCTCCGAAAAGTCAGCTCATCAAGAGGAGCAACACAGCCAATGCTTCCATCAAGTGTGCCGCATAGAAGAGCATACCGATTGGTTCGATCAGAAATTGATGTAGGAAGCATTTGAAAGCGTAAAAACTTTGATACATGTGCACCCACATGGAACTCAGCCCTAGGAAGAAGCTTCTGTCCTTTCCAACTTTCCATGCTTTTGGGCGCATAATGGAAAATCTGAAGCAGCAAATTACAAAATGTATATGTCAGACATTCAAGATTTCTGCGAGTATATTTTTGAACTCATCTAATCACCGCACCATTTAAAAAACTACAAAACACATGCCTTAAAAAAGACGAGAGCTCAGATACACCTTATTGTGAGAGACAACTTAGAAAGCCCATTCAGAGTTTAATCATACCACCATTCTGTTAAATGTAACCATTTGTTCTGCTTATCAGTTGTGAAGCAGTAGAGGTATGTTTCTATGCATTTTTTAACCACTTTTTGTTTGTACATCTGTCCAGGGATGGTTTGTTGAAATCAAAAGAGAGACAGAAAGGATCAAATAGATCCACCAACAAACCTTACAGCCTGCAATAAAAGAGAAAGTCGCACTGAATAAAACCTTGAACAAGTGTGCTATAGTTATAGTAGAGGTGTGCTATTAAGAGACATGCCAAACACAAGTGTAATGCCAAGCTTGAAAAGAGAACACAAGATGTGGGTGCCCGTAGGCCATAAGAATCAATCACTTAATGAATGAATATGATGTTTCAAATGATTCATGAGGTGTGTATTTATACACAACTTATGCAGTGGGGCACCTTCCCCCATAAGGGGGTTATGGGCCTGTTACCCCTCATTTTGCATTACGCTTCACTTGTGATTTTGATCACAAACACTGGTGATTTTTATCACAAAGGCAGGCTTACAGGTTGATGGAGCTTTGGATGGCCTAGGGGTTGTGAGTTCACATGATAATTTTGATGTCTTGGTTGATAGTTGATGAGATGATGTAGTCATGGGTGTCTTGATGATGTTTTGCATGTTATACTTATCATAAAGAAAGCATTGCAGTTCATCATGCAATGTTCTGGCCTTCATTTTTGCTAGATGATGACTCCCTTGATGAAATGCCCTAACACTTTTAGGTTAGTCTAATAGTGCATCAACATCTTCATTTGGTTGGCATCATAATGGCATAGAGCACTTGACACTTCCCCCTTGCTTTCACTTATTTTCACATTCTTTTTGGCATGATTTGACATGGTCTAGCATTGTTGGAGCCTTGGTGTGAGAATGCCCTTGCTTGTATGGAGACACTTGGCACTTATATAGCACCTTGGTATTATGGATTATCACTCATGGTAGAGCACTCACCTTGAGGCTAGCACACAAGTGGAGAGGATTCTAGCATTTTCAAATGGCTAGTTTGAACACACTTTGACCTAGTGGAAGGCTTAGTGCTCAAATACCCCAACTTTCCTTTTTGATGATGACTTGGCACTTATGTGGAGGCACATTGTAATACTCTTTATTGCTTGTGGAGGAGCGCACCCTTTGGAGGGATCGTATGTGGACCAAGAAGAATCTTTACTTGGTCAAACCATAGAGCCCTCCTTTCTATATGACTTGATGGACGAGTTGCATGGATTAGAAGGTCACACGTGCCGCCTTTGGAGTATCTTGCACATGAAGATTTTCCAGGTCCTATCAAGCTGCCAACTAGGTCTGTCTTTGACCTCAAGTTGGCTCTAAGTTTCAACTGTCAATGAAGGTTTTGCTGCTGTTTTAGGACAGCCAACAGTTCAGGAACTTCTTGCTGATTTGTTACAGTTACATTCACAATTTAGGTGCTCTACTGTAGTTTTAGTCACCAAGGGTTAGCACATGCATACCAAAATAAATGTAACACACCTAGAGATCTTTACAGCGGAAAATACAATAGTTATACACTCTAACATACATGAAATTGAACACAAGTATTTTTGGTCAACATGACCCTGGATAAAACCCCCTCGGGGAAAACCAGTTTGGAATATATGTCTATATATGAGGAGAATAGATGGTGGAATACAACAACTACAAAATATAGATGAACCTGATACAATAGCAACTTGATCCAAGCTGCAACACTAGTCCAAATGAAGTAAGAGCGCCCTAGGATGGTGTGCCCTTCATAAATGCTGACAAGACCATTGAACTGGAGCCATAAGCCAACTGGAAGCTCTGATCTAGAAAACCCTCCACAGTACTCTGATACTGATGAGTAGCCTCCCTCTAAAACAGACCTCACTGCAATCTGCGCTCTCTAAGTCCTCCCCACTGACGATGTGCCTTCCTCCTCAAGTGTGCCCTCCTTAGAACAGGAATCTCCCCACTAAATAACTGAGACCCTAAGCCTGTTGGCTATCTCCATGGAAGGGAGTGCCCAAGCTAGCCTCAACATATGCCTGAAACCTCATCTTCATGCTCTCCAAGTGAACAAATGAGTGAATAAAGCCTCCTTTGCCCCTTGCGCCCTCCTTAAGGAAGCATAAGGAAACCTAAAAGTTGGGTGGATGAGATCATCTCATCTCATCCCTAATCAATGGTTGAGATCATCTCAAGTAAATCTCAACTAAAAACCCACTTTACTTAAGTACTTTCACTTTATGTCCCTTAATTCACCCCCAAAGTGAAATAATTGTCACTTTCGACTAAAATGACCAAATTTCACTTTTGACTTAAATCTCCTAAGTCAAAGTGAAATTAGACATAAAGTACATGGTACAAGGTACAAAGTACTTCCCTCATGTGTTTAGAAGCTCACAAACACAAGGGGACTACTTTCCAAGGTACTCAAATCTCAACAACACACATGTTGAAGCATAGTCTTATTTTATTGGCTGATTAAGGGCCACCGCCTTTCTTCATGGAGTTAGTTGAGCATTAATGACATTCCACATTTTTTCTTCATAGATTTGATGTCGTGTTCATGGATCCACTTGCTTGGCACTTGATTTGAGGACATCCATCACTTGAGGCCACATTGCACACTTATTCATGGTTTGAGGAGGACGTTTTACACCCTCGGAGATCTAGGAGGTTCTGAACCATAGATCTAGGGTTTCATTGCATAATTGAAGGGTGTTCTAGCTTCAGGAGCAATTATCTTTTGATAGAGTGCCTAGATTTCTGCCAAATCAATGCCATTAGATGCAAAGTGGCCACGACATTTCATAATTGTGGTTATAATAGAAATTCTGACAAATATTGATAGATTTATGTTGTTTCCAAAATTGCCACCGAGGGAGCATTTCAAGTATCACGTGCCACTTGGAGGTTGTTGTTTGCACATTTATTGAGGATCTATTGATGAAGTGACTTCTATTGGAGGACTTTATGGAGGACATTGGAGTATCCCATGGTCTTATTCTCTCTTTGATGGAGACGTCCTAACTTCATGGAGCATTTTGTATTGGAGATTTGTACGTGGTTTGACCACCGCTATTTTATGTATTTTTTTCATGTTAGTTGGAGGATATTATTTCTTTACTCCTCCCAGGATAGATCTAGGGTTTTGGTAGTGGATATTATTATTTTATTTTATATGGAGATGGAGCTCAAACCTATATAATGATTTGCTTTCTTCATTATTTTTCATAGATGGATTTTGGATGAGTTCCCTTCTTTGGAGCTTAATGGATATATCTTTCTTGGAGCATATGTAAAGCGTAAAGATTTTCTCCTATCAATGTGTGGCTTCATGTTTCATCTCTAAGTTGCATGATACGAGGAAAGGAAAACGCACTGGAAACATGACCCATAAAAAATTAGGAAACGGGGAAATACTATATATATATATATATATATATATATATATATATATATATATAATGTGCTATTTCAGAAAATTATATTGAAACTTTGAAAGAAAGGATTTAAGTTTTAACATTACGATTTAGAATACCGATTCATGAATAAATAAGCAACATTTAATTGAGAAACATAAAAGACATTGGACAAGTGTTTCATAATGCAAGCAGTAATATCCAAAAACAACCGTTATTATTTATAAATCAGGCTATATATCCAAAATTAGCCTTTATATAAGAGCCTTGAGGCTACAATGTTACATGTATGAACTATGAACAGTGAACATAGAAATCAAACATGAGCTAAGCTAGTAAAGCCTAATAGTCATCATCCTCATCTTCATATTCATCATGGAAAATAGAACACGATGCACGTTCAATAGTGGAATGTGGATTGGTAGAAGTGTTTCCAATTCCACTTCTAGGTTCCTCAGGATTCAGTGCAGCAAGAGAGATATCCAAATGAGGGCATTCTGGATCCATATCCCATTCTTTAGAAGGCCCTCTACTATATTCTGGACCCCTACAAGATGCAAGGTGAAGATTGGAATGCATATAAACAACATCCTCAACCTTCTACAAACCCAACCTGTTGTGCTTCACTGAATGAATAAAACCATAGGTGCTCCAATTTCTTTATGTTGATGAAGAGTTTGTCACTTGTGAAAGAATATGAATGGCAAGGATTTGCAAATGTACACCATTTGCTCCATGACAAATTCACCATCTAACTGGACTCATGGTACTCCTCTCATCCAAAGCTGATATGTTTGAATATTCATTCAAACCAACAACAAAACTAACAAACTCTTCCTTCACCTCCCTATGTAGATTAGCTGGAAATATTCTCATAGATAACACTAAATAACTGTTTGGTATGTGTTATATTCTTTGCACGATTAGCCCCATGTGATGTATGTTGTGTTGGGGGAAAGAGGGCGCACATTGGGTCCCCCCTTACTTGGGGGTCTGCGGGTGTATTCCCCAAAAAGAAAATTGGGCTATTTGGTCTCACTAGGGTTGTACTCATACAATGTACTTTTTGAAAAAGTAATGCATCACATTGGTATGCTTTCTCTTTTTAATCGCTGGTACTCTAGTTTCTGCAATTGTTATATGCATTTACAACACGGTATTAGATCCAAAGGTAGAGTTTGGCATGTCAAATGGGTGAAGAAGAAACTCAGCATGAGCATATCAACAAACTAACATGGCCAAGGGACTGGTTGACACGCATACAACAACAAAGGAGGCAAGCAAAGAGCACATTACCTTACAAATTACATTACTGCATTTACCTTTATGCTTGAAATATAAGTTAATGTTACTGCCTTAATTTGACATACCAAAGAGCATGTCCCTTGCCATACACAATTCAAAAAAATTACCATAGAGATGTCCTTGGAACACTTCTTGGGACTATAGTTATCAGAACTGGACTCGGATTGACCTTCAACTCAAAGTTGACTCACGATATAACCTTCGCCAGATAAAGTATGTGTAATGTTGATAACCACTAGGAAGTGCTTTAGTAACGTACGTCAATAAAGTACATGTTATATCATGTTACATAGTTGATATGCCATAAATTAGATTATCTCAAGTCAGTTTGGAATATGAAGAGTCACTAGGGTTGTACTCATACAATGTACTTCTCAAAAAAGTAATGCATCGCATCAGTATGTTGTTTCTCTTTAATCACTGGTGCACTTAGTTTCTGCAATTGTTATCTGTATTTACAACATGGTATTACCGCCAAAGGTAGAGTTTGACATGTCAAACGGGTGAGGAAGAGACTCAACATGAGCATATCAACAAACTAGCATGGCCAAGGGACTGGTTGGCACACATACAACAACAAAGGAGGCAAGAAAAGACTGAGAGGGAGACATTACAGCACACAGATAAGTCGGCTCTTAGTTTTTTCACTTTTAATTTCTGAGTAGAATACTTGGTCTAAATACAGTCAAGAGTCGTTGTAAAGTATTCTAAGAACCGCAGTACACTGAGCAATAACAACATGCTTTTTGAGGTCGCTATACAGAAGGTAGTGTAGCTAGCATGGATCCTGAGGCACTAGAAAAGGTGCAGCACACACCCCAAGGTGCAGGCAGGATGAAAATTGCACACAGGAAATATAGAAATGCATTGTAACAATGCTTAAATTCGGAGGTGGTGATCTTTTTTGTACAGCAGATCACATGCACCCTGAGGCAGCCACAGGCAGGCTGTACACTCTGAGGGCAGGTGCACAAGGCCATAGGCAACCTGAAACTACCACACCCTACAAAACTAAATTACCCCAAGAGTCTAGTGCCCACTTTAAAAAGTTTAACATTGGTGGCCAGAAATCTTTGAATCCGCAAATCAGACCTTTGCTCGAGAAAGCAATCAACCAAGAGTGGAGAAACGCACTCAAGATAATTAGAGGAGGCATACTATTCTCAACTTCAACAGTGCAGTCGGGAGACCAAGCCTATGTGGTGCCTTCCAGTACTCAGAATGCATGCAGACAGCACTCCGTGTACCTTGGTTACAAGGGCCTGAATGAGCTTGCATGTTTGTCCAACTCCAAATACAGGCCCATTGAGGAGGCCTAGATCACAAAAGTTGAGTTGTGATGGATGATTAGAAGAAAGACACACCAAATCTACAAGGACCAGCAGGGGTGCAACCCATCCCGCAGAACACAAGGGGACAGGATGGAGTCTATGCACAATCGATGCTTATAAGAGCTCAAAGAGAACCCTTGATAACCATAGGCATCTCATCCATAAGAGCCCCCTCTTTGGTGGATTAATACACACACACACATATTGAATAATTATACATTCCATGTATTTTTATATTTTTCATATCTAAAGTTTTATAAGATCTGCAGCCCACTGTATTGTGAAAATTGCTGTAAATTTAACATACAATATTATCTGAAAGCCATTTACCATTGAAAAAAAAAAAAGGAAAAGTGATACGATTTGCACTGGTTATTCAGAAGCTACAATTTTTCTGTCCATTTGCTGATTAAATTGAACAGGCTGGTTTGACCAGAAATTAATCTCAATAACATATGAATGAACTGCATTTGGTGATTTTCTATCGTGGTATCCTTTTCGTCGACTAAATTCAGAGCTTGTGGTTTGCAATGACAGAARACACTTTRTTATTAAACATGACACTAATACATGTAGAACAAGAGTAGACACCAAGCAGAAATGATCTGCAGCCCACTGTTTATAGCTATATTGTGAAAATTGCTGTAAATTTAACATACAATATTATCTGAAAGCCATTTACCATTGAAAAAAAAAAGGAAAAGTGATACGATTTGCACTGGCTATTCAGAAGCTACAATTTTTCTGTCCATTTGCTGATTAAATTGAACAGGCTGGTTTGACCAGAAATTAATCTCAATAACATATGAATGAACTGCATTTGGTGATTTTCTATCGTGGTATCCTTTTCGTCGACTAAATTCAGAGCTTGTGGTTTGCAATGACAGAARACACTTTRTTATTAAACATGACACTAATACATGTAGAACAAGAGTAGACACCAAGCAGAAATGATCTGCAGCCCACTGTTTATAGCTATATTGTGAAAATTGCTGTAAATTTAACATACAATATTATCTGAAAGCCATTTACCATTGAAAAAAAAAAAGGAAAAGTGATACGATTTGCACTGGCTATTCAGAAGCTACAATTTTTCTGTCCATTTGCTGATTAAATTGAACAAGCTGGTTTGACCAGAAATTAATCTCAATAACATATGAATGAACTGCATTTGGTGATTTTCTATCGTGGTATCCTTTTCGTCGACTAAATTCAGAGCTTGTGGTTTGCAATGACAGAAAACACTTTGTTATTAAAATGACATTAATACATGTAGAACAAGAGTAGACACCAAGCAGAAATATAATCTAATCAATAAATGAAATATGCAGTGTGGAAAACCACATACGCACTTGCAAGGAGAAGGTTGTCCAAAGAAACTTACCTGGATGTTTTTCTGATCATCTGAAACAACAAGGCTCAGAGTAGTTCCATCAATTAGGAACTCCGTAGCATAACAATTAAGTGAACCGAAATCCTTTGCTAACAAACTTAACTGCGCCCCATCTTCTTTCCAATTTAGGAAGTATATACTTTTATGAACATCACCAAATAAAATGAACTTTTTCACCTGCAGCAGAAAGGCAGCACTATTTTATCCAATCCTATATTCAAAATGAGACAAGCATTTCAATGCAAGATTGGCACCTATACATTTTGGTTTGAAACCAATAATACCAAGATATTCTCCAAAAAAAACTCAGTTTCTTCAAAGCTTTACATCCTAGTTTGATAACAATCGGTACAAATCAGACAAGATCAAAACAGTGTCTAATCCATTCTATCCATACTATATCATGAATCCACTAAATGCATTGTATACTATTATAAACTTTTTGACCTGCCAAAGAAAGGCAGCACCATTTTAAAGTTTATATGATTCTTTTCTCAAATTCATCTCACACTATTTTAATGAATTTGAAAAAAGAATCATATATATATATATATATATATATATATATATATATATATATATATATATGTTTGAAACAAGGCTGTTGGGAGCAGGGAGCAGAAGCGGGCAGCACAATTTTCAAAAAAATCCGGGAGTGGGAGCGTTTTTTATATAATACATATTTTAATGTCGAATCAATTGCAAAAAACATGAAAACATAGATATAAGATCATTTAACTATTGGATTAGTGATGATCAGTAAAGCATCAACCGTTTAATGCACATATAACATAAATCATAGAAATTTGTTATCAATAGATTGTAATAGACAACATCAACTACAAAATGAAATAGACTCTAGAGCATCATATATTAAAGAGTTGTAAGATTCAGTCAATAGTTCAAATTTGTTAGGGACCTAACCTCCCTAACCCCTCACGTAGGTAGAATAATATATTTCCATGTAATAAAGACCAATATTAATAAGGCCTAGCAATAAGGAAGAATAAGTCAAATGAAAGAAGACCTAATAGAAGCTTTCGCTTCTAGAAGGATCTTCCTCTAGATTGTTCTTTTGGATAGGTAGATTTAGTATCAATAGGAGTAGCGGGTATGAGAAGTTTTGTCTTGAGAATTATTGTAATAGAGTGTTGCTCTGCTGGAGGTTGCCCCCTTGAAGAGGCAAGTGAACATTGTTTCCTATCAATAAAGGTATTATTTTGGTGTTGTGGTTTCATCTATTGTGTTGTTCCACTATTATTCTCTGCAATATTTTTGTTTCATGCTATTATAATAGATCTAGTACTTTACAAGTGGTATCAAAGCACTTTACTTGGTAGAAAATTGTGGGTTATTTTTTTTCAGGGTAGAGACGTATTCCGACGTCTTAAAGCTACAGAGATCTATCGTTTGGCGCATAAATCTGCGGTCGGGGAAGCATACACGCATGAACTACAAGTGGTACTTAAGCGCACATTGTTGGCCACCCTTGTAACCCATGTTGGTACCCCTTCGAGTGGTAGCACATCAAACAACACCTGTATACGGATCAGCCTAGATCTCTTAAATCCCTCAATAGATAAACCAATCGACTGCCTGACTACTATAGTGCCACCGAGAACAACACTCGGGAAGATACTCTCTAGTACCTGGGTAGTATGGCTAAGGGCACAATCTAACCTCCTTAGTTGGTTCCCTGAGATATTGGGCCGAGTACTACTGTTGGACCCTGCACGTATAGCAGAGAGCTATAGCACAGGGAAAACCCTTATTTGTAGAAACCCTAAATACCCTAACCCTTGGGAAGGAAAAAGACAGAACAAATAAGATCCATTGTCGCGCAACTTTACCTCCTGCATTCTGGTTGCGAAATTACTTGCGAAATTACTACACATTTTCTCCTGTTAAGAATTTGGGCCTTTCAACACTGCAGTATTCTTCAAATCGAAGTATAGTGGTCCCGCCAGCACACTTATTTGGGACCAATCCCATTGGATTCCTCTCTTCGTCCTGATTCCCGTGTTACCTATCATTTTTAATACAAAATGTTTCATGGACCTGACCCCTTTGTCGGCACCCTTATTTGGCTCCTATCCCATTGGATTCCCCTTTTCGCCCTGATGGAAGTGGTACCTATCATTTGACACCCCTCTTCTCAGTGGTCCCACCCACTCCTCCCAGCCCCCTGTTTCCCCGCTATCCCATTTTTCCAAATGACCACCACCCGAGCCAAAGAACTCAATACATTGGTTGCTGGCAACCTCTAGAACAAGGAGGACATCAAGAATTTCAATGCCAATCTTAGCTCACTCAATTCTGTTGTTCAAGTCATGTAGGACCAATGTGCCCACATCAAAGACCTCAAAGACATCAAAGCCACACTTGACCAATTCATGAGTCGTTCCACGAACTCTTCCTCTTCTGAACAACCATCCTATCTGGAAGACCATGACTCTTCCCATTACCAAGGTCCTCATACTACCCACTTTTCTCGAGACCTCCGCCCTCCCAGAATTGAGGTGAACAAATTTTATGGCTCGGATCCCATAGGCTAGGTCACTCAAATGGAACATTATTTCTCTTTGCATGGAATTACTGATGATTTAGCCAAGCTTCGTTATGGTATCCTACATCTGGATCCAAAACACTTGCAATGGCGGCAATGGCGTAAAAAGCCCCGCCAAGGGTATGTTGCTTGGACACAGTTTGTTGCAGAGCTTTATGACCACTTTGACTCTGACACCCACCATTGCTATTTGTGGAGATTCATCATTAGTTGGCTACTACTACTTTCTCTCTTCTGAAGAATGCTATGGATGATTAGTTAGAGCGAATTTTTGGAGTGAATGTTTTGTGGATGACTTTGCTACTTCATGGATATTCATTGCTAGGGTTTTGATGGATGAAAGATTTCATGAGTAAGTGATCTTTTGTTATCTTGTGGTTTTGTTTATGAATGAATGTAAGTGTAATGTTGCTTCTCTAGTGTTGGTTGTCCATTCTCGTGGATCTTTCTTGAACAAACCCTTCTTGTTAAAGCTCTTGGAAGGTTATTGGTTAAGAACCTTCCCTTGAATTGTCTTTGAAGATCTAGTGATAGACTAGCAAGATCTTCTAGGGTTAGTAGTGAACAACCCTAGATATCACACTAGATCCACTTATATCTCTTCAAAGGAGTCCTTAATTGACCCCATATGCCCCCAAAAAATATAGTAGGAACTAGCCTTCTCCGAATAGTCCATCATAAAACTCGAAATTCAAATTTTATTTTGTTTTAGGGTAAATTTAAGGTTTTGTTTAGCTTACATTTTATTTTCAGCCATCAAAATCCCCTGACATTAGGGTTTTCATGCAAACTTTTAACCTAAAATTTTAGGGTCTTCTTTCATATTCTTGATCTAAAATCCTAGGTTTTTCTTCCATGTTGGACCTAAAATCATTTTATTGCATAAAATTTGTCTTGTTGCTTTATATTCCTGCATAATTAGGGCTAGACGTTTTGTTTTAGTTGGTTGTTATATGCCTTGTAATTTTCAGATTTAAAAAGTTAAACGAACCCTAGATTTATTCATTATTTTAGCCCTATTTCCCATTGTTTTATAACCCATTTTGAGGGATGAATTGTATTGCTACTGTAACTTGTTTACTGCTGTAAGTTACTAAGTTTATTGCAAGTTTTACAACAGCCATTGATAATTTTCATATTTGAGTGGTTTGGGGACTGTTTTGCATGAGATAATTACTTGATAAACACCCTAAATCAGCCTTAGAGCACTTTAAACCAAATCTGAAATTTACTTTCAGTAACCATCTTATCCTTGACTTGCTTGACATATTTCATTGGTGGTGTATTGGGTAGCTACATAAGAGGCCTTAGACTTGGTTTTGTTTTTCCTTAGGATTCCTTGAGGCTATTAGGGAAGCATCCCTTGTGTTGGATCCGTCCTTCACTAAAACGAGGGAAGTTGTTTCCCAGGTAATAGTGGTGACCTAAGTCACCTGACACGTCCAAACCCCCCCTTGTGTCGCGTATCCTACGTGTCGGACATGAAACGGTAGGACATGTGTCGGATACGCGTTTAAAACGTGTCATGTTCACAAGACACATGTGTCCTGAAAATAGGATACTTTTACTGCTCAGAAAAGGACCCCGGCTCATGTTTTCTCATGCAAGTTGCAGCTGTAAGGTGTTTCAGTGTGCAACTAAGGGTTATTTTGGCTTACTAATTATATTTAAAGAGGTCCCCACCCCCACCATTTCACCCGTCCAGTCCAAGTAAAAGTGACATTCTCCTTTATCTTTCTTTTTCATCCTTTTACTTAAATTTTTAACATTACCATTAATTGTTTCAGGATGTTTGAGAGTGGTTCCAACCTCATTGGACTTCATATGGAGAAAGTAGAATTTTAGGTCCCATTCAAAATTCAGCAGACTTAACGATTTTCAAGATTTCAAGATTGGCAAGATTGCAATGTTTCCACTGGATTCTATCATGTAAGAGCGTATGGAACTGGCATTTAATCAAGGGCACCATGCCCTTTATATACCTTGATGTTGGTGACATTGATTGTTGAACTTTTATGTCACAACCCCAGTAAAAATGTACCCTTCACTCAAGTATAAACTCTTTTGTTGAACTCTTCTCTTTGTCATCGTGTCAAGTGACTTAGTGTTGTATGTGCACACCAACCTCTGTCTTATTTGCAGGCATTGGGCAAAGAGAAGAGTGGTTGAAGGGAAAGACAAAGATGTGGGATGTGTTTCTTGATGATATGGGTTTGGACAATGGTGTTGAGTTGGCAATGTGATCATTTACGTTAGTAACTTAGTAACTTAGTAGTTACTAAGTTAGTACTAGTTGTATGATTGAATTTGTATCATCATCATGTAAATGTTTACAGTTTAATTATTTCATTTTTGCATGTGTAATTCATAATTTAGATTTTGATATATATATATATATATATATATATATATATATATATATATATATAACGTGTCCTCTGTTTCCTATTTCTGGGGGTCGTCGTGCCCATGTCAGATACTCGTATTTTCGTGTCCCATGTCCCCGTGTCAGGTGACTTAGGTGGTGACATCTTTCGTTGTTCCACTAGTATTGGCACCTTGTGAAGGCTTTGCACTAAGGTGCTAGATTGTGTGGTAACATTCTCAAGACTCATTCAAAGGTTAGAGAAGAATCAAATCAAGGGGCGTACGAGGTGATATGCCCTCACCTTTAATGCCAACACACAAGAAGCCGAGATGGTTTTCTCAAACATTGCAAGACGCACATGAGGATGTATAAGCACCCAGATCCTTAGTGAGGGTGAGTACACCACCCAAGAGATATGCTAATTATATTGCATTGATTATTTCACTTGTGAGCCTTCAAACTATTTTGAGGAGGTGAGGTGTCATGCCTTGATGGAGTGTGATGTTTTGGGGATAGTTCCTTTCCAAGAGCCAATGGTTGATTCTGAGAATACAGTGGGTTCAGATTTGTTGATGGAAAGTTTGGTTGAGTTATACTAGGAGAAAATTGGTGTTTGTTTGAAAAATTTCCTCATAAAGAGGGGGTGTTAGCCTTCCGAGTTGCTCTAAAAGTCTTTACACCATGCTTGAGGGTGCTTCACGTGATGTGGGGTGCATGGTGTACGGACGACCCTTGGTTTTACCATGATGCAGATACAAATTGGAGTCATCTTGCTCATTGATTGCTATGCATTTCCCTAATGTTTATGTGGCATTCTTCCTTGAAGTGTTGTAAAACTATGGAGCTTGATGACTTCATCATGAATCTGACAAATGGAGGGTGGTTGCTTGCTTAGGAGGACAACTTGCCTTGGAGGAGGAGCATTGGGAATCTTGGAGGAGAGTGTTGAGCCCTCGATGCCATGGGTTGCTTGAATGAAGGCTTGTTCTTCACTTGAGTACACTTCAGTTGAGGAGTGATCAGGAAGGTGTGGTGCATAAGAAGGTATGCATGGCTTGGGATGTAGCATTAGAGCTATAGAAGCTTATAGAGGAGGAGCATTGGGCACATCTCATAAAGCATTCAACCTTGGAACCTATTTGTTGGACATGTATGCCTTGCATCTTGACATGTGTCACTTAGAGTTGGACTGCTCCACGCATGGGCCTATCTTCTTGTAGTTAGGTTGCTTGTAGTGGACTAGGTCCACTTTATCTTACTAGCCTCACTCACCTCTCATATAAAGAGGGAGAAGAGAGTCATTTGATCAAAATTGTACTTGTTCACTCTGTTCTCACATGCTTAAGTTAGAGATGTGAGACTAGGGAAAACTTGTCTCCTTGTACTCATCATCATGTATATTTACCAGTGTTGCAAAAATCGCCAATAAATCATTGAAATCGCGATTTCTCGGGATTCTAAGAAGAAAACGATAAATCGCCAAAAAATCAGCCGATTGTTTAGCAATTATTTTGGCGATTTTTTCATAAAAAATGGTGATTTTTTCGTAAAAAATCGTGAGTTTTTGGGGAAAAATCACTTGATGAAAAAAGTGGTCGGTTTAAGACTTCCACCACGGTTTTTTTTGAGTTCTATTTGACATTTAGCCAAGGAGGAGAGCCAAGCCATCCAACCAGCCAAGGAAGAGTTTGTCATTGGGATTTTGTGGATTCAAGGATCAGATTTGTGGATCTGGCATTCGAATTTTCAGTCCACTTCACAGTTTTTGCATTTGGAGGTAAGTAAAAAAATTTGCACATTATTTCTCATTTTTCCACCATAGATTTTAATAGGTTTTCAGTGGCAATGAGTTTACATCTTCAAAATAGATTTTTGATGGATCAAAAACCATTTTTTTCCACTATTATGTGATTTTCTTTCTTGCCATGCATGCCCAAAAACGTTTTTGGGATTTTCTTGCCCTAGGTCAATGTAAATTAGATAAAAAAAAATCGTGTGTTTTTCGGGTTCAAAACCAAGTTTGAATGCTAGATACATCATTGATTTATCTTTGTTTTTTAAATTTTCATTTTTTCATCAATAACATATGCTAAAAAACAATTTTTTTTCCCTAGGTTCATATTTTTCCATATTAAAGCTGCCAAAGTCATTGGATCCATTCTGGGAGTATGGTGAGCTTGTTTATCCAGGGAATCGACAAATTCTCTCATGCAATCTATGTGGGGAAAAAATGCCCAGTGGGGTATACAAGCTAAAATACCACCTTGCGAAAATTCCAAGGCATGAGGTGGGTATTTGTCCTAATTCAAGCCCAGAACTCATTGTGAAGCCCACAAAAGCACTTGAAGAATATGCATAAAACAAAAAGTATGCAGAAGCCAAGAAAAAAGAAATGGCTTCAAGATCCAAGTCAAGTACACACACTCCTGGGGTAGTGGGAGTAGGGTCTACTGAGATCCACTCCTCAAAGTCCGTAATGCCTACAACAACATCAACATTTTTTGTGCCAAGATCCACACCCGATGCACAACCGTCTATCAAGTCCATGTTGAAAATGAAAGAGAAAGAAGAAGCGAACAAAATTGCGTGTCTATGGAGTGATCTTCCATTCAATTTTGCCAAGAACCCATTCTATGTGTCCATGTTTGAGGGTGTTGCTATTGGTCCGAGGTATAAGCCCCCCACTTATGAGTTGAGAGGGCCCATTCTTCAAAATGAAAAGGCCGATTTCACTTAGAGGTTGCAGGAGCTTCGAGATTCATGGGAGTTCACCGGATGCATGGTGATGTCAAATGGTTGGTGAAGATTTTCAGGTCCTATCAACTTGCCAACTGGGTCTGTCTTTGACCACAGTTAGGCTCTAAGTTTTAACTGTCAAATGATATATATGTTGTTGTTTTAGGACAGCCAACAGTCCAAGAACTTCTTGCTGATTTGTTACGATTGCACTTCCAATTTTAGGTGCTCTAGCATGTAGTTTTAGTAACCAAAAGTTAGCACATGCATACTAAAATAAGTACAACACACCTAAAGATCT
>ML782807.1:591106-613466 GCA_009831015.1 Picea engelmannii
TGAAGGAAACAGAATGCGCCCTCCTCCTCAAGATGCGCCCCTCCTCCATGAAAATGCTCCCTCTCAGAGATGGAAGCTATGGCTCCATGGAAATGCTCTCCATGCAAGCTCAAACCAACCTCAAGCTTCTTCTCAAGCTCTCAGGGGTTTTACTCAAACCCTCATGAAGTGCGCCCTCCTTCTCCTCAAGAAATGCACCCCTCCTCTCTTCTCCAAAAAACACAAGTGAAGAATGAGTCTCAAAAATATCTTTACCCTCTCTTTAGCCTCCTCATGCCAACCCTAAAAGATCAATGGCCTAGATTAGATCTAGCCAAGTCTAATCAATGGGTGAGATCTCATCCTAAAATCTCACTAAGGAAACCCACTTTCCTTAGTTATTTTATGTCTATTAATTCACCCACATTGTGAATTAATTGTCACTTTATGACTTAAGTGACATATTTCACTTTTGACTTAAAACTCCTAAGTCAAAGTGAAATTAGAATCATAAAGTAAAGTACAAGGGTAATAGTCTTCCCCCTTTGTGCTTAAAGACTCATAAGCACATGGGGACCACTTTCCAAGGTACCCAAATCTCAACAGTTGGATTGATGGGAAGGGTAGGACCCTTCTCAATTTCTTGGTTCATTATCCCAGGGGGATGATGTTTATGAAATATGTGGATGCATCTGCACATGTCAAGGATGCGGCATTACTTTGTGACTTGTTGGATGGGTTCACCCAAGAGGTAGGTCTGCAGCATGTTGTCCAAGTCATAATGGACAATGCTGCAAATTATGTGGCTACTGGTAGGATGCTTATGTCCAGGTATCCTACACTGTTTTGGACTCCTTGTGCCACTCATTGCCTTGACTTGATGTTAGAGGATATGGGAAAGATTGATTGGATCAAGGATGCCATTGATTCAACGAGGAGCATCACAAAACTTATATACAATCATGCTTTTGTACTTAGCTTGATGAGAAAATTCACAGGTGACAAAGAGTTGGTGTGTCCTGCCATCACACACTTTGCCACTAGCTTTATTTCTATTCAGCCTCTCTTGAATTCTAGGTGGGAATTGCAGGCAATGTTCCTTTTACCTGAGTGGTGTGCTTTATCATTTAGCAGTAAACAAGAGGGGCAAGCCATTATGAGGCTAGTTGCATACCAGGAGAGATTTTGGAATGCGGTGAAGGAGGTGTGCACCATCAGTGAACCTTTGGTAAAGGTTCTTCACTTGGTCGACAGAGACAAGCCTGCAATGGGTTACCTATATGAGGCCATGGATAGGGTCAAAGAGTCCATTCATGCTTATTATGTGGACAAAGGGGATCAAGGGCAGGAGAGAAAATAAATGCTATGGAGGGTGATTGATGACCGATGGAACAACACACTCCATTGCCCCATTCATGTTGTAGGGTTATACCTCAACCCTGCATTCTCTTACACCTATGGCTTCAGGTTTGATTCAGAGGTTATGTATGGCTTCTTTGGGTGTGTCTAGAGGATGGTGCCAAGTGCAGCTGACCGATTAGCGCTTTCCCAAGAGTTGGAACTCTATAAGAGGTCCATTGGCTTATTTGGGTTTGACATGGCCATAAATGACAGGAAGAACATAATGCCAAGTAAGTTTCACTTTCTTTTAACTTTTAAGTTTCAAAATCCATTTTTCAAATTTCAATTTATCAGATTATTCATTGATCTTCTTCAGTTGTTTCTTTGTTTTAAACTAAACCATTGTCTCCTCTTATGTTTCTCTAATTCGTTGTAGATACTTGGTGGGAAAACTATGGTGCAAAGGTACCTATTCTACAGAAGATGCTAATTCGGGTGCTTAGCCAGACATGTAGCTCTTCTAGTTGTCAGAGCAACTGGAGTGTATTTGAAAAAGCACACACCAAAAAGCGCAACAGGTTAGAGAATTTCAAATTAAATTTTAAATTCATTATAAAATTATAAATTATTAAATTGTCATTTAAATTTTATGCTCCTTTACATTCTAATAAATTAATTTATGATCCTCCTACAGGTTGGATACCCCACGCCTTAATGATTTGGTCTACGTCTACTACAATCTCAGGCTGTTGGTAAAGTAGCTTGAGAAAAAACCCGATGCGAAGGCGATTTCATTGGATGGGATTGACACCACTATTGCATGGAGGGTGATGATCGAGGAACCTATTATTGAGACCGCCCTTGATTGGCTAGAGGAGGATAGTGATGGTGATGATGGTATCTCTGAGGAGCTGGATCGGGATGTTCCAGAGGATATTCAGTTTCACGCCAAGTCTACAAGTCTGCCACCAACAGAGCCACCGAAACAATCAGAGGGAGATAGACCTAGTTGTAGCACTAGCAGTCTACCTCCTCTACCTTCTTCTAGAGGACATCAGTCTCGAGGGTCTTCTAGTTCTTCTAGAGAACATTCGACTCCAGTACGAGGCCCACAAGCCTCAAGGGAACCTACTCTTAATGCTAGAGGAAAATCACTTTCTGTAGCGATTACCTTTGCCCGTAAAAGGGGTAGAGCCAGAGGGAATCGATAGTTTATTAACTTTATTTACTTGATTTCATTGTAGATGGCTCATGAGTCATGATAACGATCATGAGATACATTTATTTGATGACTCAAGAATCAAGATTCAGGACATGATTCATTTTTTATGTGTGATGTATCACTAGACATCTTATATATCTTATATATTAGTTTTCTTTCCATATTCATGTGGAAATCTGTCTATTTGATGATATTGTTGCTTTAAATGTTTTCAAAATTAAAAAAAAAGGAATATTTTAGTATTTTTTAAGTTTGTCGATTTATTTCCGATGTTTGTCGATGTTTTCGCGATAAATCCGAAACAATGTTTTCTGGACCCCCAACGATTTTTTCGCCGATACGATTTTTGCAACTTTGATATTTACTCTCTTTGTCCTAGGTACTAGGTTCTTGAAGAACATTCAAGGAAAATTCTAGGGTTAGGGTTTTACCCTAAGGAGGAAAAGAAGCTAGGGCTTGTGATAAACCCTAGAGCATCAAAGAAAGCATTTTATCCTGTTTCTCTTGTGAGAGAAGAAGACTAGGGTTTTGTATCATTTGGAAACCCTAGTGCTACTTGTTATGCATGTTGTGGAGAAGAATATGACACATCATGGTGATGCCAATGGTGATGTTAGCTTGTTGAGGATCTTTGGTGGAGTGACCAGCTTTAGTTAGGAGTGATTTTTAGCTATGAAGAGTTGGTGGCTAGGATTTTTTATGCTTTCCCTAATTGAGATTTGGAGAGTTTGACTTGTACCAGTTTTGTGATAAAACTATGGTATGTACTTATACTTCATCTCTTATCTATATATATATATGAAGTTTCCAACAATCCAAATTTTGTGTACTTGCAGATTTGAATTTCAGTGTATGTTACCTTCTTGATTGGGTAGATTCTAATGCTAGTTGTGCTGATTTGACATAACATAGAGATGAATTGGTTAATTGCTTTAACACATCTTGAAGATAAAGGAGCAGATTTACTGCAGTTATAATCTGCTGTAATAAGAGAATTCAGATCTGTTATATGCTTGAAAAGACTGCACTAAGGCTGTAGCATTGTGGTATTGAAGTATCCTTGTATGTTACTGATTCTCTTGGGCTGCTATGTGAAATTGGGTTGAAGAGAAGTGAAATATTACTGTTGTAAATTTGTAATTTAATATTTTGAATCAGTCCGAAGACTGAAAGTTTACAAGGAATAGATCCATGAAACATCAAGATTGAGGTGAAATTTCGGAAAACAGCAATTCACGTAAAATTTCTGAAAGCTTTCTTATCAACTCATGTGGTTGAATCTCTGCATCAAATTTGAATTACGTTTTATTGCTTTGCAAACATTGTGAAACCATTATAATGATTGCTCAAATACTCCACAAATGAAAGCCTTTTTAAATCCTCTATCTTAGAAATCACTTATAACAATATGGACAAGATAGTACACCCTAAATATTTTCATGTGATATTACCACAAAGAAGGAGCAACGAAGGGAGCATCGAGAGAAAGGGAGGGAAGAATGTGAAGCAGAACTCAAGGGAGCTAGGGAAGATGCCCATCGGGAAGTTAGAGTTGTGGAAGTAGGGAAGGAAAAAACGCAAGTCACAGAGAAGGTGGGAAATCAAGACACAAAGGAAATTAGGATGTTGTACACATGGGAGGAAGAAATGCAAGTTGCATAGGAGGTACGGTGGCATAGGAAGATATGCAGTGATAAGGAGTAGGAAGGAGGGATGGTAAGGAAATTGAATCAAGTGCAAGAAGAATTAATTGAGAACCTTCCCCTTGTTCCCCTTGAATCAATGAGAAAATCAATGATAGATGATGATTAGTAAACAATCCTCTAGCTTGGATTCTTTTCGTATGGAACTATACCAGGCCAGTGGTGATTGTGTGCTACCTCAAATCTCATTTGGTACTGGTCTCTTAGTGGTGGCCATGTGGGATTGTGCTTTCAAAAGCTTCAGAAAAAGCTCCACATATTGCAGTTCAAAAAAATCCCTTCCATAGTGAAGTTGATCGTTGTTTTGACAAATTTATAGGGTTCTAACATCTAGCATGTGTCTTGTCAACTCCCCAACAGGACCTAGTTCAATAAATAGAAGAAGATTCTTAAGTCTTTTATATGGTCTAAATATGGTGTTGAGAGAGAACTTCCTATGGTTCCTTGAGACATGTATATTATGCCTAAGGAGGAGGGGGGTTGGACCTTATAGATGTTGGGTCCTGAGAAAGCATTCTTGCAGCTAAGTGGGTGCTAAGGTGTCTTGAGGGCTCCTCCCAATGGCAGATTTTATTGTGTCACAAGTTCCAATAATATTAGCATGTGCTGGCCTAGAGGAATATCAGAGCATGCCCGTGTCAACATGTGTACGAAGATCAGCCAATGAGGCCATCCCTTAGTGCCATGAAGTGCTCAACATAGAGGACCATCTTCGCGCATAACTTGCCTACTAGATTTGTCGAAGTGACCTGTATATACTTCCTGTAAATGTTGCCACAAGTGATCTTGTTTAGAAACTGCTTAGTATGTAAGAGGTGTCTAGGTACATCAAGGGAGTATTTGAACAAAGGGAGGCGATCCAACAAAATAAACCCACAAACTCTAAGAGATCCGAGACACCAACAAACCGACATGGTGCCTATGCAGGGGGGTAGCTAAAGCAATGGACTTTGCAGAATAGTACCCTAGGTATGAGATTTCAATCTAGGCCCGCAACTAAGTCAACAAAACTCCAAAGCCAATGTAAGAGTAAGACCAACTAAACACAATCTCAAGATAGAGAGGGGGGGCCCAAACTCAACAAGAATGATGGTTGAAAAGACAATCTGCTTACATCTAATAATACATCATAGAAGTGTTGGTGTTTACATGGTTCTCAGATTTGATAGTTATTGCCTTCTGATTAATAACAAGATTCACTTTCATTCAACAGTTATCATAGAATAACTATACACTGAGAATTTCAACTATAACAATTCAACGGAAATGACGAGATCTAGAAAAATTAACCATGCACATTAGACACAAGAACACAAAACAAGAACACAAGAGTTTATCCTAGGAAACCCAACCTTGGGAGAAAACCCAACAACCATTCTCTAGAAGAATTTAGTTCAAGATATTACCAGTACATCACCATCAATAACCAAAATACCATACAGAGAAGATCCTCCCCAAGGCTAACATCACCAAAACCTAGCTCCTCAATAACCAAGAATAACCAAGCAAGGCGCACTCTCCAAGATAACCAGTAACCCAAAAATAGCGAAACTGCCAAAAATGCAATTGCAACTGCCTTGTGCACAGTGCAAAAGGAGTTGTCTGACTGTCAAAATGAAATGAGTCAGTCCTATATTTATATTGATCCGAGCACCAGTCTGGGGCCGACTTCTTATTTCTGGGCCTTCAATTTTATTATTATTTTTCCTGTGGGGCGAACTTCTCTTCCTGGATCTTCAACTTCTTCCTGGGGCTTTTGTAATGGTGTAGATGGGTCTTCTTGTACTTGTGGAGAATGACTACCTGAAGTTGCAAATCTCCAACACTCCCTCTCAACGAGGGAGGCATTCTCCATACTTGGATTTCTTCTGTCATAGAAAGGTTGTTTTCATGAGCCATGTTGATGTGCTATCTCCGCACATGCATTCCATCCTCGAATATGCATGTGATAACATCTCAAGTCTATCCACTCCTTGATTGGAGAAGGACTACACCTAGGCCATTCACCACTAGCAGAGCCTCGTGAGTGAATGAATCATTACCCTTCGTCATATCATCACTAGCATGGCCCCGTGCATGACCAATCTGGAATAATGTCTGCTTGATGCTTATCTAGGCCACTCACCACTAGCAAAGCCCTGTGGATGAGTGAATCATTCTCCTTTGATCATATCAGCACTAGCATAGCCCCGTGCATGACCAATCTAGGATGAATGTATGCCCGAACCTGGAGAACATCAACATACTTGGGCCATTCACCACTAGTAGAGCCCCGTGAGTGAATGAGGCATTCTCCCCTTAGTCATATCAGCACTAGCGTAGCCCCATGCATGACCAATCTGGGGGAACGTCTACACGATGTTATCAACATACCTAGGCCATTCACCACTGGCAGAGCCCCGTGAGTGAATGAATCATTCTCCCTTGGTCATATCAGCACTAGCATAGCCCCGTGCATGACCAATCTAGGAGAACGTTTGCCCAATGTTGAAACATCAACGCTCATCACTAGCCAAATCAGCATGGCTAATCATGTGTATCATCCTCAGCCAAATCAGCATGGCCACTCTAGGAGGATATCTGCAATCTACTCATCTGTGGATAAGTACTGGAGCTTCACTGCTCCCTTCTGTACCATGTCTCAAATGAAGTCCTGCAAGAAGCTTCTAAAGTTGCACCACTTCACGACTTGCGACACTGGCTGTGACATACTCCATCTCTACTGCACTAAGTGCTACAGAAGCCTGGTTCCAGCTTATCCCAAAAATCGTAACTGATTTCAAGATGAAGTAGCACCTTGAGGTACTCAATCTGTCTACTACACCCCCTGCTCAATCAGAATCTATATATCTCTGCAGACTTACTTCATCACCTGAGACAAATCATATCCAACTGTACCATGCTTTGTTGCCACCCACTGGAACTGCCTTGACTTCAACCAAATACTAGCTCAAGGTGCTCACTGCAAAGCAAATATCTGGCCTGGCATTAACTAGGTACATCAAGTATCCAATCAACAACCTGTACGTCTTGGGATCCACCAAAGCTGAATCTGAAGCAGAATCACTCAACTTCTTCAGATTTTTCATCATAGGTGTGGTCATGGACTTGTAGTCCATCATATCGAATCTCATCAATATCCCCTGAATGAAGAAGATCTCATTTGATCTCGTCACACCTCTAATCCCAAGAGTACATCTGGACAGGATCCTCCATCTTGAACTTTGAGCCAACTCCCTCTGTCATTGTAGCAAGATCACATCTCCTAGAAGCCTCTTGTCTCTGAAGCTTCTGTCTGGCCTTCTCAACTCATGACACATGTCTGTCAGTCCTGGGAGATGTCTCTCTCCCACCTGGATCTTAGGGGGAACTCCCTCTGAATGATTGGCTCTCTCTCTGAGCCAACTAACTCTCTCTGAGATTAGGCTCACTTTGAGTCTGCATGACTCCCTCTGAAGCATGACTCCCTCTAAGTCTATACAATCTCTGGAGTCATATGCACCCTCTGCATCTTCTGAAGTCTAATCTCCTATGAACTGTCTTGGGAGGTTGCTCCTCCCTGTTATCCCCATTTTGTGGATAACTAAGGAGATTATGTCTCGAGGCCCTCAGGTTGCAGATATGGAGTTCCGAGAGACTACATGACTAGCAGTACCCTTTTGCACAGATGGAAATCCCTCTCACCACCACAGATGGTCACAGATTTCCAGATGGCATCCACCACATCAACTGGCTTTTGGAAGGCAGTGGGCCTTCCTCCATGAGGTACAAGTCAGTATTATGGTGAGCATCATTTCAATATTTAAGCCAGTTAAGTATGTTGTATCTTAGATTGCTCTAGATTTCATGATATATGCTTGGACATTATGCCTTTTGCCCTGCTTCACCTTGGTGGTTGACATTGTGCCCTAGTAAGTTGTTTTCCTTGGGGATGGGTTTGCTACTAGGAACTCCCTTAAAGAGCCATCGTACCGTTCTCGACCATACTTACCACTTTTCCATCAATTTTCCCCTCCATTTCCTTATCTCTTGGGATTTTAGGGTGTATTGACCCAAGAAGGGGTTGTCCCTCATTCTATGGGAAGAAGGGGCTGAAGGCCTGGAGGGATTGATGTTGGGTAAAAGATAAAATCCTTGTATAAACATTCCAGATGCTTTGCCCAGGGATCACCCAAGAAAGCAGTGAAACGCTTATCTTTGAGAAAAGGGGACCCACAATATAATAAAGAAGGCTTAAAAGGTTAGTTGAAGGATAGGAGGTCTCATCACGAGTCAACCCATCACGTCCATGAATATCTAGTGGTATGGCATTGCCATCATCTGGTCACCAAACCAAGGTAATGGCTCTCAGTTGCATGGCTGAGAGAAAAGGGGTCTCATCACGAGCCAACCTTCTCATTTCCACTAGGTGTTTGTGGGTGACATTGCGATTATCTGGTCACCACACTAGGGCAGTGAACTTCAACCTTTCCTTAAAAATATGAAAGAATAAAAGAATGGCAAATAATGGGCTTGGAAAAAGTGCATTGTGGACGAAGGAACCACACACCCTCTACAAAGGCACCCATGAATGAGACACTACGACCCATTGTATGCCATGAGCCCTATGCCCATTGGGTCTTGACCCCAACCACTTCACCCACTTTACATGGCTTAGAGAGGGATCTTTTGGAAACTTTCCTTGACCTAGGGCAAGATCTACCCAATACACTTCGTCAACCCTCGCATATTCAAGCTTGGCAAGTTGCATAGTGCCTTTGAGCAATTAATTGTTTGATATAGTGATCTCTGATGCACATGCTTAGGTGGCTCATTTATTGATTGGATTCACTTATCATGATGTTATGACATGAGATCATTGGAGGGCGTGCTCATTTGTCTTTGCAGGACCTAGTTGGTGGACAGTTTTGGGAGAACAAGCCTAGCTTGGGCTTCCATGGGGCTACAAGCCCACAGGTTGGATGCCAAGGGCTTGCATGCCAGATGAGAAAGATCATTCTTGGAAGGCCTTGAGGATGACTTGGGAGACATAACCTAGCCCCCACATGCCAAACGTTTTGCCTAAGAGAGGCAAAACATCACTCCTAGAGGCATGACATCACCTAGGGGGGTTAGGGCTTGGTGGTGAGGTGACATACATTGGCACTTGGACGTTTTGAAGGAGCTTGAGCCTTCATCATGAAGGAAGTTGTTAGATGCTTGACATGTGGCTTTGGGAAGCCTCTCTACTCTCCATCACCAATGACCTCCTCCAAATGCCAAAACTTCCCCTAAAGGGGTGACGTCTTACTAAAATTAGGGTTTTATTTGTGCAAAGTGAAACTTTAAATGAATTGTTTAATATTACTTTGTTAAAGGAAGCAAGATTAGGGTTGTTGACCCCTAGTATTGTGGTTTACCCCTTAATATGTGGACAAGTCACCTTGGTGACATTTTGTATAAATAAGAAATCACAAGATCTTATTTTGATATAATTCTCCCTCTTGTGAGAAGTATTGGTCTGAAATTTTCGCTACACTTGGACTATTTTGCTCTTGTGCTATGGAATAATGTTTTTTGGTTATGGTATGATGATGATGATGGTGCGCTATCTCTAGGAGGTCATTCTCTTGCTTTTGTGGAGGTTTACTTTGTCATGTTAATGCTTTTTCTTGAATGGTATGGTCTCTTTACTTTGTTATTATCATTTATAATTCAAGATAAGGTTGTTTTGGCCAAGGCTAGAGAAGGAGTATAAGGGCATACACCCCTATCCTAGTTTCCACCATAATTGTCAAGCTTTTAAAATTGTTTTGCAAGGATTTAGTTAAGGAAGTAAGAGGATTTACACCCCTCATCTTCAAAACCTAGCTAGGTTACTTGCCTTGGGAAGTAAGAGGGTTTACACCCCCAAGGATTTAGTAATCCTAGCTCTTTCTTCTTGACCCCATTAACCCATAACTAAAGGCACTAATCTTGCATTAGAGAAATAAATATTGCATTGGGAAACATGATTTTTTGTTATTTTTACTTCTTTCAAAGTGGATTGTATTCCTTGTGCCTTGTGGATTTTATCCAGGGTCATGTTGACCAAAAATACCTGTGTTCATTTTCATGTATGTTAGAGTTTAGAACTACAGTATTTTTCAGCAGTAAAGATCTCTAGGTGTGTTACATATATTTTGGTATACATGTGCTAACTTTTGGTGACAAAAACTACATGCTAGAGCACCTAAATGGCCTATGTAACCGTACCAAATCAGCAAAGAAGTTACAGAACAGTTTGCTGTCCTAAAACAACAGCAAACCATTGTTAGACAGTTGAAACTTAGAGCCAACTTGAGGTCAAAGACAGACCTAGTTGGCAGCTTGATAGGACCTGAAAAATCTTCATTGAAGACCTCACTCTTGGTCTTCAGGAAATAGATCCAGGTCTTCCTGGAGTGGTCATCTATGAAAGTAACATAATACTCGCATCCACTCAAGAAAACACTTGACATAGGCCCACACACATCTGTGTGTATTGTAGATTTTTGAGGAACTATGAGGGCTTCCCAACAGGCCTGTCTTATGACCTCTTGTTGAGCTCTAAGTTATGTCAACAAGACTATCCTTTGTTGTTGTTTTAGGACAGAAAACAGTCAAGTACTTGTTGCCTTCAAACTGATCGTTATTTGCTCTTTTAAGGTGTCCTTGCAAGTAGTTTTAGTAACCAAGTGTTAGTACATGCAAACCTCAAAACATATAGCACTCCTCTAGGATCTTTACAAGCACCTACAATTGATTTAAACACTAAGCATACATGAAAAATGAACACAGGTATTTTTGGTCAACATGACCCTAGATAAACCCCCCCCCACCCCCGGGGAAAACCAGTTTAGAATGAAAGTGTATATAAGTGATGTCTAAAGCATGAGATACAAGTAAGCAAACACAATGGAACCTGTACAAGTAGCAAGCTCCTCTCAAGCCTTGCTAAGGGCTCCAAGAAAATATGTGCCCAAGTGAAGTGTGCCCTCTTCCTTTGTTGCCAATCTCACCGAAACAATGTACCCTTGATCCTCCTTTTCCCAACTGAGAATCCCTTGCACACAAACAAGTTGTTGTGTGCCTCCTCAATGATGAATCTGTCAGAACTGAAGTAGCACAAGAACTGCTAGTGCTTGCTAAGTATGCGCCCTCCTCCTAGAGTGTGCCCTCCTCAAAGCAAGAACAACCACCACAAATAAAAGAGGGCCTAAGCCTCCATGAGACCTCCATGAAAGGAGGTGCCCAAGCTTCCCTCATCCATATCCTCCATCCTCATCTCAATTCTCTCTCTCAAACTCTCCAAGTGAACAAATGAGTGAATGAGCCTCCTTTGGCCCTATGCGCCCCTCTTGAACCATCCATAAGGAAACCTAGAAATGGATGGTTAGGATCACTAAAGAAAACTGAGGTCCTGTGAGGCTTCTCAAACAGATATGTCCTTGGCCATTATGAGCTCTAGGTTTCAATCTCCAAAACTCTCCTTTGTTGCATTTTAGGACAGCAAACAATTTAGTAACTTTCTGCCCATAGTTTTTGTGGTTAAGTATTCTTTGAGGTGCCCTTGCAAGTGTTTTCGTAACCCAATGTTAGCACATGCAATATGACTCAAAACAAGTAACACTCTTCTACTCTTTACAACACAAATAAGTTGATCTACACTCTAAGCATGCATGAAAATAGGACACAGGTATTTTTGGTCAACATGACCCTGGATAAAATCCCCCCGAGGAAAACCAATTTGGAATGGAAGCATGTATAAGTGGTGTCTAAAGCATGAGATATAACAAGAAATACAATATGATGGAACCTGTATACAAAGAAAGCTCCTCTCGAGACTTGCCAAAGGGTCGAGGAAGAAATGCACCCAAGCTTAGTGTGTCTCTTCCCCTTGTTGCCAAAACCACTTAAGTGATGCGCCCTTGACCATGGATGCTCTGAAGAAGAATCCCTTGCACACAAATGTGCTCTTGTGTGCTACCTCTCCACTGAGACAAATAGATCTGCAATCCTACAAGTGTAGCTCCTCCCTGCTAGGTGTGCACCCTCCTCCTATAGTGCGCCCTCCTCCAAGCAAGAGTGATCACCACAAACTAATGAGAGCCAAAGCCTCTTAGAGCCCTCCATGGAAGGAAGCGCCCTTGTTTCCCTCTTCCAATGCTTCCAACCTTATCCTCATACTCCCTCTCAAGCTCTCCAAGTGAGTAAATGAGCCTCACTTGGCCCCTTGCACCCTCCTTGAGCAATCCATAAGGAAACCTAAATAGGTATGGCTAGGATCATCCCAAGCCATCCCTAATCAATGGTTGAGATCATCCCACAATAATCTCAACTCAAAACCCACTTTGGGTTAAGTTCCCTAAGTTCACTTTATGTCTCCTAATTCACCCACAGTAAATTAATAGTCACTTTAGGCTAAAATGACCAAATTTCACTTTTGACTTAAATCTCCCAAGTCAAAGTACAAGGTACAAGGGTACCAACATCTCCCTCTTGTGGTTAGAGGCTCAAAACCACAAGGGAACCACTTCCCGAGGTACATCAAAACTCAACACTCCCTCTTAACTAGGAAAGTGTTTCTCACCAATCAATCTCGTCCCAACTGTGCACTTCCTTGCCTCCTGGAAAGGCCTAGGTGTTGAAATATTGTAATTGCAAAGAGTATTCTATTTATTATTGAGTCATTATTAAATATATCAATCCCCTTTTGTGGATTGATGATGTCGGGCATTGTAATTGACCAAATCCCCTTTTGTGGATTGATCATGTCGAGCATTGTAATTGACCAAATCCCCTTTTGTGGATTGGTCAAACCCTAAATATATTATGCAAATTGAGAAGTCATCCCCAGGCTAATTAAAGTGGTTTTAACCACTCAGAAGACAAGTCGGCCCTACCCAATGAAGAGACACCTTTTCAGCACCTGCCAATTTGTATAAATAAAGGAAGCCAGCGCCTCATTTGATCACTCACTCAACTCACTCATCTAGTGCGCAAGTTTGAAGGAAGCTGCAATTGCCAGTTGTCGAAAGAAGGAAGAGAGAGAGGCGTATTACTCAGTGTTGGATATTCTATAGTGTTTGGTTTATTGTCTTGGCATTGTATTGGTTATCTATATTAAGGAAGTTTTTGTTAGGTTTTCTTCCCCATGAGGGTTTCCCAAGATAAATGTTGTGTATCTTGTGATTGTGTTTCTCTTAGTGATCCTATGTATGCTATGGTTATCTAGTAAATTGAAAAGAAACCTAATAATAGCTTAAACCTTAAAATGGTATCAGAGTTAAACTGAAGAGAGCATCTTTCACTAGAAAAAGAAACACGTCACTGTTGCCGTACAAAAAATTAGGGCTTTTTGTTGGAGAGGATTTTTTGCCTAAAACACATCTAGAAAAGTGTGTCCTACCCTAGTGAAGCTTTTGGCATCTTGAGCGCACATTTTCAGTGGATAGAACTCCAGAAAGTGAAACCCTAGTTTTCACTGGTACCAGAAAACCAGAACCAGTACCAGAAGTACCAATCCAGATTTCCGCAATCTCAATTTCAAGGGGTAAAATTCGGATTTTCAGAAATCTGATTGCACCAGCTTACTTGCCTCAGCTTAGCACATCTAGCCCCTGGATCAAAATTTCAAAATTTGAAGGTTGAAAAACTAGGGTTTCCTCATAAAACCCTAAGTTGCAATTGCAGTTGCAGTTTCAGAATCAGTTGCAGTTGCAGTATCAATTGAGGTATCAGCTGCAGTACCAGTTGTACTCACCCTTGAAGTTTTAAAAAGGGTTGGTAATTATTACCGCTGCTACCAGATGGTGCCACTACCTGCAAATGCTATTAGACGTATGTCCTCACATATGTTTAAATTGTTAAGCTTTAAAGGGTATTTGTAGGATAAGGGATCTCTTGCCATAGATACAAAAGGATCTCAAGATCCAACACATTCATAGGAATAATACAACCCAGGTTTGATTATTCTAATATGCATCCTATTTGTTATGACATTATTTTGATCTAGGTTGCATGTTGAAGCTATGACCATCATACTAACCTTTGGTCAAAATTAAAGTCAAGGTATTAGATAGATTAAATTTGAAATCATAGAATTTATTCTCTAACCCAACCTTCTGTCAAGATAGCATATTGTCTTAGTACAAAAGACAGGTTGAAGAAAGCACTTGTCATCTTGAGTGAAGGACACTTGGAAGAAAAGCAACACACACTCATTCTTGAAGACAAGACTCCAAGTTCTAGGTTTGATTAATTAAGTTGATAAGATTCAAAGTTGCATATGACAAGTTGATAACTGCCCCATTACAAGTAAACACTATAGTTGAGGAAGCAGTCTTTGAAAAGTATTATACTTGGTAGCATGTGAGCATATTGAGATAAATGATTAATGTAATCATTTACCAGATACAACTAACATCTCCTCTCAAAGAAACTTCTTGTGTTGGTTCCAGGTTGCCATGTAGGAATGTTTGATCACCACACTAGAAGAGTGTTGACCTCATTTCATATTGTATTTCTTACTTTTGATCTTTGTTTCAGACAGGTCACAAGTGATAGCTCTAAAGGAGCTACTGTGATGATTATTCGTGTTATTGTTTTATTTACTATTATTAAAAGAGTATTATTCTTGCTTGTTGTTTTGTTGACCTTGTTTCAGGTCACAGGTGATAACCATGAGGAAGCTATAGGGAAGGTTGCAGAAGGCGATAGATTAGATGAGACATGAAGCAGACTATGTACATGACCATATAGATTCATGTACCAAAGAAGATGAAGAAGAAGCTATCTTTTGAGATCCAGAGTATCTCATATGGAGATTGATTGTAAGGAGCAGAAGGCTCCAAAGATGACCGAACATTAGAACAAGAACTCACAGCAGAATTGTTCAAAGGTTAATGAAGCCACCTTGACAGGAAGCATAATTCAGTTGAAGTCTGACTCAACCTTTTATATTTAGAATTGGTATTCAACACCAAGTATTCCCTGTAAGAGATGATGAAGTCCTTGTAGACTCAGAAGAAATCAAGGATAAGCCTGATCTCCAAAAGGATCAGATGAAGAGACAACTTCCAGGACTGGGAAACAGATGTCGTGAGAATACTAGATCGTAGCTTCAAAAACTTCTAGGAGATATGAAATCCCCTGGAAAGATTCCCTTGTTTCAGTAACAGAGAAGGAAGCCAGTCAAAAAGACTAGGATATGGATTTTTCCGTGAGACTAGAAGAGAAGTCAGTATTGACTTCCAAGATTGATCTATACAGATCAAGCATGTTGCAGATGTAAAAAGTCTGATGTGTGTCTAGAGGATTCTCCTAGCAAGAGGGAGAAGACTATGACGAGACACTTACTCCAATAATTGAAGAAATAGTTTCAATATTTATGAAGACAACCAGAACAACCATGATTCATATATAGTATTAGATGCAGGGGGAGAAATCCCCATATTTAAAATTGAGTGGCAGTTGGTGCATTACATTAGTTGGGTCATGGAGACATGACTATAATGAAAGATAGAATTACCTCCATGAAAGAAGAAGATCTATCTTCAGTATCAGTTATTGAGCCACTCTCAGTTTCAGATGAAGCTATTGTCGTGATAGAATAAGAGGAGTTACTCACAGATTTCAGCAGCCACAGTGGGGATGAAGCAATCATTCTCAGCCTCAGAGCAGCTGCAGGTCCAGAGTCCCAATTCCAGAAGGAACAGTTGCAGAAAGAGGAGAGGACATACTCTCAAGCAATGAGACAGATAGTGCTTTGCAGAGAGCACATAGAGCTAGCACATCATTGTGCAGATTGAGTTGCAGTTGAGCAAGTGTACCAGATTGGTACAATGTAATGTGAAAATTTTGGTTTGAATTTGACAATAGAAAGACTCATGTATGCAAGACGAAGCAAGCTCCTAGAGCTTGGTATGGCAAAACTAACAGTTTCCTGACGAGCTTGGGCTTTACCAAGAGTAAAGTTGATTCTAACCTTTATCTCAAGGTTATGAATGATGAACCAGTGATGTTACTACTATATGTAGATGATGTATTCTTGACAAGATGAAGGAAAGCACATCACAAATTGCAGAAGAAGCTCGCTACAGAGTTTGATGAAAGACCTAATGCTTTAAATCTTAGGTCTTGAAGTTTGGCATAACACAGAGAAGATCTTCCTTAACCAAGGGAAGTATGCAGAGGTTTGACATATTGAAATGTAAATCCATGTACACACCCATGGAAATGAAGTTGAAGCTCCTGGTTAATACTTCGTCAGAATTGGTTGATGCTACTCTATAAAGACAAAGTATTGGTTCAGTGATGTATCTGACGAATACTAGGCTAAATATATGTTTTGCCTTGAGTTAGTATCTGGTAGAACCTAGACGTGTTCACCTTGATGATGCAAAACATGTGATGAGATACCTTAAGGGTACGTGGGACTTTGGTCTCAGTTATAATGGAGATCATGACTTCAAATTGTATGGTTATACTGATTCATATTGAGCTGGAAGTGTTTATGATAGAAAGAGCACTTCAGGATGTTGTTTCAGTCTGAGGTCAGCCATGACTTCATGGCATAGTAAGGAGCAATTCAACATTTCTCCGAGTACGACAGAAGAAGAATACATTATTGCATGTTCCGCCAGTTGTGAAGCCATATGGCTACGAAAGTTGTGGTCAGGTCTATTCGATCTGGAGATGGAAGCAACCGTGATCCTATGTGATAACTAGAGTTGCATAAAGATGACAGAGAACCCTGTGTTCCATGACAAGTCAAAACACATAGAGATCCAATATCATTACATCTGTGATATGGTGCAGAGAGGAGCCATAAAGCTCCAGTATGTTAGCACGGATGAACAGGTTGTTGATGTGTTGACCAAGCTTCTATCTCGTGTAAAGTTTGAGCACTTTTGAGATAAGCTTGGTGTAGTTCGAAAGGACCTCCCTCAAAAGGGGGAGTATTGTTGTGATGTCAGCCTCGTGTTGTGATGCCAGCCTAGTGCTGAAGATTTCCATCTTCGTGCTGATGTTGTTGTGATGCCAGCCTAGTGCTGAAGATTTCCAGCTTCGTGTTGATGTTGTTGTGATGCCAGCCTCGTGCTGTGATGCTAGCCTAGTGCTGAAGATTTCCATCTTCGTGTTGATGTTGTTTTGATGCCAACTCTGTGCTATGATGCCAGCCTAGTGCTGAAGATTTCCAGCTTCGTGCTGATGTTGTTGAGATGCCAACCTCGAGCTGAAGATTTCCAGCTTCGTACTAATGTTGTTGAGATGCCAACTTCGTGCTGAAGATTTCCAACCTAGTGTTGATGTTGATGATGCTCCAACCTTCGTGTTGTGATGTTGTTGTTGTTGATGATGCTCCAGCCTTCATGTTGTGATGTTGTTGTTGTTGATGATGCTCCAACCTTCGTGTTGTGATATTGTTGTTGTTGATGTTGTATCAAACTTGTGTTGTTATTGATGATGACGATGTATTAGTGTTATACTAATCCATGTTGATGCATATGATGATGATGCCACTTCAGCTTCTTGCCGAAGATGATAATGATGATGCCACTTTTGCTTCTTGTTGAAGATGATGATGATGATGTTATTCCATCTTTAATGTTGAAGATGATGATGTTACTTTAGCCTCATGGTAAAGATGTTGATGATATTACTTTAGCCTCATGCTAAAGAAGGATGATGATGCTACTCCAGCTCCATGCTGTGAACGATGATGATGAGAAAAACTTCTAATGATTTATAGATATCCCAGTCAGTGTTCCAGATGTTGTTGATGTTGTTGCACTCTCTCTCTCCTGATGATGTTGTAGAATACCCTTCTTGTTAAGGGGGAGTGTTGAAATATTGTAACTGCAAAGAGTATTCTATTTATTATTGAGTCATTATTAAATATATCAATCCCCTTTTGTGGATTGATCATATCGAGCATTGTAATTGACCAAATCCCCTTTTGTGGATTGGTCATGTCAGGCATTGTAATTGACCAAATCCCCTTTTTTGGATTGGTCAAACCCTAAATATATTATGCAAATTGAGAAGTCGGCCCCCAGGCTAATTAAAGTGGTTTTAACCACTCGGAAGACAAGTCGGCCCTACCCAGTGAAGAGACACCTTTTCAGCACCTGCCAGTTTGTATAAATAAAGGAAGCCAGCGCCTCATTTGATCACTCACTTAGCTCACTCATCTAGTGTGCAAGTTTGAAGGAAGTTGCAGTTGTCGGAAGAAGGAAGAGAGAGAGGTGCATTGCTCAGTGTTGGATATTCTATAGTGTTTGGTTTACTGTCTTGGCATTATATTGGCTATATATATTAAGGAAGTTTTTGTTGGGTTTTCTTCCCCATGAGGGTTTCCCAGGATAAATGTTGTGTATCTTGTAATTTTGTTTCTCTCAGTGATCCTATGTATGCTATGGTTATCTAGTAAATAGAAAAGAAACCTAATAATAGCTTAAACCTTAACACTAGGTGAGTATTGTTGTACCCTCTCATCAAAGTGGCCTCTGTCTCTGATCTGCTCGACCTGTCCTGACACTGATTTGCTCAACCTGCCTTGACATTGATCTGTCGACCTGCATGATCTCTAGATGCAAGTACATCTCCATATACCTGAGATCACCTAGATCTTGGCATCTCAACAAAGATCTCTCCCTCAGCATCTCACTAATGGTATCTATGTCTTGGCATCTCACTAAGATCCTTTCCTTGGTCTCTCACCATGGTCCTATACTCATGGCATGCAAATGAGTCACATCTCCTGGTATTTCACCAAGAGTATCTAGGTCTTGGCATCTCACCAAGGTCCTCAACCTTGGTCTCTCACCAAGGATTTCTACCTCTTGGCATCTCGCCAACAGTCATTACTCTTGGCATCTCACCAAGAGTCTATCCCTCTTGGCATCTCACCAAGAGTATCTGGATCTTGGCATCTCACCAAGAACCTCAACTTGGCCTCTCGCCAAGTGAATTCCACCTGAAGAGGAACCTGAAACTGATCTGCTCGTCTCCATAGCTAAGTGAGGCTCTAGCTTCTGTGGTGCCCTGTTGCTCCTCCTCATCAATCTCTGATACTCTGAAGCCCCTGCACCAAACCTCTGACTCGGCAACTCTGAAACTAAAGTTGTCTCGAGTGGACCAGTCACCCCTGAAGATAATGTCCTCGAAAACTAAATCTGAGCTCCCTCTGAATCAACACTCTGAGTCAATAGGTTCTCCTCAACTCTGTCTCCCCATCTTTCGCTGGATGGTGTATCAACTGACAAATAACTGACAAAAGCACACTCACTCGCAAACTGAGTAATGAACTCCTACTCCTCTGCTGTAGCTTTCGTACCATCGCGTTGCTTCTTCTTCTTCCTCTTGGGACACTGTCCAGCATAGTGTCCCATCTTACCACAAGCAAAGCATCTCACTTTGCTTATGTATGTCCTTCTTCTACCCAATGCAACTCTCCTATGGTTGGGTCCCTACCTTGGGACCCCGTCTCACACTCTCTTCGATCTTCTTCTTTCCCTTTGACCAAAGAGAAAGATCCTCATCCCCCTCAGGCACATGTTGTTGTCCTGAAGACCCAGAGCTGCATCTCAACTCCTCCTGTACAAAGTCGTCCCAAAGTCTCTCCCAAGTAGGCATGACCTCACGGGCAACAATGCCTCATACAAATGAACCCCAAGGTCTGGAAAAATTGTTCAAAGTTGTCCTCACCAAAAAGTCTAGATCTACAATCTCTTTGACCGTTGCTAACTCATCTCTGATCTGAGTAAATCTGCCTAGGTATGATTGACTGTCTCGAAATCGAGCATCTGAATGCTCCTGAGCTTGTCCTACAAAACCATCTTCCTGGTCTAGTTTGGACTCTGGTAAAGCTTGCACAAGGATGCCCATATCTCAAATGCATAGTCTTTACCAGTCAGATGGCGTATGATGTGGTCCCTCACCACGTTACAAATGGTCCTCTTCGCCTTGGTGTTTTTCTTCCTGAAATTTGCATCCAACAATGGTGATGGAGCAGGTGCAAGAGGAATCACCACGGGAGAATGAACTATATCCCATACTTCAAGATCCTGGTCTTCCAAGGGGACTAGTTTCTAGCTCCGCCTAGCCTATCCTCTGCCTGCATCTGGGACACCGACATGGTTGTCCACTAAAACTCGCACTAAAGCTCACACTGATGCGAAAACTGCAAAAGAACTCAGTCTCACCACTTGACACACAAACGAAAGTAAGGTTGTCCAAACCTGTCCACAAAACAGTCCTACAATTGTCCAACAAATCTGCCCACAAGTTGTCCACTAACTCTGCCAAGTTGTCCAAAATCTGCCAACAAAAAGCTCTGGAAATCAGCAAGTGTTCGCCAACCAAGCTCTGACACCATGAAAAAAATTGAGGTCCTATGAGGCTGCTCAAACAGGTCTTTCCTTGGCCTGTTGTGAGCTCTAAGTTTCAATCTCCAAAACTGTCCTTTGCTCCGTTTTAGGACATCAAACAGTTTAGTAACTTTCTGCCCATAGTTTTTGTGGTTAAGTGTTCTTTGAGGTGCCCTTGCAAGTGTTTTCATAACCCAATGTTAGCACATGCAATATGACTCAAAACAAGTAACACTCCTCTACTCTTTACAACACAAATAAGCTGATCTACATTCTAAGCATGCATGAAAATAGGACACAGGTATTTTTGGTCAACATGACCCTGGATAAAATCCGCCCGGGGAAAACCAGTTTGGAATGGAAGTATATATAAGTGGTGTCTAAAGCATGAGATACAACAAGAAATACAATATGATGGAACCTGTATACAAAGCAAGCTCCTCTCAAGACTTGCCAAAGGATCCAGGAAGAAATGCACCCAAGCTTAGTGCGCCTCTTCCCCTTGTTGCCAAAATCACTGAAGTGATGTGCCCTTGACCCTGGATGCTCTAAAGAGTAATCCCTTGCACACAAATGTGCTCTTGTGTGCTACCTCTCCACTGAGACAAAGTCTGCAATCCTCCAAGTATAGCTCCTCCCTGCTAGGTGTGTGCCCTCCTCTTATAATTTTCCCTCCTCCATACAAGAGTGATCACCACAAAATAATGAGAGCCAAAGCCTCCTAGAGCCCTCCATGGAAGGAAGCGCCCTTGCTTCCCTCTTCCAATGCTTCCAACCTTATCCTCATACTCCCTCTCAAACTCTCCAAGTGAGTAAATGAATGAATGAGCCTCACTTGGCCCCTTGCACTCTCCTTGAGCAATCCAGAAGGAAACCTAAATGGGGATGGCTAGGATCATCCCAAGCCATCCCTAATCAATGGTTGAGATCATCCTGTTATCCCCTATCCTAGAGATAACTAAGGAGATTATGTCTCGAGGCCCACAGGTCCTAGACATGGAGTATCGAGAACTAGACGACTTGAACTTGGCCCCAGAGGGCCCATCTTTTCTTCAGTGCATCCCATCTATCAACAGCAGCAGTAACATCCATCCCACCAGCCTGGTCTGAAGTGGCAGTGGATCTTGCTCCATGAGGTAATGAGTCTGGGTATCATGGTATGTGTCACTTTGATTTTCGAAGCATTTGAATATGTTGCACTAAACTCTCCTTATTTCATAACGTTTGGTTGGAAATTATGCTCTTAAACTTGTTCATACTTGGGGGGGTGACAAAATTCCCTAGTAAGTTGGTTCCCTTTAGGATGAGTTGCCACCTGGTGGGTCTATGAAAGGTCATCGTCCATTCCTTCCATACTTACCATTTTTCATCATTATCCCTCTCATCTTCCCCTACCTTTGTTCGGGCATTGGGTTTGCCACACTAGGAAGGGTTGTACCTTTCCTTATCGGAAGAAGGGGCTAAAGGCCGAGAGGGTAAAAATAGTTGGCAAGAGTTAAAAGCCAAAATAAAACCTTTGAGGTGCTTCGCACAGGGATTCCTGAGAAAGCAATAAAAGGCTTCTCAGTAAGAAAAGGGGACCCTTAAGATAAAATAAAACTCAAGGTCTAGTTGGTGGATGGGAGGTCTCATCATGAGCCGACCTATTAGGTCCATGGGCATGTAGCGGTATGACACTACCATCTATTTGGACACCAAACCAGGGTAGTGACTCTTGGTGGCATAGCCAAGAGAAAGGGGGT
>ML782807.1:629411-646854 GCA_009831015.1 Picea engelmannii
ATCTGAATGAATTTGATCCAGAACTCCTTTTGCTTTACTGTCATTGCTTGGAAAAGGCTTTTTCACGTTCCTTCCTTGTGCACATCCTTTGCACACACCATCATGGAACACTTAAATTTCTGGAAGGCCTTTCACTATCTTGCTGACAACTGGCAAGGCTTTATAGTGAATATAAGCGAACCTTCTATGCCACAGTTCACATGGGTTTATAGTACTGTGTACTAAGGCTTGATCTTCCTTTCCTTTTAACTTGTATAACCCATCTTCATGTATACCAATTATAAAAGCATCATCAATATTCTTTCCTCTCGGCCACATAAGAAATTGGCCATCGACAAAGCTACTCGAAATCCTTTCTCTTCCCATCCTAAAATAGATAGGAGGTTATTTTGCAGACCATGTATATATAAAACATTTTCCATTTTCAAATGTTTTCCTGAATCTAAGCTGTAAAAAGCATTCCCTATGCCCTTAATAGAATAGGAAGAGTTATCACCCAGTCTCACCTCATGAGAATAATCTTTCTTAGTCAGATTTGAAAGAGAGTCTTTAAAACCAGTCATGTGTCTCGAGGCACCATTATCCACAAGCCATGTTTCATCATCATAATTTACTGAATTAGTAAGAGATTCCACCAACACATACTCTTCATCTGAATCTTCTTTTCTTTCTCTCTTGAAAACAGGTTCATCATCTTCGGCAATATGAGCATGATGTCTTTTGTTTTTTCTCCTTTCTTTGATTTGGCAAGATGTCCCAGCTTTTCACAACAAAAACATTTGAGCTTAGAATAGTCTCTCCTACCTTTCTCAAATTTCTGAAACTTCTTCTCTGGAGGATGATTTTCCTTCTTTTTCTTTCCTTTCCTGAAATGGCCTGCAAGCTAAGTCACCAGACATGTGGACATGGGACATGGAGGAAACGAAAATACGAGTATCCGACACGAGCACGATGACCCCCAAAAATAGGACACGGAGGACACGTTTATATTATATATATATATATATATATATATATATATATATATATATATATATATATATGTTTAAAGAAATTATATATATGATTTTTTTTTTTAAATTACACATACAAAAATGAAATATAGACATAAAGACTCATATTTTGTTAGAAACTAGAAGATTTACATGATACAAAATATGTGACATAATACATTGTAACATCAATGATGGTCAAATGACAAACACTGAACACACAAGAAATTAGAATCATAAGTTGCAGCATTCTCAATCAAAATCAAAATGTATTACAATGTATTACAATGTATTACAATCAAAATTATCAAAATCATCAAAATGTATTACAATGTATTACAATCAAAGTCATCAAAATCAAAATGTATTACAATGTAGATAGATATCGAGTTAGACTCACTGATACTATAGGTGGGAATGCCAATGACAAATACAAAATAGCCATAGGGTAGATACTAGAACCGTAGATGGAAGAATCTCATAGCTCATGAGTCATGACTGTCAGTAGTCTTCCATGCCATAATCATCAAGATTGGCATCACTAACACTGCTCTCTCCTCCATCCTCCTCCTCCTCCCCTATATCCAATGCAATCCGTGCATTTGTTGATGTGGAGGATGACCCCTCAAGAGGATCACCATCATCAAAAGTGACCGACTCTAGCACTAGTTCATTAAGATCCAAGTTGGCTAATGCCAACTCAACACTGTTGTTTAAACCCATATCATCAGGGAACACATCCCACATCTTTGTCTTTCCCTTCAACCACTCTTCTCTCTGCATGTATATAAGAGGAAGGTTGGTGTGCACATACACCACTAAGTCACCTGACACGACGACAAAGAGAAGAGTTCAACAGAAGAGTTTATACTTGAGTGAAGGGTACATTTTTAGCGAGGTCGTGACAAAAGAGTTCAACAATCAATGCCACCAACATCGAGGTACATAAAGGGCTTGGTTCTCTTGATTAAATGTCAATTCCATACCCTCATACATGACAGAATCCAGTGGAAACATTCCAATCTTGCCAATCTTAAAATCATGAAAACTGTTAAGTCTGCTGAATTTTGAATGGGACCTAAAATTCTACTGTCTCCATATGAAGTCCGATGAGGTTGGAACCACTCTCAAACATCCTGAAACAATTAATGGTAATGTTAAAATTTTAAGTAAAATGATGAAAAGTGTTTTCATCCTTTTACTTTAAGAATTTAACATTACCATTAATTACTAGGGTGGGTGAAATGGAGGGGGTGGGGACCTCTTTAAATAGCATTAGTAAGGCAAAATAACCCTCAGTTGCACACCAATTAACATTACCACTAATTACTAGGGTGGGTGAAATGGACGGGGTGGGGACCTCTTTAAATAGCATTAGTAAGGCAAAATAACCCTCAGTTGCACACCAAAACACCTCATAGCACCAACATGCATGAGAAAACATGAGCCCAAGTACTTCTTTGTGTGGGACACGCTGAGGGTCGAACACGTGTTTGAAAAGTGTCCTGCGAACAAGACACGTTCCGTACACGTGTCCTCACGTATCGTGTCCGACACGTAGGATACGTGACACGGAGGGGGGTTTGGATGTATCATGTTACTTAGCCTGCAAGATGTTGATCTTCATCATCACTTAGCTTTTCTTCTCCTGCTCCCAGTCTTGCTTCTTCTTGGACAATCTTCCCACAGCCTGCTAAACTTTGTTAACTTACTTCTTGAATAGATTCCTCTTATGAAAGAGTCCCATGACTTCGGAAGTCCATTTAGAGTAGTCATTATTAACTCAACTTCGGAAGTCCATTCAGAGTAGTCATTACTAACTCAGCTTCGGAAGTCCTTCATTTATATAGACGAGATAGAGCATCAAACATCTCTTTGGCAATCTTCAAGGATGATACATGAGGAATAAGATGATCTTTTATAGAATCTACAATTATTCTCTTTGCCCTTATCAGATTCTTCCTATACTTACCTTTAGCTTCTTCTTCCTCAGGTTCTGCAACCTCTTCCATAACATAAACTGATAAGTCATTTTCTTCCAGAACAAGGGATGTTTTGTACTTCCATGCTCTGAAGTTATTAGGTCCCTCAAGTTTCTCATCAAGCTTAGTGCTTGACATCATCCTGTCCTTGTTTTTGACTTCCTTCAAAAACTGAACTATTGTAGTCTCTTTCACAAATCTAATAACTCTGCAGAAATGGCTTCTTTCATGGAAGCTCGAATACCATGTTGAAAAACTGATGCATGTAGGTAAATTTAAAAAATTTACAACATACAACCAACATACCAATACATTTGGATATATGAGGATCACTGAAAGTGAGACAATCACAGAGAGAACACAATTATACCCTGGGAAACCCTCTTGGGGTAGAAAACCCACCCAAAACTTCTCTTTAGATTCTTCAACAAAGTACAATACCAGTACAAGACTTTAGAGTAACTAGCTAGGACTCAAAGGGTTGAAAGAATACCTTTGTTTCAGCACTTACAAACTTCACAAATAGTTGAACTAACACTTACAGTAACAGCTTGACAAAAGCACCAAAACATAACTGACTTTCCTTCTTGGTGTAGCAGACTTATACGAACTTTAACATAGTATTTGTAGCAGCCTTATATCAGCAAGGAACAACAGAGGACTTCATCAAGAATAGAGTGGTTGTATCAGTAATATACTTCAACAACTAGCTGTCATATACTAGCAGAAGATTCCAGTAGATATCAGTCATATACTAGCAAAATAATTCAGCAAATAGATGCCTTGCCTCAACAAAAGACTCCAACAAAACAAGGTATCTAAATGTTAAGTGAATGCCCCTTTTTATAGGTTGGTTTGGTTGCTCGAAGCAGCCCCCTATGAATGTATGAAAGTTGTATAACAGTTGTCATACCTGCCCTCCTTCGGCTGCCAAGAGTCACCTCCTAATGTTCCCAAGAGACACCTCCTAAAGCTCCCAAGAGCCACCTCCTAATGCTCCCAAAGGTCACTTCCTTTGTCTCTTCTAGAGGCCGTCGTAAACTATTGTCTTAGGATTGTATGACAGTTGTATAACAGTTGTCATACCACCACCTTAAGCATCCCCGCTAAGTTGGCCACTCCAACCGCCCTAAGAAGCCTCCCTAAGTTGGCCACTACAACCGCCCTAAGTAGCCCTCTTGGAGGTGCTATGAGGTTGACACATGGCATAAGGTTGACACTTGTCATGTGTTTGATTCTTGACATAAAGTTAACACCATATCAAAACTTTATTTACATGGTTAGTTACAATAGGGAAAATAGCTTCCAAAGTTATATCATTCAACAAAATGGGGTATGACGTGGTCTCTCACCGCATCACAAATAGTCCTCTACGCCTTGGTGTTCTTCCTGAAATCTACATGCAACAAAGGAGATGGAGCAGGTACAGGAGGAATCACCACTGGAGCTTGAACTATATCCCATAGCTCAAGATCCTCCAAGACGAATATGATTGTGGTCTTCCAAGGGGACCAGTTGCTAGCTCCAGCTAGCCTATCCTCTGCCCTTATCTGAGACACGGACATGGCTGTCCACTGAAACTCACACTGATGCTACACACTACAAAAGAGTACAGCCTCACTCCTGTCAACACAGGTTGGAAAAGAGGTTGTCCAAAATCAACCTCACTCCTGTCAACACAGGTGTGAAAAGAGGCGGTCCAAAACCATCCTCAATATTGTCAACACATGTGTGAAAAGAGGCTGTCCACAAATGTCCAAAACAGTCCCACAAAACTGCCCACTAAATGCTCTACAAATCAGCAAAACTTAGCCACCAAGGCTCTGATACCATGTAGATTTTTGAGGAACTATGAGGGCTTCCCAACAGGCATGTCTTATGACCTTTTCTTGGGGTCTAAGTTATGTCAACAAGACTATCCTTTGCTATTGTTTTAGGACAGAAAACAGTCAAGTACTTTTCTGCCTTCAAACTGATGGTTATATGCTCTTTTAAGGTGCCCTTGCAAGTAGTTTCAGTAACCAAGTGTTAGTACATGCAAACCTCAAAACATATAGCACTCCTCTAGGATCTTTAAAAGCTCCTACTGCTGATATAAACACTAAGCATACATGAAAAATGAACACAGGTATTTTTGGTCAACATGACCTTGGATTAAACCCCCCCGGGGAAAACCAGTTTAGAATGAAAGTGTATATAAGTGATGTATAAACCATGAGATACAAGTAAGAAAACACAATGGAACCTGTACAAGTAGCAAGCTCCTCTCAAGCCTTGCTAAGGGTTCCAAGAAGATATGCGCCCAAGTGAAGTGCGCCCTCTTCCTTTGTTTCCAATCTCACTAAAACAGTGCGCCCTTGATTCTCCTTTTCCCAACTGAGAATCCCTTGCACACAAACAAGTTATTGTGTGCCTCCTCAATGATGAACCTGTCAGATCTGAAGTAGCACAAAAGTTGCTAGTGCCTGCTAAGTATGTGCCCTCATCCTAGAGTGTGCCCTCCTCAAAGCAAGAACAACAACCACAAATAAAAGAGGGCCTAAGACTCCATGAATCCTCCATGAAAGGAGGCGCCCAAGCTTCCCTCATCCATAGCCTCCATCCTCATCTCAAAGCTCTCTCTCAAACTCTCCAAGTGAACAAATGAGTGAATGAGCCTTCTTTGGCCCTATGCACCCCTCTTGAACCATCCATAAGGAAACCTAGAAATGGATGGCTAGGATCACCCCAAGCCATCTTTAATCAATGGGTGAGATCTCTCCAAAAGAATCTCACCTCAAAACCCACTTTGGGTTAAGTTTCCTAAGTTCACTTTATGTCCCTTCATTCACCCACTTAGTGAATAAAATGCCACTTTTTCCTTAAGTGACAAAATTCCAACTATTTGACTTAAGAGAAGTCAAAGTGGAATTAGACATAAAGTATAAGGTACATAGTCCCAATGTATTTCCCTCTTGTGATTAGAGACCCAAAACCACAAGGGGGCCACTTCCCAAGTTACACCAAAACTCAACATGTATCAACTCAAGTACCCCAGTTGATCTACTATCACTGTTGGGAAAGATAGTCTTGGTGTACTTCCCAAGAGTACACCCCCTACACACCTCCTGGTGCTCAATGTTGAATTGTGGCATCCATGTCACAATCTCTCTTAGCGATCTCAAAGCTCCATGATGGAGATGCGACATCCTACGATGCCATAGCTCGCACAACTGATTGTTGTTGCTACTACTCGTTGCTAAGGCATGCAATGGCTAGAAAAGTAATCTAAACAGTTTCCCATCCCGTGTCCCAATCACCCTGCCAAAGGTGACACTAGACCCCTTAGGGTGTATGAGGACTTTTGTCCCTCTGAAGGACAACTCAAGACCCCTTTCCTCTAGGAATGAAACTGAAATAAGATTATTTTTCAACCCAGGGACAAATAGCACATCCCTGAACACCAAGGCCGGCATACACTCCCTCTAAAATGATACTGCGCCATGCTCAACCGCCCTGACAACGGTGTCGTCTCCAAGCATTATCTCCAACCTGATCTCTAAGTCTCTGAGATCAATCAAGTGCTCTCACACACACTTGACATGTGACTCGATGCTCCACTGTCAATGTACTAGATGTTGGAAGGTGACTCAACTGATGTGCGACAAACTATCAAGGAGCATTCCCTCTCAAACTGAGTGGTAAACTCCTCCTCTGTTTTCACTACAGTGCCACCCTGCTTCTTCTTCTTCTTCCGGTTGGGACACTATCCAGCATAGTGCCCCATCTTTGACATGCAAAGCACTTCACTTTGCTCATGTCTCTATGTTGCTCACCACCTCTCTACTGATGCTTGGCTCCAACCTTGGGACCCCTCTAGGTCTTCTTCTTGCCCTTTGTCAAAAGAGCAAGATCCTCCTCTACCTCCCCACCACGATGTTGACTAGTAGATCCAGAACCACGCCTGGTCTCCTCCTGCACAAAGTCATTCCAAAGCGTCTCCCAATTGGGCATATGCTCTCTAGCCACAATTCCACATACAAAACTCTCCCATTGTTTGGTAAAGCCATTCAAGGTTGTCCGCACCAACTCAAGGGGATCTACTATAACGCCAATTGCACCCATCTCATCATGAATATGAGTGAATCTCGAGAGGTATGAGGTAGTTGTATCTGTCTTCACCATCTTGGTGCCCCTCAGCTTCTCCTGAAGCACCATCTTGCGGTTCTGGTTAGGAATCTGAAAAACACTACACAAAAACTGCCACATCTGAAATGTGAAGTCCTTACCTGTAATGTGAGGAATCACATGGTCTTTCACCGCATCAAGGATTGTTCTCTTAGCTCTCTTGTTCTGTTTCTGAAACTCGGCAAAGAGAACCACATATGTAGGAGGTACAATGGGATTCTCCACAATCTCTCATAACTCTCCCTCGTCCAAAATCATCACTATCCTTGCCTCCCACGGAGACCAATTGCTTGCTCCCGCAAGCCTATCCTCCACCCTCAAACTACTAGCCACCAAGGCTTCCATCTAATGACAAAAGGATACTCTCTAAGCAAGTAAAACTGAGCAGCACTGAAGCAACAAAAATCTGCCCACTTCACACTCAACTCAAGTGTGAAAAAAGAAGAACCAAACTGTGCAAAAAAATTCTGCCAACTGTTTGCTACAAAATCAGCCACTCACTTGCCCTTAGGCTCTAATACCATGAAGATTTTTGGAGGTACTAAAGGCTGCTCAACAGATCTGTCATACGATCTCTTGTTGTGCTCTAAGTTCAAGGTCTTCAAACTGTTTCACTGTTGTTTTATAACAGCCACTAAAACTGATTTTCTGCCTTTAACTTTGTGATTGCATGCTCTTTTAAGGGTGCTCTTGCAAGTGTTTTGCAGACCAAAGTTAACACATACATAAACCTTAAAATAAACAATACCCTCTAGGATCTTTAACAACAAGGATGAAAATACTAAGCATACATGACAAATGAACTCATGTTGTTTTTGGTCAACATGACCCTAGAAAAACCCCCATGGGGAAAACCAGTTTGGAGATAGATGTATATATATAGAGTTCTTAAAGAAAAACTGCTACAAAGAGAAAATATAACAATGGAACCTGTTACAACAACAATCCTTCTCAAGTTGCTTTAGAGTTCCTGATCTATGGCGCCCTTTTTTGACTTGTGCTCCCTTTCCTCTTTGTGCCTGCTAGAGAATGCTTGCACCCTTGATGTTTTCCTTGCATGACGAATGGATCCTTGCGCCCTCTATCTCAAATAATGTGCCCCTCTAAGATCCAAGCCTCTCCTCAAGCAAAACCCTCAACCACAAGTGCGCCTTTCACAAATGCGCCCTTCACAAGCTAGTTGCACCCCCCAAGAAATGGTTGTGCCCTCCTCCTAGCTCACGCTCCACACCAGGAAGAAATCATGCTCAAGCACCTTGGCCTCTCACCAAAGCACCTACTCAAGATTTTCCTTCTCAACAATGGCTTCTTCTCTCTCAATGGTGCGCCTCCCTTCTCCTCTCCTTCACTCTACTACACAAGTGAACAATAGAGTCTCATCCTTACCCTTTTTCCTCCTTTAGCCTTATTTAGACCAAACCTAGAAGATTAATGGACTAGATTAGATCTAGCCAAATCTAATCAAAGGGTGAGATTACTTCTCATAAATCTCACTTAGAAACCCACTTTACTCAAGTTTCCATAGTTTGTTTTATGTCTATTAATTCACCCACTTTGTGAAGTAATTGTCACTTTATGACCCAAGTGACAAATTTCAGTTTATGACTTAAGTGATTAAGTCAAAGTGAAATTAGATCATAAAGTAAAGGTACAAGGGTAATACTTTCCCCCTTTGTGTTTAGAAACTCATAAACACAAGGGGACCACTTCCCAAGGTACACAAATGTCAACAGTACTTACAACTCTGTTGGTTTACCCTGCAGATTTAATGGTATAGATAGCGGAATTGCAGAGAAAACAAATTCTAAAGTATGATCTAAGTGTAAATCTACACCTTTTAGCTTGTTGTTCGCTATTTTACCTCACAGAAATCTAATTTAAAGCAAGATGATTTTTTCATATCTGAGTTTCTTTTGGCAGGTCAAAGTTCATATTTTGACTTGGAATACCCAAGATATCCCTCATGTAGCTAGCACACACTAGCCCGAAGCATAGAGAAACTGAACCATGGTGACAATGGTCCGATGCCTAGTTACCTTGTTAATGGATAGTTGCAAGTGCTAACAGGACCCTTGCTTGATGGGCATGCATACCTTAGAGCTTGACATGTGTGTGAACATGGCCATGATAACTGAAAAGTAGGAGGGCACATACAGCAATATTTATGAGAACAAGAATAAACCAATATTCAAGTTGATGTAGCACAAAAATCAAATCAAGTCCACCGTGATCACTAGAATGTAAGGTACAATGGACAACACTCACTATGATCACATATTTTGAAAATATAGGGCCTTCTTTACAAACTCAAAAGCTACACATGTACAATGGTTGTGTTATCGCACAATTTGTTTATTCCAAAGGAAAAGGTTAAGAGAAGGCAAATTGGTGTAACGGGAGGTTATCCTATCACTGTCACCTCAACAGGTTACCTCTTTCTATTTAGGGTTGATGGCCCAAGGGAGATGTCCCCGGTGACCTAGGGTTTGAGAAGGGCAAAGGTTAAAGTGCTTATGAAAATATCCCCTCTCACAAGTCACATTGATCAAAAAGTCCCAAGGTTTTAACCAATGAAATAGTGAAGTATTAAGATGTACCTGCCCAGAACAAAGCAACAAGAAAATATATCGTTTGCAAGTACAACTTGTTGTTAGTACTTCATAAAACCATGGAATTTATCAATAAAACCTATAGTTGATATATGATGAAGCAAACAGAATTTTATAGTAGCAATGTTTATAAGACAATAGCTTCACAAAAAATGCCTTAAAATGTCTTCAGAATGACCAAGAATAATTACTCATTAACACCAAAGTACTACCATTTGTCAAACGCAAATAAGGTAGTGTATTAATCAACTTTTTCAATTGTTTTTAGGGGCTTTTAGTGCTGCCACAGATGGTTGTAGCTTACTTTAGTAACAACAGCAAATAGGTTAGTAGATTAGATTATTCTAAGGTTAGGAGTAGTTAGTAGAGAGCTCAAGGTAAAGGTTTTGATAGTAGTTTTTGTCAATCACTCAATAGCAAGGCTTAGATCAGTGCTTTTGAAAGGTAAATGGAGTCCTTTTAGGCAGCGGCAAATCTTGAAGGAACAAATGATAATGAGAGAACTAGAGACAAGAGGGGTCAATAATTGAAGTGTTGGTAGTCTAAGGCTTCAATCACCAAACCTTAGGGGGAAAATGGCTACTAAGAAGTAGGTAACCCTAAGCCCTAGTAGTTTTCCTCCTTCTTTAGTTCAATGATGAAGTAGATGACGGCTTAGATGAAGAAAAATGTGCTAGGGTGTTGCAATGGCAAGGCCCTTAGCAAAAGCTTCAAGAAAATCGGTTTTTCTAGCATAATTTAGTAGGTGAAAGTTATTAAGGCAAGGACAATAACATTTGCTTTAGCCTCCTAGGGTTTTAAGCTAGCAATTTCATAATATTAGTATAAATGCAAGATAAATATAACTATAAACATTCAATGAAGAAGAGTTGCAAAAAATTTACTTACATTCACCAAGAATCATCTAGCAAATAGCCTAGTTGAACACTTCCACCAAGAAAAATGCCAAAATACTGCAAAATAAGCCTCCTTCAACAAGTGCGCACTAAATTTCAACCAAGTAACCCTAATTAGGGTGCAAATTTCAGACCTCACACTTGTGTGAGTGAAAGATGATGAAATAATTCAAGGGAAAATCCTTTATTTATACAGTTACAATGACCAGAATTAGGTCAAAAAGGCCGACATGGCCAGTTTACATGTAATATCCAGTTTTTACATAAAAATGACAATTTAAACCGTAAATCAAGCAGAACAGGTGACGTCATGCCCCATTAAGATGATGTTAGGCCTCTCTAGTGAAACGTTGGCCTCCAGGAGAAAAACGTTAGGCCTCCAAAGGCCTCTGGATCAAGCCACTTGGCACATAACTGCCTCTAGGGTGTCCATCAAACATTGGTGACGTCAAGGGTCACAGAGGTGACGTCATGGGCCTTTCAAGGCCAACATCATAGTAGGACAGCAAGACCCCCCTGGGTCCAAGCCTGCTAGGCTGTCTCTGGTGGAACGTCCTCCTCTCTCTCTGGTGCAAACCTCTGATCTGTCTCTGTCCCTGACTGAGGTCTCAGCATCCATCTGGTGGGATTTTAGCCCTATGGAGGTCTAAACTAATCATCTCCCCATGTGTACCTGTCCGTCAAGTGTGGCCCTGCAACAACAACAAGTACGCCCTCCATGGGCTCATAAGTCACAGGGATCATAGCAATGTCAATAACATCTAATAATCAAGTTATTTAAACATGTGCATAAAACCCCTCTTTCCCAGACAAGTGCTCAAAGACGTTATGCTATTCTACAAGCCAGGGTTGGAGGGGACGTTAGGAGGTCCTATTGGGCTAATTCTCATTAGACATGGGATGTTTCCAGGTGAAGACAAATCGAGGCCATGTAAGTGGATGAGGTGGTAAGGGGTGTCTGAGCAATGGGTACAGTGATGACAGGGGAATGTATGGCTTACCTGTGGGTGCCTCTGAAGAGAGTGAGTTGCACCTTGTCATGGATGCAAATGTTTCCAAGCACATTAAATGCATTTTATCTTTTTATCTTATTTCTTTTTCTTTCAAGAGACTAGTTAGGGGACACTACCCTACCGTGGTGACCAGTGGTGACAATGTTACCCACAAGCATTTCATGGAGATGACAAGGTTAGCTCGTGATGAGACCCCCTTTCTCTTGGCTATGCCACCAAGAGCCACTACCCTAGCGTGGTGACCAACTGAATGGTAGTGTCATACCGCTACATGCCCATGGACCTAATAGGCTAGCTCGTGATGAGACCCCCTATTCTCCAACTAGGTCTTAATTTTATTATTTTATGGGTCCCTCTGTTTCTTGCTGAGAAGCCTTTTATTTCTTTTTCAGGGATCCCTGGGCGAAGCATCTGAAGGTTTTGTTCTTTTGGCTTTTATCTTTTTCCAACTACTTTTACCTCCTGGGCCTTTAGCCCCTTCTTCCCACAAGGTAAGGTACAACCCTTTGCTAGCTTGGCAAACCCAATGCCCGAACCAATGTATGGGATAGATGAGAGGGAAAAAGATGAAAAGTGGTAAGTATGGTGGGAACAGACGATGACCTTTCATGAACCCACCCAGAGGCAACTCAAACCCTTGGGATCCAACTTGCTACGGAAACCTGTCATTCCCCCCAGGTGTGGACAGGTGAAAAGGCATAAGGTCCAAGCACACGTTAGAAGTAAAAGAATTAAATGCACATATTCAAATGTTTTGAGAATCAGAGTGACACATACCATGATACCTGGACTCATTACCTCATGGAGCAAGACCCACTGTTGCTGAAGGACCAAGCCGATGGGATGGATGTTGTTGTTGCTGACAAGGTGGAGGCGTTGAAGAAAAAAGATGGGCCCTCCAGGGCCAGGCTCAAGTCAATATGCCTCTCAGTACTCCATGTCTAGGACCTGTGGGCCTCGAGACATAATCTCCTTAGTTATACCTAGGCTAGGGGATAACAGGTTGGAAGTAGTTACTAACAAATAAATTATCCCTACAACCTAATCAACATAGGAGATTACACCTACATGTGTTCTAGTTATGATGCCAATAGCATAAAAGACACTAAATGATAAATAAAACTAAAACAAATCATGGGAAAATCACAGGCTAACAACAGAGACTTCTCACAAAATCTGGGTTTTATTTCAAAAGCAGTGATGACAATAAACAAATTGTATAATGATTGCTTACAATCACACTAAAACACATACCCATATAAAAGTGTAGAGAGATTTATGCTCATAAGATGCAACACGTGCTGAGGATGAATTGACCATGAACATTTACATAATAAAATGATCAGTGGATAAGAATTTATTCCTTTATCTCTCTTTCATGCAACTGCAGATTGAAAACTTAGCAAGGAAACAGATTCAAAAGATAAGAATATTCCAGAAAACAAAAGGTCTAACCAATAAGTCTAAGATAAACTTTTACATCCATAAATACTCTACTGCAGAAAGCTCACAACGATTTAGAGCAAACCAAACAGCAGTTAAAAACACACTTGCAAAATAAATGTCAACAAATTCATAGAAGTATACTCCATTTACTGCAGACAAATAACAATAGTATAAAATCAACAGGTGAGGAAAAACATATCAAGCAAAAATCATGTATTACACTTAGCATTTTTATATGATCATGTACAAAGTTCAAACTGTAAAGTCATCTTTTCTCCTTGAATGTCTCCATGCTAAGACAACCAAGTTTACAAACAAAACCAAAAAACAAAAAAGAGTGGGGTATCAAAGACTTACAATATTCAGACTAACAACATAATGAGGTGCATCATAAAATGCAAAACCATTCAATTCTTCACCATTCCACTGGTGCAGGATAATTTTTGACCCAGCTGCTATCAGGAGATGACCTTGGAGGGATGCTAAAGACGAAATTGCCCCCTTAAGTTCTTTCGAATAGACCTCAGTTACCTGCAACTCAGAACAGCTCAGGGACGATGCAAATAGTCAAAAAAATATTTCAGTGATATTCCAAAGATCAACAAAACGGAATCTCCAATAAAGCTCAGTCTTCCAAATTCTGCTTCAAATACACGCTGCAGTTCAATAACAAAACAAGCCCCTCCATAAATTCTCTCTAACAACAAAACATGAACATAACCTAAGGTTGAGTCTGTAGTTGTACCCAGTTATCAGAATTATTTGGATCCTGCTGAATGGATGCAAGGATAATTCGACCTCTTGCAGCAATATCCTCCCCTTGCACATAGGCTGTCCCAATGGCTAGTAAGGTTTCGTTCTCTTTAGTTGAAGTGTTCTGGAAAATTATAAAAAGGCATGCATGAAATCTAATACAATTATCTCTAGCAATGAAAGAGAGTAACATTTGCACACAAAAAATGAGTAGGCAAGAAACACAAATTTGGAATCATTTTAGCAACTTTCTAAGCAATAAGCAAGTAAAAAGACAATGAAATTGGAGACTGAAAAATAATTGATCTACCTTAAGCCAAAGCAAGCTTACCAATAGCGTCACCATACGAACAGAAATGGCATTTTCTGATGTTTGCAATGGTATTGAGGCCCTTGCCTCCCACTGACTGCCTGATTTTGCTGGTTCTAAAATACGTACTTCAAATTCATCCACAACATATGATTTATGTGCATCTTCAGAAATGATATTATCTGCCTCTGACAGATGATTATTGTCCTGATCAACCAGTGAAGGTAGCACTTGACTCACAGGTCTGGAAACCTGAAAAAAAAACTCCATTAGAAAATTCCAGCCAAGATTCTAAAGCATGAATTCAGGAAAGCTATTGTTCAAAGTGGTCCAGGGATGGGAAGACAGGGGATAGGGAAATGGAGATGGCTGGGGAGACCCCAAAATCTTCAACGGACAGCACAAGTGACAGAATATAGGAGCCTAACCACCACCACCACCCCCCACCAAATATAGAGAAAATGTCGAATATCAAATGATTAATAAATTTATTATCAATAGACCAATTTAAGTTAAAGATAACCACATTACTACCTCCAATTATCCAAATTGAAACACAAATAGGTGAATCCATGATATCATACACCCATACATCACAATCTAACATAATATAAAAGTTTCAAATAACAAAATTTGGTATTAATAGTCAGATACATAAAGATCAATAATCAAGCGTGATACAAAAATTAAAACACATAGAAGTACTAAATGTTATAAATGTACTAAGTGGGACTAACCTAGTATGTTTGGACACAAGGAACAAACAGTGTGCTACATACAATCATACCCTTACTGAATATGATGCAAACATAACCAACGTTACAGTCTTACCAGCTAAGTGAACCAAATAATAACAATAATCTGATTTATGCACTAGAGAAGAACATCACTCATAATTAACCCAATCTTATTGCAATTCTGTTCTAACTGGTGTGCTGAAAAGCAGGTCAATGGAACTGTTGGGAACAATAGTGCCAATACAATGTGGGAGCACAAAAGCGGCTCCAATATAAAGCAAGATATAGAATGTAACATATTGATGGCTAAGATCTGAAGACTCAACATTGATAGCAGAGAGCAGATCTGGAAGAAAGATGTACCAAGGAAAGTGGATCCASAATCCAAATAATGCAAGCATATCAGGGTCTGCAAAAGCTAGCYCCCATAACATCCAACAAGGCCGAATGGAGGAAACTCTACATAAAGACTGTCTAGAAGAGGAGACGGAAGAAGATCTGGACTGTGCAATGTGTCATTCCCCRTAAGAGGCAGCCTGCCACTAGGGCCTAAATGAAATCGTCTTACTGTTATTGTAAGATCTGGAATAGCAACATCACTGGGGTCTCTAGAAAAAGGAGATGGCCGCCCAAACACCTACTAATCTGGAATTAGAAGCAGGGTTGCTATCGGTCTGTCTCTTGGTATCCTTGACAGATGGGATCACCACAAAAAAGGAAGTGATCATCCTAAATGAGACTAGTCTAGGAGGTGGCCAGAGAGTTTGGAAACAGAGTCTGAGGGCTTCCCTCATGTATAAAGACAGACATCTCTAGTCATGCTACCAAAAGACAATAGACAGGGATTGTGACTCCCTAAACAAACAATGGAACCATCCTCTGATCTCGTAATAGATGGGGCAGCGGAAGATGAAGTGCTCATCTATCTTACCTCCCACAGATCGCACCACTGATAGATCCTATCAGACTGGTCAAGATGGTCCTCAACCTCCACCCAAAGTCTGTGAACCCACTCTAAACTAGCATGGAGAAATATGATGAGCCATAGATGCTCCCATGGGATAAATGACTGCATTTTTGTTATTTTCAGTAAATATAATAAAATAGCAGTTTCCATTCCGTGTAATAAGTCCAAAGATGCTCCCACAAGTCCAGATTTGTTTTACAACAGGTATCAAGTTTATTATGGATTTCGTTGACATTATTACAAAATGTAACCCAAGATTCCTCAAAAACTTTTGGTGGCCTTTGTGGAAGTTTCTTTGCTGCCAATTACGATTTCCTACATCCTTTCATCATCAAATTCATTGTTAGACATATAATGTCAAGTGAACCCTAGTCAATGCTCTTTCCATCTACAACCAACAAAACAAGTAATGGGACAACAATTTCAACAGACTACAACATAGCTACAATTGAACAACTTAGATCCTTATAGGCACTAACGTTTTGACATATGTTATGGCTTCCAACCCCTTGCACCTTAGAAGATTCTAATTGCTCATCCTTCACCATTTGTGTTCCTTCAGTAGAAGAAACAAGATAAAGCTTATCGCTTTTTCCAAACATACTCCAACAAACACAAGCCAAGTATAAAGCATTACACAACAAAAATCAAGTACCTCAAAATTTCAAGGTATAGCTACATTTGGATAAACAATGCTTTAAAAAGCAACAATGCCATAAGCTAAACTTATGTCACATGACACCGGGACACAAGACAAGCATGACACATGGATACAAGTATCTGAGACAAGACACATCGACCCCGAAAACAAGACAATGGGGACATGTTTTATACACACACACACACACACACACACATATATATATATATAATGAAAAGAATACAAATTACAAATACAAAAAAGAAATATAGACATAATCCAATTTTTTTAGAAATTAGAAAATTTACAAAATATTGATACAACTAGTTAGTACATAAATAATGATCAAACTAAGCCCCATGGGTTAGCTCGAGTGGTTGAGTGTTGTGAATTACACAAAGGAGGTCACGAGGAGCATGATCTCGAGCTAGCTACCTTTGTGGATATTATTGGGCCTCACTTGATGTCCCCGCCAGCTTAGGTTTCCAAAACTACAAGCAGATTTCAAACAAAATAAATCTTAACTTACCTCTAGCCAATGAAGGATGTACCTGTCTCATGTAGATGTTGTCCCCTTTAATATGCTCAGAAATTAGTTTAAAGTCATGGATCAAACTCAAGGGTTTTGATCTTCTATCATGATATTAGGTAGACTGTTTTTCCAAGGAGGACCACATACAGAGTTGATGCAAACACCCACAACAAACTGTCCTAACTGAACTGTAATACACTACAGCAACAAAACCCTTCAAGCCAAAGAAGGTACCAGAAAAATAGAGACAGCAGAGAGAAAACCTTCAAGAGGGAAAGCACCAGCAAATAGGGACAGCAAAGAGCACCAGCTAACAAAGAGGAGGAGCCAACAAGCAGACAGGTAAGTGGCACCCTTAACACAGTGGCAGCAAGGCCACCAAACCCTCAGCACACACAG
>ML782807.1:649762-675540 GCA_009831015.1 Picea engelmannii
TGTTGTCTCTAATTGTCTCTAATGCTTTGGAAACATGATTTAAAATCTTAAAAATATATTTTTTTCGTTAAAATTTAAATATTTTATGTATTTTTTTAAAAACCGGTTCATTGAAACCGATTCGACCGGTTTATTACCGGTTCAGGTTGGACCCTCGACCGGTTCCGGTTCAGGTTGGACCCTCGACCGGTTCCGGTACCGGTTCCGGTTTTTAAAACTATGGGTACAAGACCAAGGATCAACCCAAGCATTAAGCAAGGATTCCATGGAACACATCCAGGGGCCCTAGAACACATATAGGGACTTACATCAACCACCAAGGAATACATCCAAGGATCAATCCAAGCACCGAGCAAGGATTCCCTAGAACACATCCAGGGGCCCTAGAACATATCTAGGGACTTACTGCTTGGTCCTTGACCAAGAACCCTAGTAATACACTGGGGGCCCTCACTAGGGCCTTTTGCCATGGCTCAAACTACTTGGTCCAAAACCAAGAACCCCAGGAGTGTACTGGGGGCCCTAGATCTCAGCTAGGGTCTTATGTCATCCTCCCAGAGAATCGCTCTTGTACTTGCACTAATTTCAACAATCCATGTCACAACTGAAGCAATAGATTTAGGTGCTAAATTCAAAGAATGAACAATGCAAGTTTTCCAAAATATCTATGTATATTTAATTTCCACAATCCTGCCAACAACATTGCAAACAAGTGCATTATCTATGATAATTTGCACACGAGAATCAACAACTACATCTTCAATGATTTTAATGAACAACTCACCCATATATTTGTTAGTTTTTATAGCTCAAGAGGTACTCCGCATGTTTTGTCTTGTATGCGGAAGTAGCCTTATATTTGCACTACTAAACACTTGACTTTGTAATGGGTTTTTATAAAGTTGTAACAAAGTGGTTCTTTTATTAAAGTGACTTTTTAATGAAGTGTACCTTCTAATATTAAAGTGACTTTATTTCATAAAGTGCACTTATGTTATAAAGTAAAATTGTACTTTAATATTTAAGTGATTTATTTTGGAGGGAATGAATCTTGTCCCTTGATCATGTAAAGGAAAGATTACATCTTGGCCTTTGGATTTAGGGATGGGGAAGTTGAAAAGACACTTGGAAGGTGAAAGGTCAATTTCGAATTATAAGAGAATGCATTGGGTAGTGTGCAAGACACAATGAGAAGAGGAGAGTGAAAGATTTCCGAGAGAGCTTGAGAGAGGAAAGTGAGCAGCAAATTTTTGGCACGGATTCCAAGGGAGATTGGGCACATTTCCCAAGGGAGAAATTTCTGTTTAGAAGAGGCTGAGATTTATTGTTGAAGACAGTTTGTACTGTATGGATCCGTACATGCCGTACAACATCAAGTTTGGGCACGGAAATAGAAGCAAGTGTGGGCACGGTTTTAAAGGCAGCTTTTAATGAATTTTTTGTTGGAGGTCGGCTGTACAAGAGTGAAGGTACAGCAGCCTGTTGTGGGCACAAATATCGAGGTCCTGATTTCAGCAAGGTCGTACGGCTATACGGATTTGGCATGATTTTCTAGGCAGCAAGTTTGTGGGACAGATTGTGTTTGAAAGTGATTCTCTTGGCTGCTAAATGTAATTTTGTTGCTGATATACTTTCCTAAAGCTAATAAAATCTCTCTCTCTCTCTTTGGGTTTCCCCACATTGGGGTTTTCCCTGGCTGGTTGCCTAAATTTCTGAGTATTACATGGATGTGTGATTGTTGTCGTTGTGTTTATTCCACTGCAAAAGTGCTTGGCAATGTGTATTTTTGCTCGTAATATTTTCTAAATGTGGGTTTATACATTTCAGAGTTCATAGATGACAGTTATCTCTAGATTGCTAAGTGTATGACAGAATTTGTGCATGTTGATTTTGTCATTAAATTTCTACAATATTGTCCATCCTTGTCTTTTCCAAGAGAATCCATCATTTTCACGAAGATTAGTTCATTCCATGAAGACACCATGAAATAGATGAATGGATGGCTTGTTGCATCCATCCATCCATCAAAAAAAACAAACACCGGATGAGGGCCATGATGATTTATTAGGTTCTAGGATTTTATCCACCTCCTTATTTTCCTTAACCAACAATGTGATTCTAACCATCTCTAAACTGGGAGGCACATACCCAATTGGAGCCCAATCAACTAAGGCTCGACACATCTCAAAAAACAAAGGAGACCATGCAACATTAAATGAAATGAATTTGAGATAGAAAAAGAACTCGACGGTAAGATCAACCTCCTCTCACTTCTCTTGTTGATAGATCTTGTCCATTGGACCACCACTTAGAGCTAGCCTCATTCGTTGTGTGTTGACTAGATACATAAGTGAACCGATCAACTGCCTATAAACTGTAGTATCTACCAATTGGGAATCTGGAGCACTAAGCTTCTTCCAGTTGGTAACCATGGGTGTCGAAATAGGTCTACAGTCCTCCATCTGAAATTTGCTCGAAATATCTATAGCATACTTCCCCTGCCCGAGAAATATGTGTCCCTCCTCTTGCCATACCTCCATACCAAGAAAATAGTGCATCAACCCAATGTCACTCATCTCAAACTCTGATGCAAGTCCCAACTTGCACTCAGCTATGAGATCCTCGGCTCCTGTGATGAACAAGTCATCCACATATACAATAAGAATGAGCGTTTCCTCACCTCTAATGATGTAATAGAGGTTAGGAACAACATCGTTCTTCTCAAAGCCAATCTGAAGCAAGTATGTGTCAATGTGTGAATACCAAGCTCAGGGAGCTTGCTTCAAACCAGAAAGTGCCTTTCTCAAAAGACACACGTGAGTCTCCCTATCACTCACCTCAAACCCCTGTGGCTGCTCAATGTACAACTCCTCATCTATAAATCCATTCAGAAATGCGGTCTTCACATCCATCTAGTGAATGCTCAAACCCATCTCTGTCGCTATGGCAATAATGCTCCTGATCGAGGTGTATCTCGCAACTGGTGCGAATATCTCATCATAATCGACTCCCTCTATCTGAGAGAAGCCTCGCGCCACAAAACGAGCCTTTTGTTTCTCTATGTTTCCATCTGCAGCATACTTGGTTTTGTACAACCACCAGGAAGTCACAACTGACTTCCCCATTGGCCTTGGAACCACCTCCCAAACACCATTGCGCACAATGGAGTCATACTCCTCTACCATGGCCTCTCTCCAAACTTGTTGGTCCACTTCGTGTGCAAATGTATGTGGCTCATTATCTGTGATACTCGTCACTAAAGCCAAATATGATCCAAATGTGACTGGAGGTCTACTCTCTCTGATCTGGCTCTTGGGCTCCCCTATGTTCTCCTTGGCCTCCTTCATGGTCTCTTGAAACCATCTAGGTCTCCTCTTCCCTGAAGCGGTCAATGCTGAAGTAAGGTCTCTCTGCCCAAGAGTAACTGCCTCAGGCCTAGTCTCAACACTATGAGATCCTGAAGCCTCTGCCCCCTTTGACTGAACACCCTCTGACTGTGACCTTGAAGTTGTGCATGGTGACCCTATCACCCCTGATACTGGCATACCAGAAACCTGAGGTTGTGCTCCCTCTGAGGCATCAATCGATGCCTCTGCATCATCCTCCACACTGACTCTCGACTCAAGAAATCTCTGAAAAGCCCTATCCTCCTCAAATATGACATCTCTGCTCACCACCACTCTCCTAAGTGATGGAATGTAGATACGATAGGCTTTGGACACCTCTGAGTATCCAACTAGAATCCCCTATTGGGTTGTGGGGTCTAGCTTTGTCCTCTTCTCTGAGGGGACATGAGAAAAGGTCAAGCACCCAAAGATTCTGATGTGCTCGCAATCGAGCCTCCTAAGGAGTCATCTTCACCAATATCCTGTGGGGGCTCTTATTCTGCAGGTAAACTGCAGTAGCACTCGCCTTTGCCCATAGGTAAAGAGGCAAACTCTGATCATGCAGCATGGATCTCGTTGCACCGGTGATAGCCCAATTCTTCCTCTCGACAACCCCATTCTGCTGGGGGTTGTATGGTACGGACATCTTTCTTCTGATGCCATGTTGGGCACATAAGTCTATGTACTGTGTGGAGGAATACTCTCCCTCGTTATCTGACCGCGAGACCCTGATCCTCTTTCCAAATTGGTTCTCCACAAGAGCTCTGAACTCTTAGAACCGCTTGAAGACCTCACTCTTGGTCTTCAGGAAATAGATCCAGGTCTTCCTTGAGTAGTCATCAATGAATGTGAGATAGTACTCACAACCACTCAAGGACTTCCAAGACATGGGCCCACACACATCCCTGTGTACTAAATCCAGTATCCCAACTGACCTGGTGCCACTGGTGGGGAACGAAGCCTTGGAAAATTTACCAAGCGCACACCCTCTGCAAACATCCTAATGCTCTGTACTGAACTGTGGCACTCCGGTCACAACCTCTCTCAGTCCTCCAAGAGCTCCATGATGTAGATGGGCCATCCTACGATGCCATAGCTCACATGTCTGTCTACTACTGTCGTTTCTCACTGCCAATGCATGAAGAGACTCAAAAAGCAATTTGAACAGTTTACCATCCCTCACTCCAATCACTTTTCCTGAGGCAAGCGAGGACCCCTTAGGGTGAATGAAGACCTCGGTCCCTCTGAACGACACCTCAAGACCTCTATCCTGGAGGGTAGAAACTGAAATCAAATTCTTCTTCAGCCCAGAGACATAGAGAACGTCCTTGAACGATATAGGTGGCATGCCATCTCTCCGAAAGGTAACAATGTCAATCCCAGCAACTCTAACCAAGGAGTCATCTCTGAGGGAAATATCCATCCTGACCTTTGTGTCTCTGAGATCAGTCAAATGCTCTCTGACTCCAATCATATGGATCGAAGCCCCGCTATCAATATACCAGACACTCGGTGTCGTCTCAACTGAAGTGCAGCATATGAGGAAAGCACACTCTCTCTCGAACTGAGTCTGAAACTCTGCCTCCTCTGTTGTAGCTGCGGTACAACCCCCCTTCTTCTTCCTATTGGGACATTGTCCAGCATAGTGCCCCAACTTCTTACAAACAAAGCACTTCATTTTTCTCATAAATGGTGCGCCCTCCATAAATGCTGACAAGACCACTGAACTAGGGATAAATGCCAACTGGAAACTCTGATGAAGAAACACCTCCACAATACTCTGATATTGATGAGTAGCCTCCCTCTAAAACAGACCTCACTACAATCTGAGGCATAAATGACCAAATTTCACTTTTGACTTAAATCTCCTAAGTCAAAGTGAAATTAGACATAACGTACAAGCCACAAAGTACATAGTACTTCCCACATGTGTTTAGGAGCTCACAAACACATGGGGAACACTTCCCAAGGTACATAATCTCAACAGATTTCCCCATTGAGGAAACACTTGTCACTTGTCATTTTGGAAATTTTAGCAAGTACATCTTCTAGGGTTGAAGTGCGCACCTCTCTTGAGTGCATGTTTCAAGGTAGTAGAGCACCCTCTTGTGTGCATTAGGGTTTCATGGTTGGAGGATCTTCTCTTAAGAATATAGCAAAGGATTGTTGGGTTTTCTCCATTGTTGAGAAAGGTTTTCCCAGGATATTTCTTGTGTTCTTGTGCATGGTTATTCTTCTTGTGATCTTGGTTATTGTAGCACTTGTACATTGTGTAATTGCATTTGTTTATGGTTCAAGTAAATGATAAAATGAAATAAACCTCATGTTTGAGCCTAGCATAGTGGAAATTCAACATGGTTTCAAAGCATAGGTCTTGAAGAAGCCACTGCACAAGTTTCTAGCAGTCGTCCTCTCTCTTCTGCAGAACCGTATGGCCTCCTAGGGTTTCCAGAAATCCGTACGGTCCTCTCCTAGGGGCTAAAATTGGCATAGGAGAGTACAACCTCCTTCAGCACACCTCCAGAGACTCTCAAAGTGAAATTCCAAAAAAATTGGATTTTTGGCCCTAGGGTTTCGCAATTTTCTGCAGAAAATTCAGATTTAGGGTTTCTGCAGCTCATTGAAGGAGCTTTTCAGCTCACCAGTGTTCTCCTAACTTTCAAGGCTTATTGTTGGCAGTCATAAGCCCAACGAAACCTAAGATTGCTAGCCTAGCCTAGCCGTTAGGTTTCCTAGCCCAGTCGGTAAGGGTTTGTGAAGACTCTGAAAATATGATGAACATAACTATGATGGAAGATAAGCTTGATGAATCACGAAAATACAACTCCTGGAAGCCAAGACTTCATAGAAATGAAGACATAAAAGAAGAAGCCTTCTTATTCATTTCAGCACTCTCAGGTATGGTTCCTATTGATAATGATACTTGGTTAATTGACAGTGGTGCCTCCAGGCACATGACCGGATTTAGAGATAACCTAACAGATCTTGTTGAGAAAGAAACCAATCTACATGTTGTACTTGGAGACAATGCCAGATATAATGTGAAAGGGGTTGGAACTTCTACTTTCCAACTAGATTCTGACATTCCTCTTCAGTTAAGTGAGGTACTATATGTACCTGGGATGAAGAGGAACCTTGTCTCCATTTTTGCCTTAGAAGACAAAGGCTACAAGGTTACCTTTTCTGAAGGAAAAGTTCTTGCATGGCACAAGGACTCACATATAAATTCTGCCARAGTAATTGGTGTTCGAGAAASSWRCTTATACAGRTTGACYATCAGACCARTCCAGGCCCTGTTACATGATACTATCAGCTTGAGTGAGCTATGGCATAGGAGACTTGCTCACATTCATTATAGAGCCCTTCCAGCTCTAGGGAAAATGGTAGCAGGCCTTCTAGAGATACAGATTCAGCATAAAGGTGTTTGCAGAGGTTGTTCCCTTGGCAAGAATGTCAAAGGGTCCTTCTTGAGAAGTGACAATAGATCCAAGGAAATCATGGACTTGATACATTCAGATGTGTGTGGGCCAATGATTGTTTCCTCCCTGAATGGATATTTGTACTATGTACTCTTCATAGATGATCACTCTCAGAAAACTTGGATTTACTTCCTGAAGACCAAGGATGGCGATGGAGTCCTTGCAAGATTTCAAGAATTCAAAGCTCAGGTTGAGAACCTGACCGGAAGAAAGATCAATGCACTAAGATCAGATAATGGAGGAGAATACACCTCCAAGGATTTCAGCAATTTCTGTATTGAAACAGGGATCAAGAGGGAGTACACAGTTCCTTACAACCCTCAGCAAAATGGGGTTGCAGAGAGAAAGAACAGAACCATCATCGATGCAACCAAAGCAATGATACATGATCAGAGTCCACCTATGATTCTGTGAGTAGAAGCATGCATGACAGCAGTATATGTTCAGAACAGGAGTCCTCACTAGATTTTGAAGAACATAACTCTCGAAGAAGCCTTCACCGGAGTGAAGCTTGAGATTGGACAGTTCAGGATATTTGGGTGCCCAGTATACTTTCATGTACCCAAAGAGAAGAGGTCCAAGCTAGACCCTTAAACGAGAAAGGGTACGTTTGTGGGATACAGTGAATCTTCGAAGGCATATTGAATCTACATCCCTGGTTAGAGACAGATTGAGGTAAGAAAAGATGTTATCTTTGAAGAAGAGATAGCCTTTCAAAGATCCAGAGAATCTCAGATGGAGATTGACAATGAGACAATACCTTCTGCCCCTTCAACAGTTTAGAGAGAGACAACCATTATTCCAGTTGACCCAGTTGTTCCAGCTGATCTAGTTGCTCCAGTGGATATCCCCAAAGATATTGCAGTAGGGCATAAAAGGCATGCCTGGGCTCGTCAAACTCTGTAAGAGGCAGAGGGCCATGCAGCTCCTCAAGGCACATCCCGAGAGAGCAAGAGACCAAAGAGATTTTCGAGCTACTTTTTAGCCATGAGCTACATCATTGATTCTGAGCCTTCTTGTCATGGAGAAGCAAGAGGTCATCAGGTATGGAAAGATGCCATGGTAGAAGAATAGCAGTCCATCTTGAAGAATGATGTGTGGCATATTGTTCCGAGACCAAAAATTAAGTCTATAGTAACTTCCATGTGGATCTATAAGATCAAACATGCAGATGATGGAAGTGTCAAGAAATATAAAGCGAGATTTGTAGCCAAAGGATACTCACAGGTGGAGGGAATTGACTATGAGGAGACATTTGCTCCAATAGCCCGATACACTTCCATCCGTACTATCATTGCACTAGTTGCATCCATGGGTTGGAAACTACATCAGATGGATGTAAAAACAACATTTCTTAATGGTAATATTGATGAAGAAGTTTACATCGAGCAGCCAGAAGGATTCGTGATACACGACGAGAAAACCCATGTGTGCAGGTTGAAGAAAGCCTTGTATGGACTAAAGCAAGCACCCCATGCTTGGTACAAGAAGATGGATGGATTCTTGATGAGTTTGGGCTTCAGGAAGAGTGTTGTTGATCCAAACCTATATTATCATATTGTTGGTAACGAGTGCCTAATCTTGGTCCTGTATGTGGATGACTTATTCCTCACCGGTTCAGAAATACTTATTGTTGAAAGCAAGCAAGCATTGACTTTTGAATTCGAGATGAAGGATCTAGGTATGATGCACAACTTCTTGGGACTAGAAGTATGGCAGAGGACTGATGAAATTTTCTTGAGTCAAGGAAAATATATAGTGGAGATATTGAAGAAGTTTGGTATGACAGAGTGCAAATCTGTGCCTACACCGATGGTGATGGATTTGAAGAAAATGAATGATGCTTCTACTGTTTCAGGCGAGATTGATCCACATCTATACCAACAGTTGACTGGATCATTGATGTATCTGGTTAACACCGGACTTGATATATGTTATGCAGTGAATGTACTTAGTCAGTTCATGAGTCAGCCGAGACAAACTCACTGGATACCAACGAAACATGTATTGAGATATCTACGAGGCACAGTTGGATATGGCCTGAGATATGCCTCCAGTGTAGACTTGAGTTTGCAGGGATATGTCGATGCAGATTGGGCAGGGAGTGCAGTGGACCGGAAAAGCACATTTGGTTGTTGTTTTACCTTGGGGTTTGCCATGGTTTCTTGGTGCAGCAGGAAACAGATCTCTGTGGTCTTGAGTACCGCAGAAGTAGAGTATATAGCACTGAGTGTGGCAGTCCGCAAAGTAGTGTGGCTTCGCAAGCTCCTGACAGATTTATTTGATCATGAGATGGATCCTACCATTATTCATTATGATAACCAGAGTTGTGTCAAGCTCTCTGAGAATCCTGTGTTTCACAATAGATCAAAACACATCGAGATAAAATATCATTATATCAGAGACATGGTGCAGAAGAAAGCAGTGCACATGTAGTACCTTCCTACACATGAGCAGATTGCAGATATCTTCACCAAACCGCTTAGCAAGACGAAGTTCCAGTACTTCTGTGAGAGACTTCGCCTGGTGGAGAATGCCTCCCAAGCTGAGAGGGAGTGTTGATGATTACAGCTTCGTGAGACATTCTCCAGGACACAAACTGAGTGAGTCGGCCTGTGAGAGAGCCCATGAGTTAGGTGTGTCCATGAGATGGGTGTATCGTTCCTCTCTAGACTGAGATGAGATGATGTGTGCCCCTATGTGGGGTGAGGATGCCCATGAGTTGGGTGTTTCATTCCTCTATGGATTGAGATGAAACGATGTGTACCTCTATGAGGAGTGAAGGTGCCAATGTGATAGGCATGCGTTAGACTCTGGACTGAGTTGTTATGACGTGTGGTCTCCTACCTTGTGGACTCAGTTGAGTCAGGCTTGAGATGGTACTCCAGATGATTCTCATGTGGACTAAGTGAGATAGAGATCTGTTGAGTAGGACGTCCCTGTGCCTGAGCACATGTGGACGTACCCCTAGTGGTTGAGCACTAGTGGATGTGTGAGATCCCTTGCTATATTGTTTGAGAGTAATATTTACCTGTAACCCTAATTGTGATGTAAGGGGTACAGGTCGGCTCCACCATGTGTGAAAGATAATTAATGTTTATTGTAATAATTAATTATTTTCTGAGTTATTGAGGTCATCCTTGTTGTGCCAATAGACACCGCTTTTGGTCTATCCAGTCTAGCATAAATAAAGGTGATGTCCCCATTGAGGAAACACTTGTCACTTGTCATTTTGGAAATTTCAGCAAGTACATCCTCTAGGGATGAAGTGCACATCTCTCTTGGGCACAAGTTTCAAGGTAGTAGAGCACCCTCTTGTGTGCATTAGGGTTTCATGGTTGGAGGATCTTCTCTTGAGAATATAGCAAAGGATTGTTGGGTTTTTCTCCCTTGTTGAGAAGGGTTTTCCCAGGATATTTCTTGTGTTCTTGTGCATGGTTATTCTTCTTGTGATCTTGGTTATTGTAGCACTTGTACATTGTGTAATTGCATTTGTTAAAATGAAATAAACCTCATGCTTGAGCCTAGCATAGTGAAAATTCAACAATATTATCTTCTCTCTCTCTGGCATAAACATTGCAAGTCACGCGACTATAGTGGCATATTCCATGATTGACATATTATTCCACGTTAATGCTTCATTCACCTCTTACTCCTGTGTTTGTGTCCATGACTTCCTAAAAGCTAACAAGAATGATACGAACAAGACAAATAACAAAAGGCATATAGCACAGAAGATCTCAAACATTCTCAGTAGGATGGTGAAGACAATAAGCACACGGAAACAAAAAACAATTCAAGGCAAAAGATCGAAACACAAAATGGCAGCATCTAAGTAAACCCACGTTTAATGCACAATGATTGAACGGGGGAAACGGAGATGATTCACAAGTTCAAAAATCAATGTTCTAGTACCACTTGTAATGTACCCGATGATAGTTATAGGATACCATTATTACATGTGCAAGCAAAGGCATGAGGAATGATAAACTATATATCAACTAAACATCAAAATAATAAATATATTAAATATAAGGAATGATAAACTATATAATGACAGGGGACACATATATAATAGTAGACGTACACCTTGAAAAACTGCATGACCATGCTTCATAATTAACATATGGTACATGTTATCCCCTATCCTAGGGATAACTAAAGAGATCATGTCTCGAGGCCCACATATTCTAGACATGGAGTGCCGAGAGCCGGATGACTTGAGCATGGCCACGGAAGGCCCGTCTTTTCTTCAAGTGCAGCCCATTTATCAGCGGCAACAACATCCATCCCACTAGCCTGGTCTTGAAGAAGTAAGTCTTCCTCCATGAGGTAATGAGTCTGGGTCATGGTATGTGTCACTCTGATTATTAAGCACTTGAATATGTTGAGTTGAATTCTCCTTCATTTCATAACGTTTTCTTGGAAATTATGCTCTTTAACTTGTTCATACCTGGGAGGGTGACATGATGCTTTGGTAAGTTAGTCTCCCTTTAGGATGGGTTGCCAATGGGTGGGTCTATGAAGGTCATCGTCCATTCCCTCCATACCTACCACTTTCCATCTTTATTCCTCTCATTTTTCCCCGACCTTTGTTCGGGCATTGGGATTTTCCACAGTAGTAAGGGTTGTCCCTTGCCTTGTGGGAAGAAGGGGTTGAAGGCCTAGAGGGTAAAAGTAGCTGGCAAGAGTTAAAAGACAATATAAAACCTTTGAGATGCTTCGCCCAGGGATTCCCGAGAAAGCAGTAAAAGGCTTCTCAGTAAGAAAAGGAAACCCGTAAGATAATAAACATTGAAGGTATTAGTTGGTGGATGGGAGGTCTCATCACGAGCCGGCCTATTATGACCATGGGCATGTTGCAGTATGACACTACCATCTATCTGGTCACCAAACCAGGGTAGTGGCTCTTGGTGGCATAGCCAAGAGAAAGGGGGTCTCATCACGAGTCGGCCTTCTCATCTCTGTGAAATGCTTGTGGGTAACATTGTCACCTCTGGTCACCAAGCCAAGATAGTGTCCCTCAACTCTTCCCTTGAAGCATAAAAGAAAAAGATAAAAAAGAAATAAAGCTAAGAATAAAAGGCATTGAATGAGCTAGGAAAGAATGGCATCTATTACAAGGTGCAGCTCGCCCTCTACAGAGGCACCCACAGGTAAGATTTACATTTCCCTATTATCACTAGACCCCATACCCAAACACTTACCCCACGCCACCTCACACACACTTACATGACCTAGATTAGCTCTCACCTAGGAAACACCCCAAACTTAAGGAGGATTAGGCCAATAGGACACCCTGAGACCTTCTCCAAACCTGACTAGTTAAACTGCATAACGTCTTTGAGCATTTGTCTGGGTAAAGGGGGGTTTTATGCACATGTTTGGGTAAGTTGATTATTAGAGATTTGATTGACATTGCTATGATCCCTGTGACTTATGAACCCCCGGAGAGCATACTTGTCGTTGCAGGACTTTGCACGGTGGATAGGTACATATGGGGGAATGATTAACTCGGAACTCCATGGGGCTGAAAGCCCAACAGATGGATGTTGTGGCCCCAACCAAGGGCAGAGAGATACCAGAGACTTGAACCAGGAAGAAAGAAGGGCGTTGCCCTTGAGACACTCTAGCAGACCTAAACCCAGGGAGCTCTTGCCTTTCCACCTGAACGTTGACCCTTGAGAGCCCATGATGTCATCATCTTGACCTTAGTTGTCATCCAGAGCTGGGGCGTGCATTTATGAGGACGGTTATGTGTTGGCTGGCACACGTGGCATCATACAGGGCCTTTGGAGGCCAAACGTTTTGCATGTGGGGCCCAATGTTCAAACCTAGGGTCTCAACATCACCCTAGAAAGGCATGACATCACCCTTGGAAATGATCTTAGGGTTTAATTACTTTTAATTATGTAAAAATTGGATTTTTGATGTAATTGGGCCAGGTCGACCTTTTTATGACCTAATTTTAATTAAAGGTCATTGAAATTGTATAAATAGAGAGAAATTACTCTCATTTTTCATCATCACTCATCACACAAGTGGTGTGGTCTGAAATTTGCGCCCTTCTTGGGAGTTATTGGCTGAAATTTTAGGCGCACTTTCTCTTGGAGGCTAAAATTTGCAACTTGGATCATTTCATGGTGAAGTTACTTGGCATTCTAGGGTTTTATGGCTTGATTATTCTTGGTGAAGTAAGTAAATCTCCAATTCTTCATTTTATTTGAATGGTTTATGGTGAATTTACTTATTCATGTTAAAGATTATGAAATTGCTTGCTTGACAAACCCTAGGAGTAAAGGACTTAATTTGCTACTTCATTACTTTTCATTTGCTAGACCTTGCCAAGAAGATTTTGACCTAGGTAAACTTCTAGAGCCCTAAATACTAGCACTTTAGAAGTCATTATCTAGTCAATTGTTGCTTCTAGTGTCTTACAAAAATCTAAGGAAGATTTTACTAGAGCCTAAAATTACTTCCACTCTAGCAAGTTTATCCTTAGGGTTTGGATGTTTGAGGCCTTGAAGAGCCAACACCTCTTCCATCCATCTCTTATCCTTATGAAAGTATAATCATTGTGTCATTTCTTCCAAGAGAAAGCCGTCACCTTTAGACTCCATTACCCCATAAAGGCACTAGTCTACTCATCACATTGATTGATCGATCGAACAAGCTTTCAAACTATCTTCCTTGAAACATTCACTAACTTCTACTAACCTTAAACTAGACTAATTCATTGACTAACTTGCTGCTGTTGCAAAAGATTGCTACAGTCATCTAACAGCAGCAAATTCATTTCAAAAGTGACATTAAATGCTGGTTAAACATTGCCAAATTTGCTTGTGACAAGTAGTCATCATTCTGCTAGCCTAGAGCTACATTTTCTTGTCTTTTTCAAGCATTTTCAAGGCATAATTATTGTGGCTATTACAAAACACTTATTGTTGATGTAAATAATTACATTGCTGCAGTTTTATATCAGCTTACTTATTTTTCAGAGGTTCACGGCCTTATGAAGCACTAACACTATTTGGTACTTGAAAGTTGCCACTCTTTTCTATTTGTTGTCTTGTTCTGGGCAGGTACACCTTATTTACCTTTTGCTTCATCTCTATAAGACACGAAGAACCTTTGAATTGAGTGACCAGTGAGAAGGGGGGGACTTTCTTGCATCTTTTGCCTTAGTCATCAGCCCTTTAGGTCACTGGGGACATCTCCCCTAGGGTACTTTGACTTAACCCTAAATAGAAAGGGGTTTCCAGTTAAGGTGACAGTGAAAGGTCACCCCCTGTTACGCAAATCTTGCATCTGCTTGCCTTGGGATTTGGGCAAGTACAGATTGTGCAATAACAGTACACATTATTAATGTATATAACAGATATATCACAATTGTATCTTAGCTAATCTGTGTCATTGTCATCTACAAACTCATAAATTTGGGTAGATGGGCTCACTCTAAACACTCCAAGAGACCACCTACCACTCCAATCTCAATTTTGTTGAAAAGTGTGTCTCTTTGTGTTAAAGAAAAGCTTAGCTCAAGTAGATTTGGCATAACCAGTCAAATTCAAATTAGTCGAGGCACTAAAGTAAAAAAATGAGAAGCATGATAAATAAGGGAGAATAACCTACACCTGAGAACATGGTAGACTACATTCAAAAGAAACCAATTTTTAGCTTTCAAAAACTTCATTGAGAGATACACACACACACCATACAAAAATTGCAAACATAGCACAAATTTTTATTACTAAAAAAAGAATGACCAGGGTGAAGCAGCATCACTCACAGGGAAAGAAACTATTAAGGCGTAGAGATTCTTATCTGCAAAATAAGTTATCTGATGAGGCGTTCCTCTCAAAGGAATCTGCAGCAAAAACAAAGAAAAAGACAGGATCCACCAAGCTCTAAGTAAATTGCAACATGTAATTTTTATTGATTCACTATACACATACAAATGAAAACATTTATATGAGCTTTACCTTCTTAACTGGCCAGTAGTTGTCATAGTTTAGGGATGGTAGTTGACATATTTTAAGAAATCCCTGAAACCAGAAAGTTGTTAGCTATATCAAAATAATAGCATAGGTAGCTTTTAAGAATGACACCTAGTAATCTCCAGTTGCTACTAGTTGTAAGTGCACCCTCTAGAGAAGACCACAACCTTTGCAGTGTAATAAATAAACCCGTGGTTGCAATTTATGTTGTGAAGAGGTGTAAATGCCACAATAGGCCCATCACAGAACTGCAATGACACAACCAATATGAATGCATGAGTACCAAGAAAAGGAAAACAACATCAGGTATACATTCAGGAGCCACAGCTTACAATGATTTTAATATCTGCATAAATAAAACAGAAAGAAGATAATATTTTATTAAAAAAAACTAAAAGGTAAAAGAATGTCTGTATATACCCTTCTGTCCTTTTTTTGTAAATATAAGACATATTTTACAGTTTAAAAAAAACTAAAAGGTGTGTGCATCAGAAACAATATAGCAGTCTTTGTAACCATCAACACTTGAGACCAATGACATTTTTAGTAAATGTCGAAAGAATGTACAAACAAAATTTCTGCACTATAAAGATTAGTATGCCCTTCTACGTATTAAACCAATGTACATTGCATGACCATTACTATACATATATCAATTAACTTCATTAGTAAATATTTGCAGGATTGTATCTTATCATTAAATTATTAGAACATGTTCTGCATCTTTTGGGTGGAAATATGATCAAATTACAATGATAAAAATTGCAGTATGGTTTACTACCTTTTGGTCAAGGCCTATTCATCAATGGAGAAGCAGTCCTATGCCTTGATCAAGGCCGTAAAGCTAAGTTGCACAAAACGGGGAAACGTCTGAAAGTTTCCGAAACAGGGACGTCAGGAAACGCAACCCTCCGAAAATGGAAATGCCAGGAGAAACACCATATATATAAAAAAAAAAAATATATATATATATATTGTTTTTTTAAATAACACATTATCTTGCAAGAAAAAAATAATTATACACTGGTGAAGGATATACTGTTGCAGAAGGAGTGCAGTGGGACCCGAGGTAGGTGGATCACTAAGATTCAGGAGTATGACATGGAGGTAAAGACAACTAAGTTGATCTATGGTAAAGGGTTGGCTAGGTTGATGGCTGAGAGCTGCCTTGGTACGATAGAAGATCTGCAATCAAATGGTCAGGTAAACACGTTATTGCCTTCATTAGAGCAGCATGACTGGTATTTTGATATTCTTTACTATTTGAAAAATTTGTCATCTCCAGCTAACTATGACAAGACGCAAAAAAGATCTTTAAATCTGCGTGCAGATAAGTATTGTTCGATGCGGGGTGGACTTGGATGGAGAAACCCTGATGGAGTTATCCTTCAATGTGTTGATCCACTTGAATCCAAGGATCTTTTACAGAAGTTACATGCAAGTGTATATGGTGCACATTTCTCAGCCAAGACCACCATGCATAAGATCATACGAACTGGGTATTATTGTCCCACCTTGTTTGTCAATATGCATGCTTGTGACCTAAGTCACTAGACACATGGATACGGGACACGGAGGACACAGAAATACGAGTGTCAAGCACAAGCACGCCGACCCCTGGAAACAGGGCACGGAGGACACATTATATATATTAAAAAAATATATATATATATATATATTAAATTATGAATTACACATACAAAAATGAAATTATTAATAAAATTGTAAACATTTACATGAATGATGATGATGATACATATTACAAATTCATTATTCAACCATACAATGATACAACTAGTACTACAGTCTACTACTAAGTACTAACTTAGTACTAACATAAATCATGAATCATGATAAATATTAAAATCATAATGACAAATATTGAAATTTGAAACACACAAGAAATTCAAACCATAAACTACAGTTTTCTCATTAAGTCATCAAAATCAAAATGTGTTACATAGACACTGACTCCTGAGTCACTGCTACAGCCTACAGGCTACTATAGGTGGGAATGCCAATGGAAAATACAAAATAAGGTAGAACTAGATACTAGAATTGTAGATGGAAGAATCCCATAGCACAAGACTGTCACTGGTCACTGGTCAGTAGTCATCTGGCTCCATGTCATCATCATCAAAATCAACGTCATCGCCACTGCTCTCTCCTCCAATCTCCAGTTGCTCTACATGATCATCCAATCCAATCTGTGGAACTAGATCTGTTGTTGTGGAGGATGAGCCCTCAAGAGGAATATCATCCTCAAAAGTGACCGGCTCTAGCACTGGATCATTAAGATCCAACGCAACACTGTCGTCGAAACCCGTATCATCAGGAAAGACATCCCACATCTTTGTCTTTCCCTTCACCCACTCCTCCCTTTGCCTGTAAATAAGACGAAGATTATTGTGCACATACACCACTGACTTTGCCCTGGACTGCTCAAGCCTACTCTTCTTCAAACTGTACAAATTCCCATATGTGCTCCAATTCCTCTCACAACAAGAGGATGAAGTAAACTGAGAGAGGATCCTCATGGTTAACTCCTGTAGAGGAGGGCATGCTGCCCCATGAGTTGCCCACCAAGCATGGTGCTTCTCAGCCCCCCTATCTTCGAGCACATCATAGCTAGAAAATCTCTCATTGGTAGTGGAAAAATCTATAAAGCCTGCCACCCTCTCATCAAAGGATGCTCTATCTTGATATATCTGTCTAAATGCTTCCTTCCTCCCTTCTGAATGTGCACGATCCATGTGAGGCGGGAATCTGCGTGAAGTCCCACCACTGAGCCACTCACTGCTGTAGTATTTGGGATTCAATGAGTGAGCCAAGCAATGCAAAGGTGTGAAGTTCTTATTCCACCTGCTGATAAGAATATCATGTATGGTGGTGAAAAGATCTTTGTTGGTGTCCCATACTCAGGGGACTCATTCTGTAAAATAATGGTCCTCATGGACTCAATCATGGAATCCCACCCCTCATAAACCTCTCCTAGGATGGGCTTGTTTGTGCCTGCAAATCGTAACAAAGAGATGATAAGCTCCATGATATTAATGGTAAGATCTACCCTCTCCCACCAAGCATCATCTAACATTGTATCCTTGACCTTTTTTGAAGAAGCTTGATCTGTCTTTCTCCAAAAGGACCAAAACTCTGAAATAACCATGGACCCAAGAGCAGCCTTGACCTCCCTCAACCTCTTAAGCATGATGAATGAGGAGGCAAACCGTGTATCTGCAACCTTCAACAATGATAGTTGTGTGTACTTCTTATAGATTGTGAGGGCATTGGTATGGCTTTGTACAAAATTGTGGATATGACATGCATCCTCAATAAGACTTCCCATGTCACATCCGAAGCAATGGATTTAAGTGCTAATTCAAGGAATGAACAATGCAAGGTGTCCAAAATATTTGTGGATATTTAGCTTCCACAACCATGCCAGTAGCCTTGCAAACAGGTGCATTATCTGTAATAATTTGCACACAAGAATCAACACCTACATCTTCAATAACTTTAATGAACAACTCACCCATATATTGTGCATCCTTGTATTTTCCAAGAGCATCCACCGCTTTCAAGAAAACTGGTCCATTCAAGGAAGACACCATGAAGTTGATGAGTGGATGGTGTGTTGCATCTATCCATCCATCTGAAACAATACTAACACCAGATGAGGGCCAAGCTTCTTTAATAGGCTCTAGCATTTTCTCCACCTGCCTCTTTTCTTTAACCAACAATGTGGTTCTTAGCCTCTCTGAACTAGGACGCATGTACCCTACTGGAACCCCTTGAGTTAGACCTCGACACATCTCAATAAACAAAGGAGACCGTGCAACATTAAATGAGATGAAGTTGAGATAGAAAAAAAACCCAATGGTAAGATCCAACTCATCTCGCCTCTCTTGCTGAAATATCTTGTCCATTGGACCCATTGCAGGCCTCTTTCTTGTTGTTGCACTCCCACCCCCAAATGGGTGTTTGCTAGATGGTTTCCTCAAGAATGGAAGAGGATCCTCATTCTTGGTTTCCCTAGATGTTGTTGCCATGATCCCCTTGCCAACATTGGCCTCTCTTTCCAGTTCTCTTCGTTTGGATGCACTCACTCCTTGACATGGTCCAAGTTCACAAGGTGTGCCCAACAAATGGCCCTTTACTCGGAAGTAGTTGCTTGTAAATTGAGATTTGCAAAAATTACATGTCCAAAGAATATTACCTCCCCCCTTTAACTTGGACCCAAGCCCTTGATGTCTTGTGACATACTTCCACAATGGACACTTTGATTCTTGAGCTTGTTGCCTTGCTAAAACAGCATGTTTTTCAGCCTCTGAAATTGTTGTTGCAGCCCCAGTTCTAGCAGATGGAACACTAGCTGACATTGCTGACAATGGAGGGGGGAAAACATTAGTGGGAAAATCCCTCCCTTTCTTTTTCCGTCTTCCAGTTGCTCTTGATGATTGAGCCATGACTGTTGTAGAAAAGTTCTTGGACTGCTGCTGTAGAAAAAAAACTTGAAGAATGGTGGACAAATCCACTTGCTTGGCACTTGGAATCCCTTCTCACACTCCACTAAAGCCCTTTGTTGCACTCTAAGTCTCTAGTTGGTCCAACCTGTAGGTAAAATCAAACAAAATACAAGTGGAAAATTACTTTTGAGGGCCCACGAGCCGCTTTTCTGTGAGACACATCTCCTAAGTTCGTGACACGTCTTTTGGCAGTGTCTGACACGTTTTAAGGACATGTCATGTGTTCGTGACACGTTGCTCCAACAAATCTGACACGTGTCAGGGCAAATCGTGTCGAATTTGTTGGACACGTGACACGCAGGGGGTTTACGATGTATCCTGTTACTTGGCTTGTGACTCTTGCCAAAGACTTGAGTGCAAGCAGAAGTTATTGACCTTACCTCTTGATCCAGTCATAGCGCAAGCTCCTTTCCAACACTAGGGGCTTGATTTCATTGGCCAGTTCCATCAGAACTCCAGCAATGCGTAGAAGCCATACCATTGAAGACTTCTTCTAGTGCCAGTATTGTTAAATTTTTGTAAGGGAACATTGTTACACAATTTAGAGCGTCGAGAAAGATTGCCACAAATAATGCTAATGTCTTCCGATCAGCAGAGTTGATGACTTTTTGTTCCCAATAAAGTATTACATTGTCCCATTCAGCCAATCATTATTCGCAGGGAAATGGATTGGCATAATCTAGCAACAAGAACCTTATCTGCATCATTAGAAAGTGGTGGGGGAGAACAAGAGCATGGGATGCTTACCTAAAATTTGTGTTATGGGCAAATCGTATCACAAAAAATGTGCAATCAGTAAATGTTTGTTCGAGCTAGTGTTTGGATGTAGTATTACCAGCCAATTTGAGGTTGCCATTTTATAACCTCTTGGAGGAGTTCATTACCAATCGGGAGGCATTGCAGGCTCACATTGATTTCCTAACACAACTAGATGAGGACCGATGCATAGCTTACACACACTTCATTGATTATCAATGTCAAGTGAAGAAGGTATTTGATCGAAAAGCTAGGGGTAAGTCCTTGTAGGTGGGAGATTTAGTATTGCTATGGGACATATTGTTGTCCTTATACACACCTATTAACGTGGAGAAGTCTCCAACCCACTTGGTGTGTCATTGGAGGCACAAGCATAAGTCCAAACCCACTGTCACCTCGATTTGGAGTTCTTCCATCTAGGCTCACTCCTAGGGAAGCCAAGGGGGGTAGACCATACTTAACTATGTTAAGATTGATTAGATGATCTAGGAGTTAATTTTAGTTCTTAGATTAGGGAGACCTAATCTAAATGACAAGCAGACAAGGCAATGCAACTCTTCAATGACAAGTACACCCTTTATTCACTAAATAATATTAAGACCAGCAGTGCCTAAAGATAAATAAATGGAGTCAATGAGAGATACAACAAATTACAATTATACAAAATATAATAATGCTATGAGATATCCACAATGAGTAAAAGAAATTACTTTGCACTTAAACCAATTATGAATATTATCTACAAATTGAATTACAACATGAAATATATATATAATGAAGTAAACAACTCAAGTGATTAGACAACTATATCCAAAAGAAAGAATATTAACCTAATTAGCAATGAATCATTAATACATGAGATAACTTGAAAAGTAAAGTGATCGAAAGAGATATTGCGCAACTTTAAAAGTAAACAGCTTTGATAGTGAAATCGCACAATTTGAAAAGTGAAGTTACTCTAAAAATGAAAATGCTTTGAAAATAAAATACATGGGAAGCAAATAACCTTGAATGTAAAAGTGCACAACTTACATAAAAGATAATTGAACTTGCAAGTGAGGAAGTTGTGAATGTAGCAAGTTAATTTTAGAAGATTTTAAGTCTCTCTTTAGTTAGGGGGATTAGATGTGATAGATACAATCCTAGACTATGTGTCTACCCCTAACTCTTACCCCTTCAACCAAAAGAATTGTTGGGTGCTCAAGAAGAAGGACAAGCAAGGTCCTTCCCTAGCTCCACAGGTCAATCTGAAATGCTTGGGTCCTCAAGCAGGGAGGACACTTAGTGCCTTGAAGCCATCCCTCATTTCCACCCCCTGTAGCCTCCCAAGTCACCCTTTTTGATGGCAAAAGTGATAGTAGTTGGGTTCCTAATTAGACTAGATATGATTACTTCCAAAACAAATAAGTTACTCCCCTAATTAGTCTAGGTGTGGTTACTTTCCAAAGCAAAATCAAACAAAACTAGCCTAATGTTGTTGCATGGATTGGCATAGCCTGTTAAATTTTGAGCTATTATTAGGTTTCTTTTCAATTTACTAGATAACTTGCGCACTTGATGAGCGAATGGGCGAGTGAGATAATGAGGCGCTAGCCTCCTTTATTTATACTAGTTGGCAGGCACTGGAAAGGTGTCTCTTCACTGGGCAGGGCCGACTTCTCTTCTTAGTGGTTAAAACCACTTTTAATTAGGCCTAGAGGCCGACTTCTTAATTGGCATAATACAAATAGGGTTTGACCAATCCACAAAAGGGGATTTGGTCAATTACAATGCCCGACATGATCAATCCACAAAAGGGGATTGATCTGATGAATAATAACTCAATAATAAATAGAATCCTCTTTGCAGTTATCATATTTCAACACTCCCCCCTAACAAGATGGGTATTCTATAACATCATCAGGAGAGAGAAAGGGCAGCAACATCAACAACATTTGGAACACTCACTATCATATCTATAAATCATCAGAAGTTTTTTTGTCATCATCAATATCATCATCCACAGAAAGGACCTGGAATGGCATCATCATCATCTGCATCAACACGGATTAGTATAACACTCATACATCATCATCATCAATAACAGTACGAGGTTGATACAATATCAACAACAGCAACATCACAGCACGAAGGCTGGAGCATCATCAACATCAGCCCTAAGCTGGAAATCTTCAGCATGAAGCTGGCATCTCAACAACATAAGCATGAAGCTAGAAATCTTCAGCACAAAGCTAGCATCTCAACAACATCAGCACGAAGCTGGAAATCTTCAACACGAAGCTGGCATCTCAACAACATCAGCACAAAGATGGAAATCTTTAGCACAAAGTTGGAAATCTTCAGCACAAGGCTGGCATCACAACAACATCAGCACGAAGCTGGAAATCTTCGGGACAAGGCTGGCATCACAACACTATTCCCTCTTTCGAGGGAGGTCCTTTCGGACTACACCAAGCTTGTCTCGAAAGTGCTCAAACTTTACACGAGATAGAGGCTTGGTCAACACATCTACAACATGTTCATCCGTGCCAACATAATGGAGCTTTATGGCTCCTCTCTGCACCATATCACAAATGTAATGATACCGGATTTCTATGTGTTTTGACTTGTCATGGAACACAGGGTTCTCTGTCATTTTTATGCAACTCTGGCTATCACATAGAATCATGGTTTCTTCCATCTCCAGATCAAATAGACCTGTCAACAACTTCTAAAGCCATATGGCTTCACAACTGGCGGAACATGCAGCAATGTATACCACTTCTGTCATGCTGAGAGAAATACTTGATTGCTTCCTGTTGACGTCCTTATACACACTTGCAAATGTGAGTTGAGTTCGGCTCGCTCAGTGTGTCCCTGGAGGCACAATGCCTAGGTTCACAGCCCACGCTGTCACTTTGACCGGAACCTCTTCCGTCTAGACTCACTCCTAGGGAAGCCAAAGGGGGTAGACCTTAATTACTAAATGTGTTAGAGTTAGATTCTAGGAGTTAATTTTAATTTGTTAAGGTTAGAGGGGATTCTAATCCTAAAATGCCAAGGCAACCATGCAAAATGCAAGGGTTAGCATGAGAAGCAAGCCTTTTCCCTAGGTCAACTAAGACTAGTGCCTAGAAATTGGGCAAGGGGTCAATTATGTTAACGGGTGTTTCTTTACAAAAGATTACAAGTTACAATTTTACAAGGAAGAATAACTCAATAAAAGAATACCATATACAACTACTTACAAGATTTACAATTTAAAGAATGATAGATTACAATTTACACAAAGCAAACTAACCAAGCTTATTTTCAATGTGTGCATGATATAAAAGATTGAAGCATCAAATCATATCACCATTTACACAAGATTGTCATCAATACATTACTTCATCAACATGATTACAAAGGAGATTTAAGCACAATTATTATGAAGATATTGAAGACAATCTACACTCTTTATTATTAAGCCCCCCAAGTATTCTGTTAAATTTGGTCAAGGGTTTAATAATTAGGCTTTTCTTAAGATTTACAAATTTTATTAGCTTTCACCAAAGCCTCCTCCTCCTGTTGCCAAATAGCTGTTGGACGCTCAAGATAGTATGGCAACGAGGCCAACCCTAGCAGAACCAGTCAGCCCTGACAGTAAGAGTACTTCCCGGAGAGGACACCCACCTGAAGCGCCACGGGACAGTCCCCTGCCACTACCCTCCGTTGTTTTCCTCAAACCCATTTTAGATGGTGGAGATGGTGGTCTAAGGTACCCTAAAATAGTCTATTAAGTATATATAACAATTAGGTAGACTTTTAGGTGATTTAAAGAGTGTTTAGAAGGTTATAAAGTACTTTTTTAGTGCAAATTAATGAGATGGCCGAAATTGTTACTTGCTCAAAAAGTGTGTTGCTTAAGCTTAAAACAATGAGTGAATCAACACATATAAAGCAAATAAGAGAGATAGTTGAAAGATTATATCACATGCACATCAATATAAGTTTGATTAGAGACGGCAAGAACAGCTTGCCTTAAGAGATGAGAAAGAAAATTATTAAGTGTGTTTGCGTACTTAACCATTCAACAAAATCCAAGCCCAAGACGTGGCTACCAATAGATATAAGCAATGAATCAATAAACCACTTATTTGTTAAGCACTTTAAGATGTATCAAGCATGAATAGTAAAACGTGTGATTAAGAGAGAGATTAAGAGCTTGAAAAGAAATGAACTAAGCAAGATCCAAATATGAAAGCTTAAGTGTGTTGCCCAATGGGCTTAAGATAAGAGATTAGATCTAAAACATAAGCATTAAGAACATTAAACCATTTAGATCAATCACATCACATGAAAAATAAAGCATTAACACTTATCCTTACCTCTTTGGGGTGTTCCTCTCCCAACTAGGTAGGTTATTAATTTATCTTAGCTTAGTTAGATTAAGTGTTTTTAGATCTTAGTTATTATGGCAAACTAATGAGAGATGAGCAAGAGAGAAAACAAGCTAATCTACAAACAACCAAGCAAATACCCAGGTCAAGGTTGAGAAGGTGCCCTCACCTTCTAAACCTTGCCGCCAAGCTAGATAGAACAGAAAAATGAAGAAAAGGCTAGATTTAGCCCACGTCCTACCTACCCACAAGCTTGAAGAAGAGGGGAGGCCATACCACTTTCCCTCTTACACCTCGAGCTCAAACAAACAAGCAAACAAGAGGAAAAAAGTGCACTCCTAGGCTAGAAAAAGACAAGAGGGGGTTAGAGATAGCTACCAAATTCCCCCAAGGGGTCTTGAAGTGTTGTGTGTGTCTCTTTGGGGCAGCCAAGAGCCTCCAACCAGATCTGATATACCTATTAAAACAGCAAGCTTTGCTTGCTAGGATGGCTACACACAACCAAACAATGTTAAGGAAACCCTTGCCCTTTTGGGACAAGAACTTTCCACAAGACAAGATATAGATTTTAAATTATTTTGACCTATCTAAACCAAGATATGCTAGCTGAAAATGAGATGGATGTACAGCAATATAAGAGAAAGGTAATAGATCTAGATAGTTGGAGTGTGAAAAGCCTCAAGTGACCCTTCCCTTCTAGAAGGACTTCCCAATGAGACTTTRGAGATGAACCTGCAATACTCTTTCAAATTCAAGCATACAAGAGGCAATACAYTGATGTAATGAAAATAAACGACACTTCAATTTAATTCACACATCAAGATATGTAGACTAATAGGCATACGCACTACCAAGCCTACTTAGATAACACTTTACCTAAGATCTAGTGTTGCAAGAAATAAGAAACAACATTGAACAATATTACCTCCATTGCATAAGAATGACAAGCATACGCATTACCCTTCTTATTGTCCTCCAAAGCTTCCAAATATTATTACCAAAGAAGTGATCTTGGAGAGGAATACTCCAAAGCCCTAGAGCTAAAATGACAATGAAATGATAAGAGAGAGAGAGGAAAATCAAGTAGCATAACAATAGCTCAAGATATGGTGAGTTGGGGAAGAGAAATGAGATCTATTTATACTTGGAGAAGCAAACCTACCTCTCTTGGATCTAAGCCAAGTGTCCATCACCAAGCAATAGAGTAGATCTCTAGGCTAGGGCACACCTCCTAGGGCTTGCACAATAGATCTAGGGTGTGTTATCCACCAGG
>ML782807.1:680146-694305 GCA_009831015.1 Picea engelmannii
CAAGTTAACTGACCTAGACATGACTCATGCAGACCTATTACATTATTAACCCACGCAGGGGTGCGGAAATTCCAAATACAAAAACAAGTGTTGGGCCAAACACAGCCCTGTAGAACCAAAGGTCTTCAACAATACTGCATCTGACGATGCTTCTCTTCATGGCACATGAGTTGACCACCAGTGCTAAATGGGCGATCAACACTTCCTACTCTGCCATGAGATCATGGATGACCGCAGACTGAAACAACATCCTGAGGTGCTCTTTCTATTAGAAACACTTCCAGCCCATTCTGAATCAATATATCCACTCAGACTAAAGTCATGATCTCCATTATAACTGAGACCAAAATCCAACGTACCCTTAAGGTATCTCATCACATGTTTTGCAACAACAATGTGAACATGTCTAGATTCTACAAGAAATTGACTCAAGGTGTTCACAAGAAAACATATATCTGGCCTGGTGTTCGTCAGATACATCAATGATCCAGCGTAGCATCAACCAACTCTGACGAAGTATCAACCAGGAGATTCAACTTTGTTTCCATGGGTGTATTCATGGATTTACACTCCAAAATATCAAACGTCTTCAGTATTTCAACTGCATACTTCCCTTGGTTAAGGAAGATCATCTTTGGGCTTTGCCAGACCTCAAGACCTAAGAAATAGTGCATTAAGCCTAGGTCTTCCATCTCAAATTATGCAACGAGCTTCTTTTTACAATCAGTGATGAGCTTTTCTTCTCCAGTTAGAATTAAGTCGTCCACATACAACAACAATATAATAGGCTCATCATTCATAACCTTGAAATACAGGTTAGAATCAGCTTTACTCTTGGTAAAGCCCAAGCTCATCAGGAAACTGTCAATTCTTCCATACCAAGCTCTAGGAGCTTGTTTCAATCCGTACGAAGCCTTCTTCAATCTGCAAACATGTGTCTTTCGATCTTCAACCTCAAACCCTTGAGGTTGTTCTATGTACACTTCTTCTTCGATGACACCATTTAAGAAAGTTGTTTTCAAATCCATCTGGTGTAACTTCCACTTCATCTTAGTTGCAAGGGCTATGATGGTTCTGATAGAAGTGTATCTGGCTACAGAAGCAAACGTCTCTTCATAATCAATGCCTTCCTTTTGGGAAAAGCCACGGGCTACAAACCTTGCTTTATATTTCTTAATACTTCCATCAGCAACATGTTTTATCTTGTATAGCCATTTGGAAGATACCACATCTTTGATTTTCGGTCTGGGAACTATTTCCCATACATCATTCTTTATAATGGATAGGTATTCTTTTGTCATGGCATCTGCCCATTCTTGCTTCTGAATGGCTTCTTCAAAGCAAGTAGGCTCCTTCTCTAAAAGATCACACATCAAATCCATATAACTGGAGAATGGCTTGGGTTTCTTCACTTGTCTCATGGTTACTTCGGGGGCACCATACTTCTCTCCATCTTGAATAAGTTCCCTTGCCCAGGCTAGCTTTCTCTTGTGGGAGATCGTCATTTGGGGAGGTTCTTGAGATTCAATTATGTCATGGTCTTCTGGAATCTCCTCATCAAGGAAAGTTATGACTTCCCTCACTGGTTCTGCAACTCTAGGAGCTTCAAGTTCTTCTTCATATACTTCTTCAAGCTGGCATCTTCTTGATTTCTTGAGTGTTGCATCTTCATCAAAGGTTACATCTCTGCCGATTTCAACATGATGGTAACCTGATATATAAATTTTGAAGGCCTTGGAGACGTCATAGTATCCAACAAATATTCCCTTCTTTCCTGAAGGGTCCAGCTTGGTTCTCTTCTCTTTAGTAATGTGTACAAATACTAGACAGCCAAATATTTTGAGATGGCTTACTTCTGGCTTCTTTCCAGAGAACATCTCTTCGGGGGTTTTGAACCCAAGTGCACTATGGGATAATTTGTTCTGTACACACACTGTTGTTCTTGTTGCTTATGCCCATAAGTGCATTGGAAGATCTTGATCGTGGATCATAGTCTTCACTACTTCCATTATAGTTTTGTTATTTCTTTCTGCTACACCATTTTGTTGAGGATTGTAGGGAGTGGTGAGCTCCCTCTCGATCCTGGCATCTTTACAAAATTTTACAAATTCTTTTGAGGTGTACTCTCCTCCATTATCTGACCTAAGTATCTTGATCTTTCTTTCAGAGATATTCTCTATCAAGGCTTTGAATTCCTTGAATTTACCAAACACTTCATCTTTTGATTTCAAAAAGTAAACCCAGGTTTTGCGAGAATAGTCATCAATAAAAGATACATAGTATACGTACCCACTAATGGAGGTTGATGGCATTGGGCCACATACACTGAGTGGATGAGCTCTAAGCCTCCTGCTTTACTGTCGCTCTTTGCAAAAGGGTTCTTGATGTTCTTTTCTTGTGCACATCCATTGCACACACCTTCATGGTTAACCTTGAATTCTGGTAGAGTTGTGGTTGCCTTGCTTACATATGGTAATGCCTTGTAGTTGATGTGAGCTAGTCTTCTATGCCAAAGTTCACATGGATTCTCAATGGAAAGAGTCAAGGTTGCTTATGAGTGACCATTTAGTTTATACAAGCCACCTTCTTTTGTTCCAATAACAATTGCATCTTCTATGGTTTTTCCTTTAGACCACATAAGAACTTCTCCATCTATGAAAGCAACTTTGAAGTCTTTCTTATCTAAAGCTGAGATAGAAAGTAAGTTCTTTGTCGAACCTGATACATATAGTACATCCTTCATCTTCATTGGGGTCCCTGAATCAAGTTTGTAATTTGACTCTCCTACTCCTTTGATATGGTACTAGTAATCATCTCCAAGTGTAACTTTCTGGGGAAAGTTATTTTCTGTAAGGCTAGAGAGAATGTCTCTTTGACCTGTCATGCTCTTGGAAGCACCACTATCAATGAGCCAAGTATCCTCACCAGGTGACATTGATCCTAAGAGGGCAGAGATTAAGACATAGTCTTCAACCTGTTCTTTTATCATCTTTGTGGGTGGCTCTTCATCTTCAACTGTATGGGCATGGTGCCTATTATCCCCTATCCTAGGGATAACTAAGGAGATTATGTCTCGAGGCCCACAGGTCATAGACATGGAGTACCGAGAGCCATATTGACTTGAGGTTGGCCCTGGAGGGCCAATCCTTCCTCTTCAACGCCTCCATTCTATCAACAGCAGCAGCATCCATCCCATCGGTCTGGTTCTAAAGTAACAGTGGGTCTTGCTCCAAGAGGTAATGAGTCCGGGTATCATGGTATGTGTCACTCTGATTCTCAGAACATTTGAATATGTGCATTTCATTCTCTTTTGCTTCTTGACGTGTGCTTGGACTTTATGTCGTTTGATTTGTCCATACCTAGAGGGGATGATAGAATGCCCTAGAAAGTTGGTTCCTCTAAGAGTGAGTTTCCACTGGGTGGGTTTATGAAAGGTCATCGTCCATTCCTACCATACTTATTACTTTTCATCATCTTCTCTCATCTTTCCCCTACATTGGTTCGGGCATTGGGATTGCCAAGCTAGTAAAGGGTTGTACCCTGCCTTGTGGGAAGAAGGGGCAAAAGGCCCCGAGGGTAAAAGTAGCTAGCAAAAGTTAAAAGCCAAAAGATCAAACCTTGAGATGCTTCGCCCGAGGACCCCCGAGAAAGCAATAAAAGGCTTCTCAGCAAGAAAAAGGGGGGAACCATAAAAAGATAAAACTCAAGACCTAGTTGGTGGATAGGGGGTCTCATCACGAGCCCGCCTATTAGTTCCATGGGCGTGTAGCGATATGAAATTGTTATTCATTTGATCACCACACCAGGGTAGTGAATCTTGGTGGCATAGCCAAGAGAAAGGGGTTCTCATCACGAGCCATCCTTCTCATCTCCGTGAAATGCTTCTGGGTAACGCTGTCACCACTGATCACCACGCCAGGGCAGTGTCCCTCGGCTATTCTCTTGAAAGAAAAATCAATAAGATAAAAAGTAAAAAGGCATTGACTCGGCTAGGAAACAATTGCATCCATAACAAGGTGCAGCTCGCCCTCTTCAGAGGCACCCACAGGTAAGACCTACATTTCCCTGTCATCACTGCACCCTTTGCCCAAACATCCCCCACACCATCTCATGCACTTACATGACCTAGATTGGTCTTCACCTGGAAACACCCCACACCTAACGAGAATTGGCCCAATAGGATGTCCTGGAACCCTCTCCAAACCTGACTTGTAGAATAGCATAACGTCTTTGAGCACTTGTCTGGGAAAAGGGGGGTTTTATGCACATGTTTGGGTAACTTGATTATTTGATGTGATTGACATTGTTATGATCCCTGTAACTTATGAGCCCATGGAGGACGTACTTCTTGTTGCTGCAAGACCACGCCTAACGGACAGGTACATATGGGGAGAAGATTAGCTCGGACCTCCAGAGGGCTAAAAGCCCACCAGATGGATGTTGAGACCCCAGCCAGGGGCAGACATATACCAGAGGCTTGCACCAGAGAGAGAGGAGGAGGTTCCACCAAAGACAGCTTAGCAAGCCTGGACCCAAGGGTGTCTTGCCTTTCCCCTTGAACGTTGGCCTTGGAAGGCCCATGACGTCACCTTTATGATCCTTGACATCACCCAGCGTCAGATGGACATGATGGAGGCAATTATGTGCCAAGTGGCACATGTGGCATGATCCGGAGGCCTTGGAAGGCCTAACGTTTTTCTCTTGGATGCCAACATCTCACTTAGGAGGCCCAACGTCACTCTAGAAGGGAATGGCGTCACCTCTTTTGCATGTTTTAGGGTTTAATTTGTTAATTTTATGTAAAAAACTGGATATTTGATGTAATTGGCCATGTCGGCCTTTTTGACCTAATTTTGTAATTAAAGGTCATTTGGATTGTATAAATAAGGGAATAACCCCTTGTATTTTTTCATCATCTTTGACTCACACAAGTGAGGTCTGAAATTCGGCCTCTTTAAGGCTTATTGGCTGAAATTAAGTGGTGCGCAACTCTTGGAGGAGGCTTGTCTTGGTGTATTTTGGCATTTTCTTGGTGGAAAGTCTTCAATTAGGGCATATTGCTAGATTATTCTTAGTGAATGTAAGTGAAAATCTGCAATTCTTCTTTCTTTGAATGGTTATGGTATATTTTACTTTGCATTTACTAAGATTATGAGATAGCTAGTGTAAAACCCTAGGAGATTAAGCACATATTATTGTCCTTATCTCAATAGCTATCCACCTACTAGATTTTGCTAGAAGACATATCCATTGAAGCATGTGCTAGAGCCCTACCTTTGTAGCACTCTAACACCATTGCTTCACCAAGTTTTTATTTACCTCAAGCTTGATCTAAAGAATAAGGAAAATCGTTAGGGCCTAGGGTTACCTACTTCCTAGTAGTCGGTTTCCTTCTAGGGCTTGGTGATTGAGGCCCTGGGTTACCAACACCTCAACCATTATCCCTCTTGTCTTTAGTTCACACATTATCATTTGTTTTCTTCAAGATTGTTGGTGCAAAAAGTGACTCCATTAGCCCTAAAGACACTAGTTTATACCTTATAGTTGGTTGATTGATGAAAACAACCCCCAAACCATTTACCTCAAGCTATTTGCTAACTACTCCTAACCCTAGATTAGACTAATCTACTAACATTATTGTTGTTGTTACAAAAGTAAGCTACAGCCATATATTGCAGCATTAAAAGCTCCTAAAAGCAATTGTTAAAGTTGATTTTTACATTGTCTTCTTGGCTTCTAACAAGTGCTAGCATATTGCTAATTCTAGATTACCATTTTGGGTCATTTTGAAGCTTATTAAAGGCCTAATTGTGAAGCTATTAATAGATATACATTGCTGTTATAAATTTCTGTTTGCTTCATCTTATACATCAACTTATTGCTTTTATTGAAATTCCAAGGTTTTACGAAGCTCTAACATCAATTGTTACTTGCGAAATAGTGTTTTCTTGTTGTCTTGTTCTGGGCAGGTACACTAAAGCATATTTTTGCTTCATATTGTTAAACCTTTGGAACATTTTGATCGGTGTGACTTGTGAGAGGGGACAACTTTTCTTGATACCATTACCTTTGCCTTCTCAAACCCCTAGGTCACCGACGACATCTCCCCTGGGATTTCACCCCTAAAGAGAAAAAGGTGTCTTATTTAGGTGACAGTGATAGGACAACCTCCTGTTATGCCAATTTACCGTCCACTTTCCTTTGGCTTTTGGGCAAGTACAAATTGTGCAATAACAGTGCCTTCTGTTTCTATTCTTGTATTCTTCTCTTCTAGCTAGACAATTCTTAGCAATATGTCCCATCTTGTCACAATGGTAACATTGGTAGGATGAGAAATCCTTTTCTCTTCTTTGACCTTTCTGAAACTTCTGGAATCTCCTTGGAGGGTGAGATTTTTTATGGATGAATTTATTTGGGGAGTGAGACCTCTTCCTTCCTCCTTTAGTATGAGCAGTTAGGGCTTGATCTTCATCTCTTGATAGTATTGCTTCTCGATTAGCTACTCTTGCTTCTTCTTGAATACATTCTTCCCATAGACTGACAAAATGTAGTTCCTCCTTTCTGGCACAAATGGTTTGGATGAACACATCCCAAGGTCTTCTGAGACCATTAAGAGTTGTCATTATGAGTTCATCTTCTTCTAGAGTATCACCAATTGCTTCTAGTTGTTCCTTGAATTGTGATATTCTAGAGAAATATTCTTGAACTGTTTCTCCTTTCTGCATCCTTGTACTTTTGAGTTGAGTTCTTAGATTCATCTTCTGGTTGATGCTCTTTCCTTCATACATTCTGGTTAGGGCATCAAACATTTCTTTTGGAGTTTTCTTTGAAGCCACTTGAGAGATCAAGTGATCTTTAATAGAGTCTGCAATGATTCTTTTGGATCTAACCATATCCTTTTGGTGTTTTTCTTTAGCTATATCATCGGTAGGTTTTAGTACATCTTCTTTAATGAATCTTGCTCGATCATTCTCTTCAAGAATGAGTGCAATCCTATACTTCCAGGCACGGAAGTTGTTCACACCTAGCTTTTCAATAAGCTTAGTGCTTGCAGACATCTTGACTTGGAGCTGGGAAAATGACCAAAAATTGAAAATGCTCATAATTTAAATCTGAACTTACCAGGAGGTGCGCTTGGCTAAGGCGAGTAGCCTGGTGCAGTTAGATTTCAAAAAATCCAAATTTTGCCCTTCAAACTGGACCTGCGAAATTCTGGACTGGTACTTCTGGTACTGGTTCTAGTTTCCTAGTTTCCTGGTTTTCTGGTTTTTTGATACCAGTGAAAACTAGGGTTTCACTTTTCGAGAGTTCTTTCACCTGAAAAAGTGCGTTGAGGCTGCCAAAGAGTTTGCTAGGTTAGGGCGCACTTCCTTGATGAGTTTTAGGCTGAAATTCCTCTTCAATAGAAAACCCTAATTTTCTTGTACAGCAAGAGTGACGTTTTTGCTTATCCAATGAAAGGTGCTCTCCTCAGTTTGGGTCTGATTCCATGTTAAGTTTTGAGCTATTATTAGGTTTCTTTTCAATTTACTAGATAACAATAGCATAGGTAAGATCACTGAGAGAAACACAATCACAAGATACACAGCATTTATCCTGGGAAACCCTCATGGGGTAGAAAACCCAGCTAAAACTTCCTTAATATAGATAGCCAATACAATGCCAAGACAATAAACCAAAACACCAGAGAATATCCAACACTGAGCAATGCGCCTCTCTCTTCCTTCTTCTCCCAACTGCAGCTACCAAACTTGCGCACTTGATGAGCGAATGGGTGAGTGAGATAATGAAGCGCTAGCCTCCTTTATTTATACTAGTTGGCAGGCACTGGAAAGGTGTCTCTTCACTGGGCAGGGCCGACTTCTCTTCTTAGTGGTTAAAATCACTTTTAATTAGGCCTGGAGGCCGACTTCTAAATTTGCATAATACAATTAGGGTTTGACTAATCCACAAAAGAGGATTTGGTCAATTACAATGCCCGACATGATCAATCCACAAAAGGGGATTGATATGATGAATAATAACTCAATAATAAATAGAATACTCTTTGCAGTTACAATATTTCAACATAGCCAAATCACTTTGCAAGGTGTAGGCACAAATTAATGGATTAAATAACTCAAAATGAAAGTTAACAATGGCCTAGCCACACAACTTTGTCTTAAGGGCAAAGGTCGGCAAAATAATGCAAATTAAATGACTAGACAACCTCACAACAATGGCACAAGGAGGAGGACAAGCCTACCGATTTTGTGCCAAGGTGGGTGAAAAATAAAGAATAACTTGAACTAAAATGCAACTAAGCTAGCCACACAACCTTGCCTTAAGGACAAGTGGGCAAACAAATAAATACAAAACAGAAACTAAAAACAGATCTAACCTTACGATATTGCATGGATTGGCATAGTCAAATCACTTTGCAAGGTGTAGGCAAACTAAATTAATTTACAATACAGAAAATAGATTTTTGGAAAATATTGCAAGCCCAAAAGACTATCGGGCTGCTTACAAGCTTAGAAAAAAATAGAAAGAGAAGGGGTTGATATCCAAACTCAAGGGGGGTCTCTTGAATGCTTTGAGATTCAAAATGGACAGCACTTCCCTTTCTTTCTGGCGAAAATCTTTTTCTTCTAGTGATAAAGATTTTACCAACTCATACAAGGGCTTACTTAGAGCTTCTCCTATAAACAAGTTGCAAACCTTCTACCATTTCTCCATCATATGTAGAGCTTCTAACATGAGCCATAATGTTCAAAATTTATAGTTACATGTGGGTGAGAAAAAGCAGTCCAATTGAGTGGTCGACCTGCTAATCAAATCAGTTTGGTTTATTCCTTCTACAATGTTCTAACAATGAAATAATCACTATTATCTGATATAATTCATGCTAGCTATTGCTAGCACTCATATAACTCATTGCAAAATATTTATCACTAAAGGTAGTGTTGATGTTGAGAACACTATAGCCTATTAGTTCGTTATCAATAGAAAGCATGAAAGTCAGCTGACAATATCAAGATTTTTTAATATCTCCACCTTGAGAATGGCAGTTTTTGGGGAATGTAAATACATCAAATTGTATATCATTTACCCTATGCTTTACAGTATGATTAACTAAACTGTTCATCCAAAAAAACAATCCATGTCTAATTTCGGTTTTTAGAATATAGAAATCATCCAAAATCAATAATGTCGTTGCTATTAATAAATAATGCATTGTTGCTAAAATAGTTGTTCCATGTTGTTACCAGATGACAAGTTTACAATCATATTATTCAACATTTAGCCAAGGAATTCATGATTCATCCTCTACCATTATAGAATTTACTCATTACTAGACAAAACCAAATCCTGAGCAAATTATACGTGTAATTTTTTATTTGATGGCTAATATTCAACAACGTAAATTGATGCTACACATTGGGCTTTCTGCATGTAATTTAAGGTGACAACAGAGAATACTCCACATACTGCCTAGCCCAGCTTGAACCATAAAATAAGGTCATGTTCAGAGAAAATAAATAAATCATATGCAAGAACATTTTATGTAACAAGAAATTTAATCTCTCAAACTTCAAGTTATATAAAGGAAGGCATGTTCATGTTCATCCCAAAATGTTTGATAAAATATTTACTCAGGTACTTCTGCAAAAAGAAGTGAAGCACATACATGTTGCCAAAGTATGTACGTTTTGCAAGATAAAACTATCTGAAAAATACTCTTCTAGTAGTGTAAATTATTTGCAAAATAATCCTGTCTTTAAATATTATCATGGTCACAACTCACAATAAAATGCAAGACAGAATCCTGACAACATGAAGCCAAATTTTACTTCACCTGTGGATGGAGTCGAAGACGTTCTCTACAGACCATAAGCCAGGCCGGTCTTGTGCCTGCTAGGAAAGCACCTTGATAACCACCGATGTTACTAAAATTCACAATCCGTTGTCCTGAAACTCCCGTTTCAGCTTCCTCCCTTGTCAATGAATCTAAAAATACACGATTAAATCGCAAATTCCTAAGCCTTGATGTACTGATACTATTAACTGCATTCTCTGCCATACTTCCACCATCCATCTTTACTATATTATCTTGTCCTTCATAAAAATATGCATGATAACATAGGATTGTCCCATCACTCAGAATTGCAAAAAGAAAGGGACGGCCATATTGACCACTCCATTTTTGCATGCATATTTCAATAACCTTCATCTTTTGCCCAGCTTCTTGCTTATCTCCTTCTGAAGTTTCTTCCTTTACTGTTCGCTGGGCATCACTAGGTAAATCTGGGAGATATGTATCCACCAAGATACCTTTGCCAGAAGTAAACTTGTCAATGGAATAAACACATCTGAAATTGGGTACTTCAAAAAGATCAAGCCTCCCGCTCTCCCGACATATTACACAGTATATATCACCCTGATCTTGTGGTGAACCATCAGTCCCTTCAAGATCATCAGCTGCTCCTGTTGAAAGCCAAGCATCAGTGCTGGTTTTCCGTAACCAGGGATCAGGCCCTTTGTCATGATAAAGAGTACATGCAGCGATAGGATCAGCAAAACATGGAGGAATAGGTGCAGAAGTAATTGCGACAGTACAAGTTGCAGGATCTGCAATAACAAACAATCCACATCATGTTCAAGAAAGTATTTGAACCGGGCTCCCAACAAAGCACAAGCCCTGCATAAATGAGAAAATTTATACTCATAATGATCATGTTGATTATTTTTTGATGATTTACATTCTTGTTAACTGTATTAGTCTTTGAGTATAGCTAGCTCAATGCAGCAATTGTTTACCACAGGAATCAATACAACGCATGCTGCCAGCATAGGAAGTCCCCCTTTAGCACTGTACAGAATTAAAAGCTCTTATTGGAACCACTTTGCAACAGGCACGAGATCATGAGGATAAACCAGCACGCTGGTAATAAGAAGCCAGATTCCCAATCTATTTATCTTATTTTACCTAGCCTTAAACTGTCAGATGATTCAAGTGTAAATGCACAGTAATGGGGACAGCAGTTTCAGAAAAAAAATGTCAGCTGATTCAAGTGCAAATGCACCTTAGGAACTTCTAGTATTCCAAAGATAATCCAGAAAAACTGTATTTGTTAGAAGTTAAGGTTTGCAGAAATGTGACTTGAAATTAAAAATGTAGCTTGATATACCTACAAATAGCAGTACTTTCCATAACACATATATGGCATCCATCTATAAGATTGGAGACTGCTTTACTAAGTGTATTTTAAACAAGAAACAATTCAATGCAAGAGCCGTCATCTTTCCACAGTAAAGGAATCCAATTACTGAAACCAATCACTTCAAGTTGGTTACTGGCCAAAAGATTTTCCACATACTAGCATCCTGTTATCAATAAATGCTTTGGAGGATGATGAACATAGGACCAGTAAGTCAACTCATGTATGGATACCAAATTTTTCATTCATTGCTAGAAACGGTGCTTAATAGTATTTACAAATGAACAACTCCTGTAAACAATTTAGATTGCGATAAGAAGTGTCATCTCAATGATATTACTAAATATCTAATATGTTTAAAGGCCAAACTTTTCTAAAACAAATATTTATTTTGTATACTCCGAAAGGAAGTGTTTTTAAATGCATGAATTTAAAAATTAAAGATATGTCAACTGTTTGGTGAAAAACACTCTCTAGCGACACAACATTTGGATTTACAGGTAACCAAATAAGAAAACAGCCTATAATTTTGCTAACAGCACACTTCATACAATACTCGGCACTGCATTTTCATCTTCATGTTGAATCATAAGAAAACCATGCACCAAATAGAAGAAATGCTAACCTCCAACAATGAGTTGAATACTTCCATCAGTCATCTTCAATAACACATAAGGATCCACAATAGACACAGCTGATACCACTGCATTATCAGAACTTAAACTTGTATCAGCATTTGGAACTTCAATGCACAATTGCTGCGTCATGTATCCACCATTAAGAATACGAACTCCTCGTGCATATACTTGTACAACACGGCATCTGCAAAATGACATCTTTATTCATTTATGACAACATAAAATGTCCAACTTTTTCCCACCATGTTGACAAATCCTTGAAATGAAAATGAATAAAGAGTAAAATGGCCATTTATGAAAACTCTGCTCCTACAATTTTAAACTGTCATTCAATACAAAAAGTGTAATTTGAGAGATTATTTGTTTTTTTTTTGTTTTTTTTATTCTGCAACCACTTTTGCAAATCAGCCAATTTCCAGAGAGTAACCCAGAGTTGTGGAAGCAGTGAAACCAGCTATAGGACTTCGAAATTAGCTTACAATGCGACTATATGATAACCTTTGGGATTATCTTTGCAGTTGAATAAGTATTCTGATGTTCATAGCCTTCAGCATGGAATCAAACACCAGCAAGCCGCTTGAGCATCTGTTTTTCCACAGAGATCAACCACCTAGGCTTCAGGACTTTCCTAAGTTGACCACCAACATATTCGCATTTAATTTTCTGTTTATTAACAGCATTTTAATATAGTTATGCTGCCGAGCTTCAATGCTAATGTCAATATTAAATAAGTGGCCATGTTGGTAATAATATGTCATTAAAATGTAATATTTAGTGTTAAGGGCAGTTAGGTGCTCAAACCACCGTAACCATATCAAGATATTATAAATGATATACTTTTTTTTTAACCATGGGAATCGGTAACTCTAATATTAGAGTGACCTGGTCTAGGCCAGGCATCAAACCAACTGGCTGCCACTATAACCCAAGAGTATATCCAACAGCTCACAAGCCAGATGTGACTTAGCAAGGGCTGAGGCGTCCCAAGGCACACGGGAGTGGACCTCGGTAAAGCATGCAACAGATGGCAGTGTGGAGAAGTACAAGGCCATATTTGTGGCTCATGGGTTCTCTCAAAAAGAGGGAGTAAACTACGAGGAGACTTTTGCTCCTATAGCCAAATACTCCTCTATCCGAGCAGAACTATCTATTGCTTTTGAGATGGGGTGGAGCATCCATGAGATGGATGTGAAGACAACCTTCCTCAACGAAGTCATTGAGGAAGAAGTCTACATCGAGCAGCCACAAGGGTTTGAGGTTCACGACAGGGAGACACAAGTCAGCAGGCTGAAGAAAGCCATGTATGGACTCAAACAGGCTCCCATAGCCTGGAACTCCAGGATTGACAGCTATTTGCAGGCCGTGGGCTTCACCAAGAGTGAGGCAGATCCCAACCTATAGTTCTTGTTGGTTGGATCTGAGGTCCTCATCTTGGTGTTGTATGTGGATGATCTCATTCTGATAGGTGCAGAGAGACTAAATGCAAGGTACAAGTCAGACTTAGCGTCCAAATTTGGGCCAATGCATTACTTTCTGGGACATGAAGTTTGCCAGCGACCGGGCAAGATCTTCCTTGGACAAGGGAACTACACTCTTGACATCCTGAAGAGATTCAGGATGGAGGAGAGCAAAAGATGGCCACTCCAATGGTGACCAACTTGAGGAAGAATGATTCTTCAGATTCAGAGTTGGCAGATCCTAAACAGTATCAGCAGCTCATTGGATCGTTGATGTATCTGATCAACACTCGACCAGAAATATACTTTGTTGTCAACACTTTGGGCCAGTTTATGGTGGAGTCAAGGGACGTTCATTGGGTGGCAGCAAAGCACGTGCTCAGATACTTGCAGGGCATAGTAGGATATGGATTGCAGTACCATGGTGGAGATGGTTTGAGTTTACAGGGGGTACTCAGATTCAGAATGGGTAGGCAGTGTTGGACACACCTACCACACTTAGGGGGGGGGGGTGAATGAGTGTGGGGATCTTTTTCCCAAAACTTCCCTCTTACACAAGAACTCCTTAGTTAACATTCAACATTTGCTCATTACTCATTGTTATCATTTATAATCAGTTAGATGTGAATACATATCAGCAACATATCATCAACAAATCATCTCCACAAGGAACACAAAGAACACAAGATGTATGTGCAATTTTTCTTTTCATTATGGACTTCAATCCAGGGGTTTTTCAGCAACAACTGAATAGAGGACAACTCTACAAGAGCACCAGCTCTATATGCAAGACTCAGCTTACATTCTCAGCACCAACTGAGATGAGGCAACAATCCTCAACAGATATCAATCTGTCAACATAA
>ML782807.1:717075-730529 GCA_009831015.1 Picea engelmannii
ACAGGGACCTACCCCACCCAATGTCACCACAATGGGGAGGTCCTTTCTATTTAGGGAGGCTAGGCCCAAGGGAGACGTCCCTGGCAACCTGGGGTTTGAAAGGGAAAGGCTCAAAGGATTAAGGCTAGTTTCCCCTTTCACAGCTTACCGCCCAAAGAGATAGTCCAATAAAGTATAACCAAGGAGAAGGCACCTGCTTTCGAGACAAGACAACAATAAAACTAGTACGTGCAATAATGGTTAATACTTCATAAATCAGTGACTATCTCAGTTCAATATATGAGCAAATACAGCAGTAAATATTGACGAAGTCAATGTTTGCAATAATGACAATGGCAATATAATGTTACGTGTCAATAAATACTAGAACAATATAGCATCCAATKAATATAATCACTCCTTGAATCAAATCAATGCATTAAACATCATTCAGTTGCTCACATATAAAAATTGTTGCGTCAAGATGAAATATCCTAGGGGTGACATCAGCTTTTAGGGTTAGTTGTTAGTTAGGGTTTCAAATTTATAAGGTTTTGAAAGTTTGTTTAGTCACTATCACTTCAACGCTAGAGGCTAAGGATCAGTGCCTAAGGGTTAATGGAGTCAATAAGTGATGGACGCAAGAGTTGAAGGGTAAAAGTTTTCTAAAGACTAGAGGGTAGGTTTTCAAGGTGTTGCTAAAGCAGGGCCTTAAAAGTAGAAACCCTAAGGGAGAGAGGTTCACTTGGTGTTGCAAAGGCAAGGCCTTGTGCTCTCTCCTCTTTCCCGGCAAACGGCTAGCACAATAAGGAAAATTTAACCAAGACAAGAGGTTTTGATGAGGGAGACGTTGCTAAAGCAAGGTCTGTCAGCAAACCCTAGAAGGGTACGGCCCTAGTGTAGTAAGCCTAGGCTAGGGACGTCTCACTCTTCTTGGCTTCAAAAAGGTACGGCTAGCATAAGGAATGAAGAAAACAAGTGTAGCTAAGGCTAGGCTCAATTTTCTTATTCAATGGTTTAAGGTCTCTTTGTCATGGGACATGAGACAACAACCTACTTGTGTGGTTGTCCCCTAGGGTTTTGATTCAGCAATATATAAGTAATATGCAAGAGATTTAAACTACAACCATTCAAAAAGAAGTTTTGCAGGAAAAACACTTACCATTTATGAAGAAATATCCAAGCAAACCCTAGTTGTAACACCTTCCTTCCAAAGAAACACCATAAATGCCAAGAAAACTCTTCCTTCAAAAGATGTGCATCACTAATCCAGCCAAAAACGCCAATAAGGCGCTAAAAATCAGACCTCACTAGATGAGTGAGTGGTGTTGTGTCAAAATGAGGGAAAACATCCTCAATTTATATCATCCAATGACCTTTAATGAAAAATTAGGTCATTAAAACAGCCGACAAGGCTGATAACTAAAAATCATACTGTTTTACATTAAACTGCTAAATAAAAACCCTAAATGAGCAGTAAGCAGGATGTCTAGCCCCTTTTAGGGAGACGTTGGCCCTTTTTAGGGCAAATCTCAGCACTAGAAGACAAACATTGGCCCTCACTGAGCCTCCAAGCTCTGCCACACGTGCCAAAATGTTGTCAAGGTACCACTCACTGAAGGTGACGTCATGGCTCCTAGATGACGTCCTGGGGCATCAGAAAGCACACGTTCCACCTGTAGTGGGTCAATCCCCCTGGGCTGGGCTCAGCCAAGGCATCTTGGATGAAAACATCCTCCTCCTTCTCTCGTGCAAAGACTCAATCAATCATTGTCCTGTCTCTGCCCCTGATGAGGTCCCAACAACCATCTGATGGGCTCTTCAACCCCATGGAGGTCTAAACTAATCATCTCCCCATGTGTACCGGTCCACTTGGTACCTGTCCGTCGGGCATGGTCCTGCACATCAAAAACTTCGCCCTCCATGGGCTCATTAGTCCTCGGGATCATAGCAATGTCAATCATTTTTCATCATTAATTTTATCAAATGCATGCATAAAACTCCTAGCATATCATCTAATAGCTCAAAGACATTACAATGACCTACTATACAAAGTTGAAGAAAAAGACAAAGTTCCCTATTGGGCCAGCATCCATAAGAAAAGGAAAGTTCCCAAAGAATATCATCCAAGCCATGTAATACGAGGTGGTATGGTTTAAGGATGTCCAAACATAGTGAAAGACAGGGGTGGATATTATCCGTGGGTGCCTTTGTAGGAAGCGAGTTGTACCCGTCATGGATGCAATTCTTTCCAAGCCCTTGCCTTTATTCTTTCTTTTCTTTATTACTTTTTCTTTCAAGGTCTAACTAGAGGACACTGCCTTGGCGTGGTGACCAGAGCTGACAGTGTTACCCACAAGTACTTTCACAGAAATGATAAGGTTGGCTCGTGATGAGACCCCCTTTCCCTTGGCCATGCAACCAAAGGTCATTGCCCTGGCGTGGTAACCAAATAATGGAAATGTCATACTGCTAGGCACCTATGAACATAATGGGTTGGCTCGTGATGAGACCCCCCATCCTCTTGGCTAGGTCTTGTTTTTTGTTAATTTTCTTAGGGTCCCTCTTGTTTCTTATTGAGAGGCTTTTTATTGCCTTCTCGGGGATCCCTGGGCGAGGCATCTCTAGGTTTTATTTTATATGGCTTTTATCTTTTACCAGCTGCTTTTACCCACCGGGCCTTTAGCCCCTTCTTCCCACAAGATAAAGTGTGACCCCACAAAAGGTCATCCTAATGCCTGGACCAGGGGAATGGGACAGATGAATGGGAGATAAGATGTAAAATGATAATATGGTGGGAGCAGACGATGGCTCTTCAAAATCCCCCCTGGTGGCTAACCAAAACCTATGGATACAAGCTTGCTAGGGCACCCTGTTAATCCCCCCAACCATGGTCAAGTGGGTTAGTGTAAGATCCAAGCAGTTGTCAGAAATGAAAGGAATCTGATGCATATATCTGAAAGTTATAATGATCAAACATGACACATACCATGATACCTGGACCAATTACCTCATGGAGCAAGAGTCTTCTCCGATGCAAGTCCAAGCCGAAGGTGATGGATGCTACTGCTGCTGACAGGACAAGTCTGATGAAGAAGAAGAAAGATGGGCCCTCCAGGGCCATGCTCAGGTCAATCCTACTCTCGGTACTCCATGTCTAGGACCAGTGGGCCTCGAGACATGATCTCCTAGTTATCCCTAGAAATCGGGGATAACAGCACCCACATGTAAGACTTACATTTCCCTGTTGTTACTACACCCCATGCCCAAACACTTACCCCATGCCACCTCATACACTTACATGACCTGGATTGGCTCCCACCGGGGAAACACCTCAAACTTAAAGAAGGATAGCCCAATAGGACACCATGAGACCTTCTCCAAACCTAACTTGTCAAATTGCATAACGTCTCTGAGCATTTGTCTGGGTTAAGGGGTGTTTGATGCACATGTTTAGGTAATTTAACTATTGGATGTGATTTACATGCTATGATCCCTGTGACTTATGAAACCCTGGAGGGTGTACTTGTTGTTGCTTAAGGACCTTTCCCGGTGGACAGGTACACATGAGGGAATGATTAGCTCAAACCTTCATGGGGGCTTAAAGCCCACAGATGGATGTTGTAACCCCAGCCAGGGGCAAGAAGACATTGAAGATTTGCACTAGGCAGAAAGAAGGACGTTGCCTTTGGAGGCACCCTGGAAGACCTAGACCTAGAGGGATCTTGCTCTTCCACATGGACGTTGTCCCTTGAAGGCTCGGGACGTCACCATCATGACCCTGGACGTCATCCAAAACTAGGGTTTTCATTTTGGAAGCAGTTGTGAACTTGGTGGCACGTGTGGGCATCATCTGGGGCCTCTGGAGGCCAAGCTTTCTACATTCTCGGCCCAACGTTCCACCTTGGGGCCTCAACGTCACCCTAGAAGGGCATGACGTCACCCTTGGAGGTGTCTTTAGATGATAATTAAATTTATTTATGACAAATTTGGATTTTAATGTATATTGGCCAGGTCGGCCTTAATTTTGACCTAAAATTAATTAAGGTTCAAAGTTTTGTATAAATAGAGATAAAGTACTCTCATTTTGACACAATAACTCCTCATAGAAGAGGAAGAGGACTGAAATTGGTGCCCTGCTTAGGGTTTATTGGCTGAAATTGTGATGCACACCTCTCTTTTGGAGTCTTCTACTTGCAACTTGGATCAATTTTGGTGAAGTCATTTGGTAATCTAGTGTTTTCATGCATGATTATTCTTGGTGAAGTAAGTAAATCTGTTTTTTGTCATTACTTTTGAATGGTTATGGTATATTTTCTTGCTCGTGATAAAGATTATGAAATTGCATGCTTGATAAACCCTAGAAGTGAAGAACTTAAGTTATTACTTCTTCACTTTGTATTTGCTAGACTTTGCCTAATTGRTTTATATTAACAAGCCTCCAAAGCCCTAAAGTGCTAGCTCTTTAGAGGTCTTGATCAATTGTGATTGCATCTAAATATTTCTTCAACTATCTAAGAAGGAGGAAAACCGCTAGGGTCTAGAAGTGCCTACTCTCTAGTAGCTCACCTCCCCAAAGACTGAATCCCAAGAAGACTTACGTTACTACTCTTCTCAGATTCATCTTTTACTTGGATAACATAATCATTTTGTTGCTTACTCCAAATGAATGTTGCTGAACTCTTGACTCCATAACCCTCTAAAGGCACTAGTCCTTACACTCCTTTTGTAGAGAGATCAAACTAACACTCAAACCTTGAACTTTCTAGCTTTCACTAACTAAAACTAACTCTAACCTAGCCCCTAGATCACTAACATACTTGCTGCTGTTATAAAAGATTGCTACAGCCATCTAATTGCAGCAAATTTTCTGCAAAACTGACTTTTAATGCTAGCTAAACACCTCAGAAATTGTTTGTGACAATTGATTATCATTCCACCTAGTAAAAACTACCTTTTCACCGTCTTTTCAAGCAATTTTGAGGCATATTTCTTGCATCTGTTATAAAATACATATTGTTGTTGTAAACTTTCATTTTGCTGCAATTTTATATCAGCTAGCATACATTTCAGTGGTTTACTGTCTTATTGAAGCACCAATATCATTTTGTACTTGAAACTGCTATATTTTGTCTTGTTGTCTTGTTCTGGGCAGGTACAATTCATCCATTTACATTTGCTTCATCTCTTAAGACATAAAGGCCTTTTGACTTGAGTGACAAATGAAGGGGGGTATTTTTGCCTCCTTGCTTTAGCTTCATCAGCCCTTTAGGTCACTAGGGATGTCTCACTTGGGGTAATCTTAACATACTCCTAAACAGAAAGGGGTTTCCTATTAAGGTGACAGTGATAGGTCACCCCATTGTTACGCCAATCTTGCCTCACTTGCCTTGGGCTTTCTTCAGTTTGCTTTCTCCATACAAAGCTTTCTTCAGTTTGCACACATGGGACTCCTTCCCATGAATCACAAACCCTTGTGGTTGCTCTATGTACACTTCTTCCTCAATACACCATTCGAGAAAGCAGTCTTGACATCCATCTGGTGTAATTTCCATCCCATCGCAGAAACAATCGCTATAATCGATCTGGTGGAGGTGTACTTTGCTACTGGAGCAAACGTTTCATCATAGTCTTCTCCCTCTTTCTGGGAGAAACCTCTAGCCACAAATCTTGCTTTGTACTTCTCTATGTTGTCATCTGCAGCAGGCTTGATCTTGTAGATCCACTTGGAAGTCACTATTGAATTTCCTTCTAGTCTCGGAACCACTTTCCACATATCATTCTTCATGATGGATTGATACTCCTCCATCATGGCATCCTTCCATTCCTGCTTCTTAGCAGCTTCTTCAAAGGTGGAAGGTTTTGAATTAATGATTATGCTCATCAGCACCACATAGCTAGAAAACTTGTGTTCTCTCTTGCTCTCTCCAAAAGATCCTTTGGGAGCTGAATGTCCTTCAACTTCCTGCAAGGTCTTCCAGAGCCAAGTCGGTCTCTTCCTGGTGACTGCAACTTCTCTGGGTGGATCTACAGGTCTCTTTGTCTCTACCATCTCATTCTGAACTTTTGAAATTGGTTCCTCTGATGTAGAGTCTACCATGATTGCATCCCTTGGAGCCTCCTACTCCTCTCGGTCCTCACCCATGTGAGACTCCCTTGATCTTCTGAAAGCTTCCTCTTCATCAAATGTTACATCCCGGTTGATCTCAATCTGTCTCTGCCCAGGAATGTATATTCTGTAAGCCTTCGAAGTCTCACTGTATCCAACGAAGGTGCCCTTCTTTCCTGAAGGTTTCAACTTCGTTCTCTTTTCCTTTGGAACATGTATAAACACTGGACAACCAAAAATCCTCAAGTGACTGACTTTTGGTTTTTTTCCAGTGAACACCTCTTCAGGTGTCTTGTTTCCCAATATCTTGTGAGGACTTATATTCTGAACATACACGGCTGTATTGGATGCTTCTTCCCATAAACGCATGGGTAAGCCCTAGTCATGGATCATTTCTTTTGTTGCTTCTACAATGGATCTATTCTTTCTTTCTGCAACCCCATTTTGTTGGGGGTTGTAGGGAGTTATTAGCTCCCTCTTAATTCCTGCTTCTCTAAACTCTTTTGAGGTGTACTCACCTCCATTATCACATCTCAAGACTTTAATCTTCCTTTCAGAAAGATTTTCAACTAAAGCCGTGAATTCCTGAAATTTGTTGAAGACTTCATCTTTTGCTTTCAAGAAGTAGATCCATGTCTTTCGAGAATAGTCATCTATGAATAAGACATAGTATACAAAGTTGCCTAAGGATGGCACCGTCATCTGTCTGCATTCATCGTAGTGTATGATCTCCAAGATCCCCTTGGACCTGTTGTCACTGCTAAAAAAGCTTCCCTTGACATTCTTCCCAAGTGCGCAACCTTTGCATACTCCACCATGTTCTACTTGAATGTTTGGTAGACCTATAACCATCTTGCTCAATACTGGTATCGCTCTATAGTTTATGTGAGCAAGTCTTCGGTGCCATAACTGACTAGAGCTCACACTATTATGTACAAGGGCTTGTTCTTGGTGTCCCTTCAATTTATATAATCCTCCCTCTCGGACACCAATCATGGTAGCTTTATCTATGCTTGAATTCTTGGGCCATAGAAGAACTTGGCTATCCACGAAAGCTACCCTAAAACCTTTATCTTCTAAAGCAGAGATGGAAAGTAGATTCTTCTTTAAGCCTTGTACAAACAGAATATCTTTAATTGAAAGAGGGTTACCTTAGTCAAGTTGTAGGGAGGCTTCTCCAACGCCTTTGACTGCATGTCTGGAATCATCTCCAAGCTCCACTTGAAGGGACGAACTCTTTTCTGTTAAGTTTGAAAGAGAATTTTTGAATCCGATCATGTGCTTGGAAGCACCACTATCTATAAGCCAAGTATCACTCCTTTGAGTGATAGATCCTATGAGTGCTAAGACAAATACAAATTCTTCATCCTTTGACTTGTGCTCTTTGGTGTCTGTTGCATTTGCATGGTGATTCTTCTTTCCCTTCTCATGTCTAAGAGGACATGGTGCAACATAATGTCCCATTTTTTTACAATTGTAGCCTCTGATCTTTGACGCATCCTTCTTGTAGCGTGGTTTCTTAGACTTCTTCGGACTGCCTTCTTCCCTTTCTTTCTTTTTCTTCACTTGAGCAACAAGGGCTTGATTTTCATCATCATTTGTCTTCTGTGACTTGGATATCAATCTGGATTCCTCTTGGGTACAATCTGACCATAACTTGTCAAACTTGGGCAATTTGCTTCTAGCGCAAATACCTTGAACGAATGGATCCCAAGAGGAAGGAAATCCATTGAGTGTAGTAGTCACAAGTTCAGTGTCATCTATTGGGTCTCCAATAGTTGCTAACTGGTCCTTGATCTGCAAGATCTTCATAAAATAATTTGTGATTGTTTCTAACTTGTTCATTGTCACGTTTTTGAGTTGATGCCTTAGAGTAAGCTTCCAGCTGGTATTCTTACTTTCATAAAGTCTGGTTAGGGAATCAAGCATTTCCTTTGATGACTTCAGTTCTGATACATTAGGTATCAGATGGTCTTTTATTGAGTCTGTCAAGATCCTCTTGTCCTTAACTTCATTCTTCCTGAACTTTGCTTTGGCTTCTTCATCTTCAAGTTCTAGAAATACCTGCTTGGTATGATACAATATCTCATTCTCTTCTATAATGAGAAGAACTCTATGCTAAAGTTATATGCTCCATTCAATCTATCTTCCACTCTCATATTGGTTGGCATTTTCGCCAGTGGAAACCCTAGATCTGAGAAATTTCAAATTTTTTATCTTTCACGAAACTGCAACCAGAGTGTTGCAGGGGGTGTGCTAGGGTAGGGAAAAATGCTCTATGGTGAAAATAGTCCCAACGTCTTGGAACTAGTGCTCAACGAGCTTGACAAAGTATTCTAGTGTAGCAGCAAGGTATTGTTGCAAACGATCTTCCTTCCAGTGGTTAAACTCTTCTAGAGTTACCAGTGTTCTTTTACTTCTTTAACATTAAGAGTTATAGCATGTACTGAACAATAATAGTAAAATAAACAAGAGACAAAAGAACACAAGAGATTTATCCTAGGAAAACCCCAAATGGGGGAAAAACCCAGCCAACCTTTCTTAGATAGATTTCGTCAACAATAGTCCAACCATACACCAACTCTCAAGAGCAACAGACAAGAAAGAAACCCTAGCACTAGGCTAGCGCACAAGCTAGTGCTACCAACTGCAGCAGTAACACCATACAACTAGAGCGCACCTCCCTAGAGAGATAGTGCACAAGAGAAAGCCAACACCAAGAATAACCAAGAACCTCAGACTGCGTCTTCTTCTCCTCCTTAGACTTTTGCTTCCTTCTTCAATAACTGAGTGACTCTGAGTGTGTCCAAATGAGCTAGACGACTCCCTTATTTATAGTCTTCAAGTCACCTAGCTCTCTGGGGATCTTAATTTCACTTTATTATTTTCCCTGTTGGTCGACTTCTCTTCTGGGGTATTCTTCTATTGTTCAATGGTCTTCCTAGATTTCCAAAATCTTCTTCTATTCTAAGAAAGGTTTTCTAGAGGAAAGTTCCTCCCGCAACTACCAAAACATCAACAGTTGTAACAAAATCCACTATTATATTATTGTTGACTTGGCTATTCGAGTTAGTTACTTGACAATATTATTATATTTGTCTTCCTCGAATATTTTATTGTAACCTCTAGCAGAAAATTGTCAATCTCAACAAACTATTTTCTAATTTTAGTAGGAAGTTTGTTAAGGAGGTTATAGAAGATTATTTTATTGTTATTCCTTGGAGAGAATAGTGGATCTAGGAAAACAATTCATTGTTTATTGTAGAAGGGAGATAGAGTTGAAACCTATACTACAATTTACTCTCTCCATTTGTAAACGGATTTCGTGTGAGTGAAAGAGTTCCCAAGCTATGGAATAAAGCATCTATTCTTTGTCTAAAGTTGTGTGTATTGCATGTACAATTTCTTTTTGTGTGGCATATTGTTCAAGGTGCACCATTGGAAGCTCTATTTTGCAGGTTTATGGATGCTAGAGTCAATCAACGACAATAGAAGATCAAGGCTTCTACGTTGGAAAGGACTAGGGTAATTGGTTTCTTCCCTATTCTCCCATCTCCCTTTTGTGTTGCTTACCTTCAAGATGAAAACATTATGTACTTAGTCTAATTCAACCATTACATCTGTAGATAGTCTTTGGTAGGGGCCACCCTTATGATTGCCTTGAGTAGTGGATCTTAAATAGACCCTCTCCACCATCAAACTTGTGAATTTAGCAACTAAATTGGGGCTATTGTTGTGTACATCACCTTGGCTGCCTACAACCCCCTAATATTCTAAAAAAACGCCTTCTGAAGTTGCATGCATGACCCCGTAGCCGAATTAGAAAGGGCACTGATTTTCCCTTTCATCCACCACCCCTAAAAAATACAAACCACAAAAATTTCTTTTACATTTTTTTTGCTGTTGCTAAACTCTCTCTTGCTCCCACTACATAAGATACACATTGAGCTTAGTCAACCATAGGGAAGCCCCCCTAGGCTAGAACATAAGGTATCGTGTAAATCATATGTAATTACTAAAACATAAAACTAGTAAAAACAAGATTGTACATGAAGGGTCACCATAATATAAATGCCATACATTCATGTAATCATCAACTAATCATTTAATAAGCATTTTATATTTCAACATGGAATATTTTTATTGTAAACTTCGTTTATAACAATTAAGATATTTTCCTTTATTTTTGACATAGTCCAAATTTTCTCCAAGAACTGCAGGGGCAATCTTGAAGTAGCTCCTATTATACAGAAGTTCTTGTCCAAAGGTTTTGATCAAGTTGTCACATAGTCTACATAATCGACTCATTGTGTGAGAAAGACTATCGTTTTCTCATTAAATGCTTGAGACTTCATCCTTAGTTGGTTTGCTTTCCATGCCTTCCTATCTCTAGGGGATAGTAATCATGGATCAAAAGATAACAAAGAATCAAGGATAAAGGTTTCATGATCAAAATAATAAGAGGGACATAATACACAAACATAAAACAAGAGAAATTACTATAGCTCTTTAAGTAACATCCCTAAGCTAGATTATATGTTTGAGCAATAATAGTGGGAGAAATAAAAATACAAACCTCTGTGATTAGTTCTGGACGGATAGATTGTTGAAGCACACATAATGAACCATTCTTTCCGTGACCGGAACAGCCTACCTATGGAAGACATTCCAAACAAGTACCATAAGCATTCTGCAAATAAGATTTTTCACCATCTCATGCAAAAAAATATGAAGTAATGTTGACGAGACCAATAGTTATGAAAGGAAAAAAAAAAAAATCATCAATGTGTCCATTGACTAGAATGTCCACTTTCTATATCCATGCAACTCACTGAGAGAGACTTGAAAGCAAAATCATAAATAGTAACTCTCCAATAAATGTAAATAAGATCGTATCTTCAAAACTTGTAAATAGGCAACATACTAACATAGCTCTTGCATTCACAATAAGATAAGATAATTTTATAAATGTCCAACAAATCACCAAGTAAAAGGTCAATAGGACTAGAGAGTACAATAAATGGTCAATAGACTATTGGAGTGCCTAAAACACTCATTGACTCTAAAAGGCTAACCAAAAAAGAAGAGATATACAACTGACCATAAAAAAGAGAATAGCGGGATCTAGGTAAGGTAGAAGAGGAAAACCCTAAGAGGCACGAGACCCAAGGATAACATCAGCATCATAACTAGAAATAAAGGCAGAAGAAGAGGTAAAAGAGACAGATGAGGTAACCATGTCTATATCTACCACTATGCAGGGACCACTACAAACCCCGATAATATCCTTTGGAGAGTGTTGGATTTTTATTACCTTAGAAAGTGTACAGTCGAGTACCATTAATGGCATTAAAAAGTAGAGGAGACTTGGCTGCATAGAGAGAAGGCATGTGTGATATGTGTGAAGGTTTGTACAGTAGCGAGGCAACCCTCCTCCAGCATAATTATGTACAGCAGTACAGCAGCTCCGTACAAGCCTCCTTCAGCAATTCTATCAGTAGTAATAAAGGCGTAGGAGCATTTCTGGAGATAGAAAAAGAGAGACCATCCTCAGTTTAGTTACAGTTTAGATGCCTTCTGTATTAGCAATTCAGTTTTATTTATGGTTTTTCTTTAGATAGTATTTGCATGCACAATTAGAGGATGCAATTTCCTAGTTAAGCAAGATGCTCATGCATGTGGAATCCAGTCTGAGTTAGGACACAAATCTCTAGAAGGATGCATGCTTCCATGCTTCAATACACCTCCAGTAGAGGTGCGCTTCACTTTCGGTCATCTATCCATGCAAGGAACGCACTTTAGGGTTAGTGTTTGATATTTCCAGTTAAGGAATTGTTGTGCATGTATCTAGATTCATTGTACCTTCTAGTCTATAAAGAAGAAGGCAAGGGTATAGGTTTTATTTAATTAGTTGTCAGTTCTTTTATTTTTAGAAGTGAAGAACAGCAACCACAGGTTTTGACAATCCATTTATTGTGTTTCCATTATATATTTTTTATACTATGTGTTTATAGATTCTAGCATTAATTACAGAGTGTAGTTCTGAGTAGCTTTAAGTTTTCTGCTATTTAGTTTCCTGTAGAAATTCTTTTATAGAGTGCAAAATTGATTTGCCGTGGTTTGACAAAATCTAATAGAGAGTGACCGAGGCTGAGCAGGCTTGGTTGCACAATACTACGAGGAACTCTAGAGAAAAGTGAATTGTTTCACCTTAAGCTCAATAGGGACAGAAATACCTTGTCCACTCTTCACAAGTCCATGACATGTATATCCCATCTAGCACAACAACCAGGACCCAATACCTCTAGTACGTTTCTCAAATTCAGGGAACCAGTGCGTTAGTAGCCAACAAATCATGAGAAGAAGGCACATCACCAATATCATGCTTCTTACAAACATCATCACTACTAACAATATCATCAGAAGTATCATTAGAAACATGATTAGAAGCATCATCATCAATACATTGCTGAGAAAGACTACTAATGTCTTCTTCCAGACGATCAAGTAGATCTTGCTTATTACTAATCATTCATGAGGTCTTGACAAACCTCTTCATCTAATTCGTCTAGCTCATATATACGAACTGTCCAACTTTTAACAAAGTCATCATATATCTTAAAAGGAAAAGTTTCTAATTTACCGACACAATCTTTCAAATTACCTTCAATCTTCTTAATTCAGTGACTTCCGAAACAAGGGCCTAATTGAGGTCACACAAATCCTTGATCGTCTTGTCCTTCTTGTAGTGTCCCCAAGGCCGAGCCCCGTTGCAAATCATGATATATGAAATGAATTGTAAACATGTCTATAGGCTGGTGAGCCATGTTTTGTATAAGCTGGTAGGCTTATGTGTTTGTTAGGCCATGGAGCCTAAGTGTTGAAGGCCAGGAGCCTACTAATGTACATGTATGTATGTAGAATGATTAATAAAAATATAAACACCGCCAGGTGCAGACCGACCATGATGAATGAGTAAAGGGGGGGACTGAGCGTCCACAGAATGGGCAAGGAATTAGGGGCTGGAAGGTGGGAGAGTGGCTAAGTATTGAGCCTAGGGGGCTTAAGCCCGAGGATAATATTTTATTATTATTCCAAAAGATTTGTGCATTTTATGTCTTTATCCTAAGTCCTTTTGGAAGGACACGTGAATTCCCAAATGGTGGGAGGAACGCGTGCTGGTGGAACGCATGCAGTTCCAGGGGTGACAAGTGTCAACCCTAGTGCATGCAAATATAATAGCCGAGATGAACCGTGGAGGGGGATTCTTCTCCATTCTACCCGACCGTCTGAGCGTGAACCCGTCCGACCTCTGCAAGAATACCCTCGTACAATCCCGAAACAAAAATGGTGAGACTATCCCGTG
>ML782807.1:763381-773642 GCA_009831015.1 Picea engelmannii
TTTCTATTATATGGCTTAAAAATTTGTATGTTGGTTTGTAAGTTTGTAATTGCTAGATTCTAGATGGTTGATGCTCGAATGATTAATGATTGATGTACTACTACTTACTACTATGGATGCCATTTTAATGTTACAATGTACAAATATGCATGTTTTCATACATTCTGCAGCTAATTTGTCTTTATGCATGTTTTTTTTAATATAAACGCAATATATATATATATAACAAATGCTTATGGGCAGGGATGATTTTAGGGGCTAAATTTCGTTCATGGGCTAATTTTCCATGGTTTTTCCCAAAAAAAATATTCGTCATTCTAAAAATTATTCGCCCAAATTCTATAGGATAAAATTATTTTACCTTAAAAATAGCCAATATTTTATACAAACTATATAAAATCCTTAAAATTTTGAATATTTTTACAAAAATATCGCCAAACATTTATAGTTGGCATATGAAGGATTAGTAAGATTCACAAAGGTTTCTACATTTTAAAATAATTTTCCATCCTTAAAATCATCCTTGCTTCTGAGACGATTCCCTTCCGAGGATTTTTGGAAAATGACGCTTCCCACGTTCCCACTTCCTAAAACACTCCCGCTTCGTGCAATATTGGTTGCGCGCTACAACAACTCACACGGAAATAGATTATGCACGTCGGTGGCTACACACCTCGGATCTGACTGGAAACTGTCCCAAACAATGCGCCTTTCCCTCTCACATAGTCTTGGTGACTGACAACCTGACAATCGGCCCTCTGTTGATGTCTCTGGACCACGGATGGATCCCCCTGGGGAAATGCGCCCCAACTTTTGTTGGAAACTACGTCCTAGTGATTCTCTGTCAGAATCGAGTGATAAGGGTCTCAAACTGAGCGCCCTAGGCTCCTCTGAAATGGGTCGGAAGGATTTCCCTGGATCTGACCTGATGATCTCTCGGGAATCCCAAATGTGTCCTCCCCAACTGTCGCACCCTCAATGGCTGATAAATGCGCCCAAGATGATTTCTTCATCGAAATCTGATGAGAAACCAAGCAATAGAAGTGTCCTGCCCTCCTCTCCCTGACTGGGACAAGTCGAATCAACCTGATGCTCAGTAGTTGTGCCCTCTACCTGGACAAGTGCGCCCTCACTGCTGCAAACTAGATAATTGTTGTTGAAGTACAATGGAAGATCTGGATGATCTTCTCGGTGACTAGGGTGTATCTCTCAACACCGAAATCAACCTCTGGGTGTCTTCCTCCTGGAATTCACAAAGCTCTCTCCTAAGATGTGCCTCTCTCCTCAACTGTCAAGTCAAATTCTTCATAATGACGAATTAGGTCGCTTTAACTTTTCTCATAGCTGCCCAAAACCCTAATTCATTGTTGACCTATTTTTAGCTCACCTGCTCTATTTTTAGCTCACTTTGGCTTAAAAGCGCTTTTAGTCACTTTTAGCTCAATGTCACTTTTGAATTATAACACCCTCGGCTGAAGTGACCTCTAGTAACCTTGTTTACCCCTGTACGGCCCTGGCTATAGTCTAACGTGGTTGTTTAGAATACTAAGCCTCCTCTTTGGAGATCCTATTCGGAAAGGGACATTACAAAGCCCATAGGATGGATGTTGCACCCCACATGTTGAAGGGAATTGATGATGAACGTGACACTCATTATGACATCATTTACCCATGAAAGAGGTCCAAGAAGATGAACCATACATGATGTCATCCTTCTATGCTTGAACGTTGGCCTATCTCACCTTGATGTCACACTTGGAGAAGTCGATATGGCATGAAGGCTTGCATTTGGTGATTGGGTGTTTTGTTACCCCACTTTTTGTGAACAAATGGGATGATGTGGCACCTTAAGGATTGACGTCTTAGCCTTTGGAGGCTAGTTTACCCAACGACCACCCTAGGAAGAGGATTTTGGGCACTCATTTCCCTCTATTTCATTATTTGGGTCATTATTTAGCATATGTGGACAAAAATCAAGTGGATTTGGTAAAAGTGAATACAAAAACATGAATTTAAGCCTAAATTAGTGGATTTAATTGTAAAATGGGTAAAGTGAGTTTGTATTTCCCTCTATAAATAGAGGCAAGCCTCACTTCATTTTTCATAATTGATCATTGAGACATTACTATCTCTCTCTCATAATTTCAGCTCTCTTTCTTGTTATGCGACCTGTCTTTTTGGGAAGAATTTCTCATGCAATTTGCTTGGAGATGGATTATTTCACTTGTGGAGGATGGTTTGTGACCTAGGCTACTTCTTGGCTGATCTTTCTTGTAGGTGTGTTGATGTTTAAGGTTATTTTGCTGCAGCTTGCTTGGATTATTCTTGTTTGAAGAAACCCTAGGAGGGTTAGGATTGTCTATCACCTCCTTCAAGCCATTTTTGTTTGTGAAAAAAGGCCATTCAAGGATTGATTTGAGGGTTAGGAGTGTCTATCCCCTTGAATCCTTTCTTGGATAGGGTTTTAACTTAGGGGTGTTAGAATTTAAGGGAAAAATGTAGACTATCTAGAAACATAACCAATTTTAATAATTTCTAAACATATGCTACTGTAATTTTGGATCAGCAACACATTCAAAAATTTCTGATGTGAAATTTAATAACAGAAATCATAACATAGATCTGAGTATTATCTTAGCCAAGCAAAAAAAAAAATTTACCTGATATGTTGTTGTTATCCTCTTTGATGTATGCTCAAAAAATCTTTAAGGGATCATGGATAAAACCCTCAGGGTAGATCTCATCATGATCTTTTAGGACAAGTTGCCAAGAAGAACTTTTTATGGTAATATATCAGAAAACTAACCAGCATGCCAATCATCAAGTAATAGGCTAAAACAGGACACCATTGTCCAGCATAGCGGCTGAAAAAGAGGCCACTAACAGCCTTAATGAAGTCTGCCCAGGAGACAAAAGAAACTGCTACAGCAAAGACAGATATACCAGCAGTTTCAGAGAAGACTTCATAAACCCTTACTAGAGCTGCTTGTAGACAAGTATAGGCAGAAGATTAAGGCAGCATTCGAGGACGGCACCAGCAAAAGAGATGAGGATAGCGGCAGAAAACACAGGGCAGCACCAGCAAACACCAAGACAGCAATGCGGTATCAGCGAAAGAGAACCAGACCTTCAAATAGCAACAAGAAGGAGACCTGTGGCTGGCTGGAAAAGTCCCTTAGGGTCAGCGGCATGCAAGAGACAAGAGAAGGTAGGCCCACAATGGTTGTAGCAGACTTTAACACACCAAGAGACCTGTCCAAGAGGGGCTGCAGCCACTTAGAAGACTGAACAAAAGTAGCTGCAGAAATACCTCAGACAAGAACTCGACTAGGAGAGAGAGAGTGAGTTGAGTGAGGTAAGGTTTCTTTAATTTATAGTTTTGGTCTTTTGTCATGGCTCTAACTGCTTGGTCCCAGACCAAGAAACCCAGGAGTGTACTAGGGGCCCTAGATCTCAACTAGGGTCTTTGCCATCCTCCCGGAGAATGGCTCTTGAAGCTGCATTAAATTTAACAAGAGGTTAGGATGGTCTATCCCCCTAGGTTCTAAAAACCTAGTTTCCCATCAACTAGTAAGCTAGCTGATGAATTTTAGAGGTACGACTTGGATTATAAGGGTTTAAGTCCAAGGTTCAAGTCCTCAATTATTAGCCATTTAACTTATCTTTGATGTTATGACTCCATTACCCAATAGACAAGGAAAGTTACAATGGAGAAAGTAATTTTGCATTGAGAAACGTGAAAATTGTTTTTGTGATCTCTAAATTTTTGGATAAATTGTTCATACTCTTAGCTATCTTTTCATGCTAAAACGTCTTGATTTCTTGGAGTATTTATTGCTGCTGTAATAACTAATTAGCTACAGCCATTAGGGCTGCAGCAAACCCCCTCTCTTGCTCTTGTTTACTTACTTTTTTCACCACAGAAAATTGTGCTTGAATATTGCAAATCAATCTACTTGTTAAGAGCTATAAATTGGCACATTTATTTCCTAATTTCTGTGGTGGAAACTTGCTGCTGTAGCAAATGTTTGCTACAGCCATCTAGGGCTGTTATAAACTTGCTCATAACATTTACTTGGCAGCCCATTCAACTGTCAAAATTGTGGTTTAATCATTGGAATATTGTCTATTGCTTACAAGCTTTCATTTGTCATCATTTAATGCTGATTTTGACGGTGATTTATTGCAGCTGTTAATATCTACTTCTTGCTGGTATAATTTACAGTTTGCTGAAAATTTTGGGGCAGCAAGGTCTCCTGTTGTTTCCCTTAGTGTTTGGGGGTTTATTTTCATGATCTTTGGTCTTGGGATAGTGTATCTAACATTGGTTTTGCAGGTTGTTGATCAGCTTCTCCCTTTCCTTCACCAAAGTCATCACTCTTCAAACCCTAAGCATTCTCATCTAGTGACCAAAGGAGGGACCCTTTTCTAAATCCTAGTCTTGCTACCTTCATTCCCCCAAGGTCACCCAGGAAGCCTCCCTTGTGGTGGAATCATCCATCACTAAAACGAGGGGAGTAATTGCTAAGGTGACAGTGGTTCTTACTCCCAATTGTGTCTCACATTTGTTGCTTGTGGTTGACTTTGCCCCAACGACACTTTGTGCGATCGCCGATAACACCTCCAAAATCCAACATAGTATCAGAGCAACACCAAACTTGGAGCCTGGTAATCAAAACGTCAAAGAAGAACGACTTGGAGCCTGGTAATCAAGACATTTAAGCAGAAAGATTATAAATTAAAAAATGCAGCATCTTGCATAAAGGAATGGAATGACATTTCAAATCAAGGAAAATTAAAAGTCAATGTGGTATAGGCAAGTTTTTATTTATTTGAATAAAGTAAAAAAGAAAATGTAAATATCGTTTTTAAGTTTCAAAGTTGGAGAGCATAATAGGTTTTTTTATTATGGTAAAAGAGTATTGAGATGCAGTGAGTGACAAAAATGAACTCATGCATGACATAAGAAATCGCCCCTTCCATCATAGGCAGACTCACAACAGAAATTGTTTTTAAGTTTAAAAGTTGGAGACCATAATAAATTTGTTTATTATGGTAAAGAGTATTGAGATTCAGGGAGTGACATGAAAATTTTAATAAACTCATGCATGACAAAAGAAATTGCCCCTTCCGTTGGCACACTCCACCAGAAATCATACATGCAGCAGCATGAGTTGTTTAGACAATCCAGGCAGTACGAACATGTGAATAAATTCTCATGCAACATTATTCATGGCAAGCCGCGACTCACGCAACAAAGGTTTTCTTTTGGTGGCAGAGAAGATGGACAGAGCTATATCAGACAGTCAACAACAACAGAGACACAGTAGCTTTCATTCGCAGCATTGGCAGTCACGTTATTTTCTTTAACCCATACACAGCAGATATAGCAAACCCAACTGTATGGCAGAACCGAATAGCAGCTGCCAGAGAGCACCAATGCCATTGAACTTAACAGGCCAACAAGAACTCTGCAAATCCCTGACCCAATCAGACTTCAAACGCAAACCAATAGCCATTCATGGTTCAGACAGAGCAATACCCAAAAGAAATTCATGATACCCACGTGAAACGTGGAACCTAAGCATATTCAGATCCCTGTGACCTGGACAGAGAAGACAAATGTTGTGAATCCCCTAGGTAAGCAAGAGCCCTAATCAGATGAATTGTGTGCCCTAGCTGCCAGAAGAACTCTATACTCCACTTGTGCTCTAACTTGCTAATGGAAGCACAAGGAGATAAATTTTTATTGTTCTCAATTTTTTGTTCAATAAAAGGAAGACGGATATACACAGAAATGGGTCCTGTTGGTGATTTTGGTGAAAACAGAGAAGTAAGACATTTTTAAAACTCTGAGAATATGTTGTGATTTTGATCAGTTTATATGAGACTGGATGTGAAGTTGTGAACCATTTACCCCTCAAGGGAATGAAATAAAAAATGTTTACACCAATGAAACAACAGCAAAGGATGACCAGTGACAAAAACTCATTGTGCATACTTGCTCTGAGTCGTTTAATCTCAGAGACAGAAGGGATTTGGAGAAGGTTTAACTCAACATGGATTGTTGTCCATGTAGTTCAGGAAAATGAGAATTCGGTAATTTGGGAGTTCAGGAATTCAAGAAATTTGGTTACTTGGGAATTCAGAAAATTCAGGAATTCTATCTGTTATCCCCCAAGTTGCACTAGGATGTACTTGCAGTTGAGCCGCCAAAGATTGAACATTCACATGTTCAAAATCAGAGTTCAAAAGTCCAGCCGGTCAGATATGACCACTTTTTCGCATTTCCATCCCCTGCAGGGGCATTGTAATAAGATGAGATTAGCATGATGATTTTGTAAAAGGCTTGGCCTCCTAAGACTTGATCATGAGTATATAGTCTAGAGTGTTTTTTTTCACTTGTTAATTATTTATTGCCTGAAATTCTTTTTAGGCGAGTTATAATTTCTAAGTTTTTTCACTCACTAACTCCAAAGCTAGAGTGTGTATTCATGGTTAAGCCTTAGCTTGGTAATCCAAGTCTAGTGTCTAAATGTTTATATTACCATGTTAGGTCATCAATTTTGAGTCATGGAAATTGCGCTAAGTCCGCCCTAGGTTTTTTTTTTAAGTTTTGAGTCAATAAAAAATTTCTCGTAAAACGAGATAGTTTAATTGTAATTTAGTCATGTACTAAAAAAGTGGTACTAGGAGGCATCATATGCCTTGCGGGTATTTATTTTTGGACTAAGAATACCCACTTGTGTGAGTAAAATTAGTGATTTTAATCACTTAAAATTAATTTTGCTCACAAAAGTCAATAAAAGACATAAAAAATCAGGAAAAATCAGCAAAGATATTTTTTGGGAAACATGTTTGTCACATGTTTTGAGTAAACTCAACTTCCATTTGAGTTAACTAAGCTTTGTTGTAAAGTAGAGAGGAGTTATGGGGGAGTTCTCCCTTAGTTAACTCAAGTATGGAGCTTTCCCCATGAGGAGGTATGCCCCTCTTGTGGGGAGGTGGCACCCTCGTGAGGAAGTGCGCCCACCTCCTCCCTCTTGGTTCTCACATGTGGCAGCCCTTGAGGTTGAATGAGAGGTGGAAGCCCATCATTTCACACTTGTCACACTCAATCCTCACAGGTGGTGTGCCCTCCCTCTCGAAGTGTTGTGCCCTCCTCTCTTGGGCCCTCTTCTCATTTGCTATAGATTGAAGCTAATTCTCCCATTGTAAGCTAGTTGGAGCTTGGGAAGAATTTGTTGTTGTAAGCTTGCTATTGTATTATCATTCATCATTGGAATAAAAGGCTTTGGAGGCTACATTGGTGTGTCAAGTTTCATGTGTGGATTTCATATGTCAAAAGTGCTTAATTGTGAGGTATAATTTGTTTTTGTGCTCTTGTTTTAATTGTTAGTTAGTGGCCTTCAAATGGAGTTGTCTCCACGTAGGATAAGATTAGAAGAGCTAGGTTGCTTTATAATCTTATCGCTTCTTTACATTTGAATGTTTTATATAGCATATTCATTTTGGTTAATTGTTATGCTCCTTTAAAGCATCTTGTGTAGGCAGCACCATTCTACTAATAATTTGTTGGCAAGAAGTCTCTAAGTTTGTAGGTTCTCACACTTGAAGAGGAGGTGGGGCTTTGGTTGCACTTACCTTTTCCTTCAAGATCTCAAGAAAGACATAGTCCCTCTTTAATCCATCACGAACACCCTACATTGCCCAAGGATTCCAAGGCTCTTGAAATCTTCCCTCTTTCTTTCTCAAAAGCAACACACTTTCTTTGGTTACTTTAAATTTCGTATGCAAGCATTTGGATCTGAAATTTAATTCAAAATCCTCAGTTTCTATTATGCACGGATAAGATAAACTAGATCTGATTTGTACTCAAAAATTTTATCTAAAAGTTTAGATCTAGTATAGGAAAAGATCTTCTTTTATCAAGTTTTTCCTCTAAATTTTTAAAGGATAAAAGATAGTATTTTTCTAAGTGTTTTCATCATCTAAATTTCGCATTTAAGTGCTTATAGTTTGTTGCTCTAAAACAGCAGCAAAAGATCCTAAGGAAGCAAGCTTTCTAGCTTGATTTATTTAGTTCTTTTTGCTAGTTTTCATAGAATTAACTACGAATTTTTTTGGGTTTTTATACTAACATCCAAAGACACTCTTAAAGTGTTTTTGGGCATTCTTTGCATTTGTTTGTTTGCTGTTTTGTGCAGGTTTGCGAATAAACAAGAGGAAACTCTGCCCATTTTTGTTAGATTAGGAGCTTCCAAGACCCCCAAAAGTACCCAATACCTTAATAAGTCATTTCAAAACATTGTAAACTTCATTGATCCATCTTTATAAGGATCCCAAGTCTCCCAAAGAGAGACCATTGTAACCGAAGTAATAAAAGAGTGGGCTACACAGTGCCCAGTTTTCTTTCCCCCTAGGGGGGTTGGTATCTTGTGTTGTAATTGTTAGATTTAGGGTAAATTTAAAAACAGTAGTCTCTTTTCAATTTCAATGCTAAACCAACTTAGATCTGTAGCTTAAACAGAGATAAAAGCAAATAGAAGATAGATCTATAACATACAGTAGCAGCAGAAGTGAAAAACTCAGATCACATATAAAAATATCTCAGATCTAACAACAGTACTTTAAGCTAAGAACAGATCTATATGATTTGAACCAAGTTTCAGATCTAATGATTCTGCCTAAACATTCACAGCATATATATCTTTTAGATCTACACAATACAAACTAGTTTAGGACAGTCCTGATGCAAAATCAAATCCAGATAAGTAAAGCACATACCTGGTACAGCAGCCTACCTCAGAAGATGTCACAATAACCACAATAGGAATAGATCTGGTAGTTATGCTCAGACAAAGGTTCAGTTCATGGATCAACAATTGATCTCTATGCCAAAGATTGAAGGAACTTTCTTGCCACCAAGCTCAAAAGGTCATAGGAATAAATCACAAAAGAATAGAGTCCAAACCCTCATAACAAAACCCTTACCCAAGAAGACCTTCAGATCTGAAAACACTAGACTGAGTGTAAACCCTTGTCACAACAGTGAGTAGTTTAGGAGCTTTATCAAATAGTAACCCTACAGAACTACCCTAGCTAGAGGGCAGCACAGCAGACTAGGATAGGTTACCAGCACACTACTCACACACTGAAAACAGCCAACGTAGACAAGGGAAGAAACAGATCTGACCGCACCTATACCCAAACAGCAAAGAAACACAGCGGCAGGTTAAACCCCATGCACAGCAGCTGGAATAAGGTCACGGCAGTCAGCAGAGTAGACACCAGCCTGGAGACAGGCCACGGCAGCTAGCAAAGGAGACACCAGCCTGTAGACAGGCCACGGCAGCCAGCAAAGGAGGCACACCAGCCAGGAGGAAGGTCACGGCAGCCAGCAAAGGGATGCGGCACCCAGCAGAGGAGTCACGGCAGGCATCAACAGCAAAAACAGCAAAGGTAATACTCCACAGAAAGAGGCCGTAGTCTTAGAGGCTCCACGCTATCACAAGAAGCAAGAATGAAAGATAGGGTAGGTGTAAGGGGGGGGTTTCTTAAATAGTATTTAGGTTAGGGTTAGGGCTAGTTAAGTTAATTAAAAGGTCACATGTTTAAATGTGAAATTTAAACATGTGACATTAATATTTAATATTTAACTTTAAACATAACCCCTAAATAAACCAACAAAAACCCCAAACCAATCAAAACAAGGGTAAGGAGGGTTTGCAAGGTGGCATTACTCATTCCCTCATATCATATGGTGAACCTATTACTTTATCATCACTGCATATGGGACTTGTCCCTCTTGTGGTTATGTCCTTCTTCAAGGAAGGTTAAGTACCATCAAGTACTTGATTTGAGCATCAAGTAGCCCCAGGACTTTTCCTGGGGTCTTATCCACCAAGGTCATAGACCAAGGATCAACCCATGCCCCAGGCATGGGTACCCTGGACCCGGTCCAGGGGCCCTAGGCATATCTAGGGGCTTTAACATCTTGGTCCCAGACCAAGAAACCCATGCCCCAGGCATGGGTACCCTAGACCCGGTCCAGGGGCCCTAGACATATCTAGGGACTTTAAATGCTTGGTCCCAGACCAAGAAACCCTATGCCCCAGGCATGGGTACCCTGGACCCTGTCCAGGGGCCCTAGACATATCTAGGGACTTTATCTGCTTGGTCCCAGACCAAGAAACCCTATGCCCCAGGCATGGGTACCCTGGACCCTGTCCAGGGGCCCTAGACATATCTAGGGACTTGA
>ML782807.1:783395-796117 GCA_009831015.1 Picea engelmannii
TTGGGTCCATTACCCAAACCTGGGTTCTCCAACTTCTCATGGCCATAACTCTCTAACCGTGAGGAGTTATGTGGCGTTCCACATACCACCGGAAATGGCATGACAAGCACTATCCATCTAGGATAGTTTCACTGACAAATTCATTGGCGTTCATCTCATTATTCCACAAATAAGCATGGGTTCTCTAACCATAAACTCAATCCGCAAAGCGTCTTCCTGTGAGGGCTTTCACCATAAGGGGACCACTTTGGAGTTCATCCATTTGTGCACCTTATCAATCATGATAAGACAATAATGAGAGCATGGGTTCTCCAACCATTCTTCTAGGATAACTCAATCCGCAAAGCGTCTTCCCATGAGGGCTTTCACCATAAGGGGACCACTTTGGAGTTCATCCATTTTTGCACCTTATCAATAATGAGTCATCTATACATTTTTCCAACAGTGCATCATATACCAATGAAACCACATCGATCCATCTTCATCATGTATCAATGACAACTCATTGATCCATCTTCATCATATCAATGACAACTCATTGATCTATCTTCATCTATGCATTCTCATCAAGGACAATACATATTACATTACATTAATCATCAATCAATCAATCTTTTGGCATTGATCAATCACTTGACATCAATCAATCCAACCATTGGCATCAATGACAACATGATCCAACATCTTCATTATAATAATTAATTATTGATTATTTATTATTATTATTTATATTTTATAACATATTGTGTTCATAACAAGGACACACCAAGTGGATTGAAGATTTTTTCCACGTTCCCAAGGTGTGTATAAAGGCGGCAATGCTACCCTTCCCAAATTGATGAGAAAGCTTGATGGAGTACCTGAATGATTTCAGAAGTGTGGAGGACTGTTAAGAAGTCTTCATTTTATGTTTTTGTTGTCACTTCATATTGTAGCGTTAAGAGCGGGTATTGGAGTATTAACACTCCAATACAAAGTTCATTGTAATAAAATCATTATGTTAGGCATATGTCAAGAGTTTAATTAAACAGTATTGATGAGAGGTGTTTATGTATGTGGGTAATGCAACTAGCCAATGAATAACATAAAAGGGAAGCACCCCCGTTCTATTAAATAACTCCATTGTAATAAACATATATTTTTATGATCTTTTATGCATCATGCTTCTCTTCTTTCTTGTGTGCCTCCAAAACCCAACATATTTGCCTACCACTTTTGTATTGATCAAATTCTTTGTAATTGGAATGGAAAGTGTTTGTACAAAAATGGTTGGTGGTCTGGTCTCTTGAGAAAGACATTTTAGATATCATAAAATAATTATATGAGAAGAAAACAATGGACCCAATCATTAAACCAGATAACTATTGAGGACCACATTGGGCCTAAGATAAAGTATCCAGGATAGGAAGATAATGATTCAAGCATCAGATAACTAACCCAACAAAAGCTCTTCTATAAAAGAATTTCAAAAAAATCAGTAAAGAAAAAACTGATAAATAAACCATATGTATTAGCATATTATTATAAACTATTTTTATAACGAAATGTTTCCCTAACAATGAGGGATTAGTTGGGAAGTCAATAAATATTAAATATCAATGAACCTCCCAGAATGCATATGTATCAACAAGCATTCTGAGAGGCCCTTAGGTATATGAATGAGTTTGCCAGATTGTGCTCCCTAGAAATCCATTAACAAGGGCAGTAGAGCTCCTTATGCTATAATTGAGTTTATTCACTGGCTATCATTCTACATTACATTGTTGTAATATTACTGCTCTGCTGATGGAAACAATGTGCCTCTATGTAATTCCTACTTGTGCACATATTTTTTGTCATTAGCAACAGAACCCAACCACCTTAAATTACAGGAGGATTTGTCATAAAGCTTTCAATCAAAGCATCAATAAATCATCACTACAGACAAAATACATATCTGATATTCAAATTGATAATATATATTAAAAATGTCAACATCTCTATTCTGTGAAAAATTATGCAACCCTTCCATACAACACAAAAGAACAAAAGTAACAGGCTAGTTGAACAACCTCCAATCTTGCTTGGTGATTTTAAGGAAATGCAATTTTTTTTACAATATAAGCAATCTCTTCCAATTTCAAGCACTCTCCAGAAGTACTAAAAAATCAATATCCTTAGACAGGACACTAACCAGTTCATAGTTGCTTTGTTTTGCAACACCTGTTGCATTAGGATCTGCATTCGTTCGCAATCCAGAAGTGAAGTCTTTCAGTGGACCAACATTAACCAATGAATCTCTTACAGCAAATGAAAACGCCTTCTGCTGCAAAACCTCAGAGTGCGAGTCATATTGGTAAAGATTTGTGAAGGCAATTAACACTTGGCATAAAATAATGTCCAAAGAGATAAGTTGAGTGTTAGGCCCATATCAAATAACTATCATAAAAATTAAGGTGCCGCGAGCTTCAAAACATCTTTAACCCTATTTCCAGTAAAAATAAACCAAGTTTTGATAGCAAAAAAGGCAATCGCTGAGATTTTTCAAATTGGAGACTCGCTGGGAGAATTATATCATATGAGCTAGACTATCAAATGAGTTGTCTGCCAATGCCAAAATATGTATAGATATGTAACTGGAAGGAAACATACCAGTCACAGTCAAAACTATTCAGGTTTAGTTGGTCCCAAAAGATCAACTTTCAAAATGTGCCCTTCAAGGCAGGTTATCCCATGAATATGAAAATTTTCATAAGGGCCAATCAAAATCCCAGAAACCATACATTGGAACAAGAAAAAAATAAACAAGGACAAATGAGGCCCACATCTGAAACAGCAGACACCTAAGAAATCCATGAAAGTGCCAAAGCAGAATAACTCATCCACACTCGAAAAAATTCAGAATGACGGAAAATCAGCAGATATCAAAATAATTGAAGAGGAAACACAGGACCAAGTTCTTGAAGTACATTCAAGTAGCCATAACTCCTATGACTACCAATAATCCAAAATCACATGAGGCAAGACAGGCTGGCAAAATCCCAAACATTGTAGACCTAGGCATCTCTTCAGAAACACCAACTAAAGGAAAAACAAATGTGGACACAATGACAATATCAAAAGGAAGAAAAGCCAAGAGTCAAAAACTTCACTGAATAGAATAAGGGATTTCTCAAACCCTAAAACCCCACAATGTGATTTTTAAAAATCCTAGACTAAAAGTGACCTAGGCTCAAATCCAAAACTTAGATCCCTAGAAAGAAGAGCAACACAGTTAAGAAATGAAAAGGTCGTGATCAAAGAGACATTGCCGCGAAACAGGAAATGGAAAAACTAAGTCAGCAGATATAGAGGGACTGAAAACTAAAGCAATCAATGCTTCTGGACAGTCAGCTGGATTGGGAATTATAACAGACCTGGCAGTTATTATGTAGATCCATCACATATAAGAGACAAGAAATCTGAATAATGCATAAGGACCAGAAAATACACACACATATATATAGACACACACACACATGATGAATGATGATACAAGTGAACAATGTGATGTTTTGATATGGTGCCTGAAGTGATGGGTCATGAAGAATGGTCATAACCTTTAGGATTTTAATTATATACCTAGGCTTTATTTATATTCTATATTATTTAATAGTAGGTATATGATGCTTCATCCTCAAAGCAATTGGAGAAATCCGATGAAAAGACCTTTGAAATTTTAAGCAATATCGTCAAATTGCATACAAATCAATCCATCTTAGGTCAAACTTCTTTGGGACAGTTTGTTGATGTTAGCTTTTGGTTGCTCCAAAAGTGTTTTCACCTACTAGAGGAATGCTTCATGTGATGTGGAGGGCTTGTGGTCCCCCAGCCCATTTATTGTATTTTGGTTGACTTACATTTGGGTAGCTTAGTGGGTGTATGCTTACCTTGGATCCTGCTAGGGAGGCACACTTCTTGATGTGGTAGTTGGCACACACATGAGAGTTTGAAATCTTCTACAAGATCGAAATTGTTGAGGATGGGCGCTTGGGACATGTGGAATGACCACCTTGGAAGAGGGCGCTATGCACTTAGAGGTACAGAGCCCTACGAGCATTGGAAAAACCATCTTGCTTAGAGGAGAAATTGACATGTGGACACCTAGACTTGGAAGGAAGACCACCTGGGGGATTGTACAAACCCCATTGCACCATGTGGCATTCATGTTTAGTGTAGCACTCCACTTCAAGGTTTGTTGTTGACTTGGCTTACTTGTTTAAATGATCTATGTATTATTGTTGGCCTTCCTCACCTAATCGAATAGAAAGGTAGCAGAGTGTCTCTGTTACAACTCATACTGTTCATAGAGATGTGATAGTTGGTGTGATGCTAGTTATTGGTGGATCATGGAAGAACAATTATTTACTCTTGTAACAGGGATAGTGCTTGTGAGAGGCATGCACTAAGGTTCATTAGCTTGTGTAATGCAAGTGAAAGGTAAAGCTTGTGAGATGCAAGTGTGGATCTACGAGTTGACAATTGATGTGATGCTAGCTTGTTGGTAAGCTCTAGGAGAGACTGGCATAGCTTGGAGGGATTCCTTGATAGGCCTTCTTGTTGCTGGTTAGGGTTTGAAATGATTGTGGATGCCCTAGATAGGGTTTGCGATGCATCAAAGAGTCATTGCTTGGGATGACCTAAAGGACCTACTGTACCAGCTTGGGATGGCATGAGGTATTGTACTTTATCTTTATTATTGTGATGATAAGTTGAAACACTGCTGTCCTAAATTATGTACTTGCAGATCTGGCTTTCTCATGTTTATGAGTGGTTTTATGGTTGTTTTATTATGCTGATTCAGTAAGACAGCAGGGCTGAATGCTATGATGATTTGGCATGCTTAATGAGTTATTTCAGATCTGAATTGTTGCTGTTATATTCCTCTGTATGTAACTGTAATTTCCAAAACTGATTTTTATGATAGATCTTTCCCTCAGCGCTGCTAAAATGATCTGTGTTTGCAGTATGTTTGCAGTGTCTATTTACTTGAACTTGCTTAGACATCGTATTGGACAGATTTGAAGTATTTTCAGGTGGTTACTGAATATTTCAGTTCATCCCTAATGATAACAGATCTATGTGATAGATCTGTGACCTCACTGAAGTGAGGTAAGGTATCTGAATTATGAAAAGTGCAGATTTCTTGGATAAGATTGCCTTGTTCACAAAATCTCTACATGGTATCAGAGCTCGTTATGCTGAAATTGTTTTATTGTGAAAGAGGGATTTAAATATTTCAATGGATGTGAAACCCTAGCTTCATTAGTTCAAGCCAATCTGTGCTTGGGATAAGCATTTGTACCCTAGAAGGGATTGTTGGGTTGATGCCCTATTTGCTCCAAGGATTGGAGTTGTGGTTTCACCTGGGATAGGGGACCAATCTACTTGATTTGTTGGCTGATTTGTTAATTGAGGTGTGCTTCAACATTTGCAAGAATGACTAATCTCAGTCTTAGAGAGTGTGACAGGTTAGAATGTGCTTCCAACTTTACACCTTGGAACCATAGACTACAGATGTTGTTGGAGGAGGTTAAGCTTTGGGTGTTTGTTGAGAACAAGGTTATTGTTTGTACTGATCATTCTTAGTGGGCCAATTACACAAAGAAAGAAGCCAAAGAAAAGAGAATCGTTATTGATTCCGTGATAGACCATTTTGTTCCCTCACACTGCAAAGAAGAAGACGGCAAAGAAAATTTATGATACCTTGATCACTTTGTATGTTACCCCCCATGGGGTGACAACTTCAGAGGTACTCTCACAGGGGCATCTTGTTGCTATTTACATGAGCTATCTTGCTCATCTTCTCCAGACTCAGACACTTCTTCTCATTGTCTCCATCAGATTTATGATTGTGCTAACTCAATTGTGGTATATCTGATCCTCCTCCCTCACTCCTCAGATGACAGATGAACTATGGATGGTACATTATGGTTTCACTATCATCTATTTTGATATTCCATGTATTGGTGGTTTATTTGGATATGATGCTATAACTTCTTGGTTAGTCATGAAAGTGGTAAACAATGAAATGAAATCCAATAGCACTTCATAACATGCATAGTTTTATTATTTTCCTCATCGTACCTTGCGGGACCATAGTTTTCCTTTAGAAGTGTTGTCATTTCTTGGGGGAATTTGTACCACTGGGTAACTAGCCAAGGTAGCGTTTTCTACATTCTAACCATACTAAACACTTTCCACTTTCCCTGCTTCACTTCATTCCATCCATAAAAGTCTATCCCGATCATGTAGGACTTATCAAATGTCACCAAAAAGGTCTAATAAAGAAAGCCCAAGTTTACTAAGCCAAAAAGGCTAGAGGTGAAGAGCAATAAAGTCAAAAGCCAAAATATAAAAGCTTGCACAATGCCACCTTGCTATGAGGCCAATGATAATTTGATTGAAGGTTGCGTTGCTATATGAAATTATCAATTTGGTGCCTTTCTAATGAATCGAAAGCTAAAGGATGTCAGTGAACGTAAGTGCTGGCGGGATGCATATGGCAGGTGATGCAGTGAAGGAAGGACATAAGAAGGACAAGCTGACAACGATTGCATACAAATCATGGTAAAATAAAAAGTGGCAATTGGGTGGATGATGACGGTTGGCTTTTATGGATGATGCTAGTACGAAGTGTGTGCGCCACTGTAACTTGGTGCCCAAATCTATGCTGATACCAATGTTATAAACATTAAGTTTATAATGCAAAAATATTCCACTAGGAAAACTATATATATATTAAAGATGAATGATGATTCTCAATAATGAAGTTTTATTGCATTTGTATGTCTCACAGTGACATTTCACGTATAATTGTGTCTTTACATGAGGTACCTTTTAATAATAGTTACATACAATATCTTAGTTATTATGTCCTATGTTCCTAGGCCCTATAATCTAATGTTTATTATATTATTATGTTATTTTATATAGATAACATAGTTAAAGCCTTTTGAATGGCCAAAAAAAGAGAAATATGATGATCAAGGCATTCACCACATACAGTGAAAGAATAAACTAGCCAAACCAACAAAAGTTTACAGGCAAGTGTTAACTGAAGAAATTCTCTCTAAAACATTATTTGCTCAATTACAAACTATCCAGTTTTTTTAAAAAACTCAAGAAGCAATTCAAAAAACCTTTACAACAAATAACACAATATAAGGAAAAAAAACCCATACATACATACATACATGCATACATAATATATATATATATATATATATATATTGGCACGCACACGCACACGCACACAGTGAATCATGGAAAATATTCAAAAGCTTATGTATTATCAAATAGACAACATATGTAAAATAGAGCATTCCACCTGTGATGAATCGGAGTTATTGGGAGTCGAGTTGTAAAGTGAAAGCTCCTCTCCACTCACAACATCTTGGGAAATATCTGAAGATGCCCGGCGTAACCTCTTTGCTGCAGGAGTTTCTACCTCAACATCTCCAGCCTGCCAGTTCGTACAATCCTTAAAATCACTGAAGGCATTCTAGCTTATAATATTCCTTTCAAGAAATGAAAATAGAAAGAAAAGAAGGGTGAAAATAATTTAGATGTCAAAACAAAATCGAATACCATTAGTATAGAAAATGAAGAGAAACTGACAAAGATTATAATCTATTTTTCATATGAAATTTCTTTGACAAGTTACACATATTTTCCCTTCTAGTATTGGCAATATGCAGTTACTAATTGTCAACAGTGGTAAATGTTACAGAAAACCTAGAAAAGAAATGTAATTTTATAAGATAAGCTAGCCTAGATTGTCTTTAAAATTGCTTTCATTTTCAGGACATACCATATAATATACCCAATAAGCACATGACGATATTGTACGTAAATTATTCTGTCTTATTGTATGTAGTCACATGTTCACATTAGCATTTAGACTCTAGAGGCAGTCATTACTAGTTCCACATAATTAATATTTATGTTGATAGTCCTTCAGTTACATAAGACGCTGTCCATAAGAAAAGGTCTCTAATCGGAATATATATATATATATATATATATATATATATATATATATATTCACTAACATTTAATACATCATATTTCCTCTCTCCTATATTGCTGCAAGTCTAGTATATGTGCACTCTCAGAAGTTCCCTCTGGCTTATAATCTTGCATTCAGTCTGATGATATCAACACCTTCTCAATCTACTCTCATTCCCAAAGTCAGTCATGATTGAGCCAGTGTGAAATCTCTCATTTCAAATGTGGTGTCGACAGTTGAAATCGTTAAGGAGTGCATAGTAGGCCTACAAGTTAGACGTGATCAGCAGAGCAAGAGCTCTTCAAATGTAAAGATTTCTTCAAATTTAGCATAGTACCAAACTGGATATCACCATAATAGCTCATTTTGAACTTGTTTAATAGTTCACTTATATGCTCCAAATCAAGAATTATGCAAGCTTCTCTTTGAACTTTGAAGCATGCAATACATTTTCTTTTAGTTTTATTATGCACATAGAATGCTGGCATATCTACCAGTGATTACACATAGCAAATTTTCTTGATGCGACCTTAACAAATAATTTAATAAACGATTGCTTCATACATGCATAGATTTCCGTCTTCTATCTTCCACCTATACCATCATAAACAGGCATTAATGTTTTGAGTGAAAAAACACTGACTCAAAATTTAGCACTATCAAATCCAAATCCAAATCCTATAATGTTGTCACAAGGATTGCTTCACCTAGTCATGTTCCAGATTCTGCAATGTGTTCAGTAGGATAAAGACATTGACCAAAACAATCTTTGTACAACTGAAGACTAGAGAGGATATCACACATCAGTCTTGGCACAGATAACTTAAATATGACTTCATTAAGACAAGAGGAAAGTTATGCAAATCTTAAATATACCATAAGCATAGACATAAAAAATAGCATCTAGGAAACAGTGAAATGCACAAATAATGTTAAAATAGGCCTTAATGATGCACCAAAATCACATACCTCATCTTTTACTGATCTTGAAATTGAAGAAGATGATGCCAGCCCACAGCTGAACTGAACCAATAGGCTGTCACCCAAGCGACTACCAAGAAAAAAGAATGCATCTCCAACCGTGCATATGCACTTAAAAGAAAAACAAACATGAAAAAATAAATAAGAGAATCTGCAAAATATAGTCTAGCCGATACATACAAATTCAATTTAAAAAATCAAATGAAAGACAGGGAAACAACCAAGGCACAGTTTTGGATATAGACACTAACTGATGCTAAGCTAGAGGCCTTGGATTTTGAGAGTTCCAATCTCTGAACAGTCCTGTAAAGCAATTGATTGTAAGCATTTCTAGAGTGACAGTAGAAAAAAAGATCATATGTTCAAAAATATTCATCAGCTAACAAGTAATCTAATGATTCACTGACAAAAAACATTTCAGATTTAAGATAAACGAATGCCGATGTAAGGAACCCTTCAACAAGCAATTTACCTCCCATCATAAACCAAAGAAAGCAACAGGAGATTCCCTGTTTTTGTTGAGAACAGTGCCACATCACTAGATATCCAGGTCACATGAGCAGAATCAAGCTCCACATCAATATTTGACCTTGGTATCTCTGAGCTGGAAAAACAGAGACAACTCTTAAACTGTAATGCTTCGACTATTACTCTTCCTAACAGAATTTACTCTTGTTAAAGATTAAGCATCCATGTGAAAGAAAGCACATTTGCTGAACTGCTCAGTAAAAAGCCGCAAAGTTGAAATTATACCTTGTGTACACTGTAAATGCATAAAGGACAGAGGCACAGACCCAAAGGATGACTTGTAGATGAAAATTCTTAATATTTGCACCAGAATGTTTTACATGCACCTAGGATCTTATCAATTTCAGGGGAAGATAAGCATCACATCACCTAAGATAAAGTGCAACACTCACCTGTGAGCTAAAGACCAAATAGCATTTTTCATCTCATTATTATTTACTCTAAAAAGGGCAATTTACTACCTGCTTAAGTAGTTGAAGGGATCAGTCTAAACCTTCATTTCATAGGCAGCATTTTCTTTATACAAGGTGTTACCACCCAAATTGTACTTAATGATAAAATCCCTAATCCACAAGGTACAACTCAAGGGGCAACTGTTAGGACAGTCAACACTGTTACCTCAGTAACCTATCCTCTTCACTTTAGGCCGGCTCTCCTCTGGCTCAAGGGGGGTGTCCCTAGTAGGATTACTAAGCCCGTGCAATGAGGCACAAGGTGAAGTGAGAGTAGCCTTAGCAAAACAGAGTTTTGGGGTTTTTAGGATTTAAAATAGGTGATGGAAGGAAATAGAGATCAGTGCCAAATACAACAAGGGCAATAGAGTCAAGGTGAATCAAATAGGTTTATGGAGCCAAGAAGAAACCCTCTTAACAATTGGTCTACTTCATTCAAGGATTAGAATTTAGGATTAAGAGATTAGAACCAAGAGGAAGAATAATCCCTCATTCAATCAAGATTAACAATGGAGATCAAGGTTCAACAACATGGGATCCTCACAGGAAAAACCTTCACCAACAAGATCAACTATGGCTTGATAAACTTATTTAATACTTCTTGCTAGGGTGCCAAGATGAATAGACAAAGCAAGGCACCAAAAATCACCAAACCAACAAAGGAAGAAGGAAGGAATTACCATAGAACGTCTTCCTTCCAAGTGGCAGATTTTACCCTTCAAATGGATCGATCTAGTTAGCTTGTAGAAGAGTTGTGAATTTCACCATTAATCTTTATGCACCAAATAAGAACCAAGATATAGAAGCTTCAAGAATTGACAACAATCATCCACAAAGAAAGAAACCTTTATACAACCATATGCTCCAAGAAATATATGTCAATTAAGCTCCAAGGAGTGGAAGCTCCAAAAATCCAACCATGAGTGATAATGAGGAAGGGCACCTCTTTATATAGAGTGTTGCTCATCTTCCATTACAATAAAAAAACAACATCTCATGTGAGATCCTTAGATCTATCCTAGGGAGGGATAAAACAATGTTTCCTCCAACCACATAGTCAAAAATACAAGTAAAATAGACCCTAAAGAGAGGGAAGTCTCCATCAATGAGGTAAGAAGGTGAGTAAAGTGTGCAACATCTAGCCTCCAAAGGCCTCCAAGTAGGTGGGTCCTACACCAACTTCCACAAAATGTGCAAGGCACGGCTCCTAAGTCTCCTCTAAAGCGGACACATAAGTCTCCAAGATGAAAAAGACCCATATATCATGAGTAAAACCCTTCAAAAGGGAGCATCCCCTCCAAATCAGCTCCAAAGACCATGTGTGATGTCTCCAAAGTGCAACAACCCTCCTTAAAACGCACCAACATCCCCCTCAAGTCAAGGGATATCTAAATAGGTCCACACATGCAAATGGGACCTAAAATGCAACCTCCAAGGTGGATATCCCATCGAATGTGTTGAAATTTAAATATAGTTCAGATCTGTAATATTTCTGAAAATACTTCTTGTTGATTTATAATTTATTCACAGTGAATATGCAGAGATACATGAACAGAAATGGAATAGAAGCATGCACGAAAACACAAGGATTTTACCCTAGAAAAACCCTCTCAAGCTTGAGGGAAAAAAGCCAGCAAATGATCTTTCTTATTAGCAAATGAATGAGCTAGGAGCAGATAAATTTACTACAGCCACATAGGATTACAACCATGAGAATTTGTTGTCCAGATCTAGCTTTGAAGCTAGCTCAAAATTTGGTAGAAGTTCGCAGCCCGAAACCTGAAAACAAATTGTCCTTGCTGCAAAGATCCCACGAGCAGTAGAGCTTCCTTCTTCGTTGTGTCTTCAACGAGTATTCAATGTCACTTTGTCAAGCGCTGAGGAGTCTTATTAATAATAATTATTTCTCCATAACTTGCTATGGAACTCGTCTTCATCACTTGACTTAACTAAGATAACTCGTCTTAGTAACTCAACTTACCAACTCGACTTTACATGCAGACTTGACAACTCGTCTTTGTAACTTAACTTACCAACTCAACTTACATGCAACATGCAAACTTGACAACTCGTCTTTGTAACTTAACTTACCAACTCGACTTTACATGCAGATTACTTGACAACTCGACTTTGCTTTGCAATTGAGTTTGCATGACTCAATTTTGACAACTCGAACTTGACAACTCGTCTTTGCATGACTCAACTTTTGCAACTCGACTTGCAGCTCCTCTTTGCAACTCGACTATTCTACAAGCTCGGCTCTTCTTGTTTCTTCCAGCAATCACAAGTCTTTCATGGCAACCATGGTCTCACGTGCCATCATACTAGCTCATCACATATACATCATTTGCATCTCATGTATAAGAAAGATCATTTGTCTCGGGATGTGACCATCTGGTTCTCCACTCATGGTCAATTGCTTGGCCTAGGAGAACCTCAAACACCACTTTTGCCTACACAAGGCAATACCTCAACACATGAGGTCACTTATGTTGAGTTTTGTACTTGAGGAGGTGTTCCCCATGTGCTTAGCCCTCCTTAGCACATGTGGGAAGGTTTATAGCACTTTGTTCTAGTACTTTATGTCTTTTTGTACTTTGACTTTGGATAAAGTACATTATGTCACTTTTGGCAAAAGTGAACATTAAATTACCTTTTTGGTGATTTTGAGGAGACATGAGTAGACTTAGGGAACTTAACCCAAAAGTGGGTTTTGGATTAGATTTATGTGG
>ML782807.1:831145-845451 GCA_009831015.1 Picea engelmannii
ATCGCACCCGGCCTGAGCCACACCAACCCTTAACATGGTTGGATTTTTTGTCCCCGCAGGTTTCGAACCGGTGACTTTAACATCACGGAGTGGCTTAACAACACACTCCGTCACCGACTGTCCTACACCTCGGGGACAACCCAATCCTCTATGTTATAAAGGAATCATTATTAAATTATTTGGCCCCCCTTTAGTTAGTTTCTAATTAAATAGTTTGCACCCACCTCTAGTTATTAATTATTAGATAGTTCACCGCCCCACTAGTTCTGATTATTAAATAGTTCAAGTTGAATTGATATCTAATATATTTATTATTAATATAAGTATTAAATATTACAATATATATTTAAGTTATATATTATTAAATTATTATTTTATTTTATTTTTATACAAATTTATTTTTAAAATCTATAAAAAATATATTTATATTGTTTGTACTTGTCGTTTCCCCACCGTATCTGGATCCTGGCTTTTCAAAAAATTGGCAGATCTGGATCTGGATCCATATCAGCATCCAAACCCCAATAACTTAGGTAATAAATGATTAATATGAATTGATTGATTACAATGAACCTTGTGATGGTGTATAAATACACATTGGCTAGTCATGAGGTGAAGAGGTGTGTGAGCTTTGATTTTTCATTAACCTAATGATTATATTTATTATTATTATTATTATTATTATTAATTTTAGTATTATTATGTTTGTTACATTGCCACCTCTTTAAACGATGCTTTGTCTTCAGAAAATAATAAATAGGATTCTTTCTAGCTGAGTATGTTTTCCTGGTGACGTCATCTCTATCTGGTTGCAAAGGTTTGGCTTGGTTCCCGATTTGAGTGCTAGTGAGATTCTTTTGAAGTCTGTGCATCATGTTCTGAAGTCTTTTAACCTATTTGTTTAACATGAAACCTCGATGCTCCTTTGTAACATACTTCCTTTGCTTGTGTTGTTGTATGTTCATCTATGTTTCTTACGCTTTTTTCATTAGTTGAAAATCACCTTCCTAGTGATGGCAACTTCAACCCTATATAATTTATAATGTTTTCATTGAAAATTAAATTCCATGAACTATTCTTCAAGGTTGATGGTATAAGTGTCCAATAGTATCAACCATTCAACACCTAATACCATATCTATCTCATCGAGTGGTAGAGTGTGACATAAATAAAACATACAATAATAATAATAATAATGAATAATGAATAATCATAGCATTAATAATTAACATTGTTAGCTAAAGGTCATGACCTTTCAGCAATGGTCATCAAGGTGCCCCTTAGGATTATATATATGGGCCCTTTCATTGTATTCATTCATCATCTATCTATCTATCTCATTATATACATTCTTATTCAATATAATTTTTGTCCAGTATACATTACACTTATTTATTCCATTGATGATGGATATCCGTCGTAAGAACCAAATTGGTTCTTCACAGTGGTATCAGAGCTTCATCTCGATTCGGCTTTTGGCCACAAAACAAGGTTTCTCTGATTATTCTCGATCCTTGATCAAATCAGGCTTTCAACCACAAAATCGGATCTTTAACCACCTTTGGCCATTAGCCATTTACAGTTCATAATTCCAGTAAAAAGTCCGTTGCCAATCGAGTAAATATTAAAATCTACAGAAAAAGAAAAATATAAGTACATATTCTACTGTGAAGGAAAAAAAAAGCAACGCATTTAAAAGGACCACAATTGAGAACAAAACGTGGCACATATTAAGTTGCAAAAGTATAAACTGGATTAACCAACAATGGTGGAACAATAAACAGCAACCACAGTTATCCATACATCTACAAGCCCACGTGGGAGGCATACAAGTCCACACTGGAGGCATCAGAAGCATAGCCACCACTTGCACAATGCTTGATGTATCAAATGGAAGACAGTCGGTGGCCTAAGGTCGTATTCAATGACATATTGTGCAAAAGAAAGAAGACGTGGATGAGACAAAATATTAAATGGCTTAGTAAATGGGATATCCACTTGGGCAGGTGCCCTACGAACAGTAAAGAGATAAAGGCTTTTGTTATTGATAGGTTCCACAAGCGAACTTGGGATAAAGGGCTCAAGAGAAAGAAAGAGTATTATATTGAAGAGTTTAACCCCACATACAATCATCATCAAAAAGCATACATAAGGGCCAATATATCTTGGAGAGCCAAAATGCTTATTGCCCAATTAAGAACCAATTCCCATCAACTTCGTTGTGAAACTAGGCGTTGGAAAAGACCAAAAGAAGCTTGGGAAGAAAGGGTGTGTGTGTTTTGCACCTCCGGAAAAGTGGAAACAGAAAAACATTTCATTTTAGAGTGTGAAGCCTTCAAAGACAAAGGGGCAACCATATAAGTATCTTGATTGCTAGCTCTTGGAATAACTTATTCAGCGAGGGGACAGTGGAGAAATTTGGGGAGCTCTGTTGATATTATGGTAGCTGCGGGAGGTATTTACCTCCATGTGTAAACCTGACAAAAATAGAATATTCTGGGAAGCAAGAAGAAACCCTAATTAGTTGGCTAATAACCCTAGAAGACAAGTCGGCTCAAGAAGATAACTTGTATTAGGTTATTAGCCTCCAAGAGAAGAAGTCGGCTAAAGGAAATATTATATACAAAGTAAATAGGCACCCAGAATGAGAAGTCGGCCCAGACAGTTTGCTAGATCTAATATAAATACAGGAGGCCAGTCTTCATTCTAGCAGGCATTCTCAGAACTGCAGAAGCAGCACTTGTGTGCACTACAGTTGGCCAGTTTGTGAGCAAGTCTGGAGGAGAGTTGTCATTGCAGCAGCTGCAGCTAGCAGATTTCAGTTTTAGCTTGGACTATACCTTGGTTATGGTTTGGACTCTCTGATCAGCTCTTGTTTCGTGCGCTATCCTTGGAGAGAGAGGTGCGTTATCTTGTTTGGCTATCTAGCCTAGGGTTTGCTTCCGGAATGATTATCTATCAAGGTTAAGGTGCTCGGGGTTGGCTTCAGCCTATGGTTGGGTGACAATAGTGATATTGTCTATGGTTAAACGAGCACATCCATTATATTCTAACAGTTTATGGGCCCACACCTCCTTCATTCAGTCTAACCACTAGAAGGGAGCATAGCCATAAGGATACTAAGCTCGTTGAAGAACTCTCGCTAAGGTTTCTAGCAGGAACAGTCACCAAAGCACTGTCACTAGGGTTACTAGCAGGTGCAGTTGCAGAAACCTTAATCCTCTCATTGAGGCACCTTAAGTGAAGGGATTGACTAGTGTGCCCTAGCCTAGCGCATCTCCTGGTACTCTCAGCAAGCCAAGACATCAAGTTTGAGTTTTTGGTCAAATCTAGGGTTGACCAAGTCAAAGCAACCATGACTTACTCTATGAAGTCAGAAAACAAGTTAGATGGGGCTTCTAACTTCGGAGAATGGAAGACAAGGATTGACCTCATCCTTGCCAAGAATAAAGTGTTGGATATCGTGAAAGGAAAGATCGTGGAACCGAGTTTGAAGAAGGAAAAGAGAAGGAACCGCAGAACATTGCAGTTATGGAGAAGTTCAGAGACAGTGACATCAATGCCATGAGCATCATAGTGGAATCTATAAAAGACCACTTGATACCCTACATCTCCCATCTTGACTCATCTAAGAAGATGTATGATGCCCTAACAAACCTCTTTTCAGTCAGAAACATTGGACAAGTAATGAGTCTAAAGAATGAGCTCCTTGACATGAAGATGGATGATGATGACAGCATAACATCAAACTTTGTGAGAATCTCTCAGTTAAGAGATCAACTACAATCTATTGAAGAGATCATCTCAAAGAAGGAACTGATAAATATAGTACTCAATGGTCTTCCTAAGACATGGGATGTGTTTGTCACAAGCATGAACACAAGGAAGGAGTATCCTACATTTGAAGAACTTTGGACTTGCTATGCACAAGAAGAATCAAGGATCAGTGCAAAAGAGAAACCTCAAAAGAAATACGATGATCAAGCCTTCACAGCAAAGTTCAAGCATTTCAGGAATAAAAAGAAGTTTGGCTCCAGAAAGAAACCAAATCAAGAGAAAGATATGTCAAGAATACAATGCTTCAATTGTCGAAAGTATGGTCACTACAAGAATCATTGTCCCGAGTTAAAGAAAAGGAAGGAAACACATGAAGCATCAGTTGCCGAAGAAAGGGAACCCTCAAAGAAATCCAAGCAGGACAAAACAAACTTCTTCTTCTAAGACAAGGTTACAATACTCTTCATAGTTCTTGTATCTACCATATCTTCTGTACATATCTTGCATATCCATTTCTTAGAAGACAACATGTTCAAAGAGAAACTAAACCTATGGAAGAACAACAAGATAAGGATTGTTATCACAATGACTACAAGTCAGGCAATCCACATGAAAGGATGAAGTACATCGACAACCCCTGGTAACAATTCATGTGGAAGCTATTACATAAGTAACAACTGCAAGATAAGCCGAAATCGAAATCAATCTTGAAGAAACCTAGAAGAAGTAAAGACAGAAAGAAGCCAGCAATCAAGAGGAAATTGGAAAAAGGTTTGTGACACTTTCCAGAAGGCAATAAGGATGCAGACGGAAGCGTGGATTCTATTAGATGGAGGGAGCCGATTATATATTCCAAAAGAAGAGCATGCATTCATACATGAAGCAAGGATTAGGAGGGAGCTAATCCTATGATCCATTGAAGATGATGAAGTATATATCCATGGTAGCAGCCATGAAAGCAGTACGTGTTCAGTTTGACTTTAGAAGAAGCCTTCTTTGAAAAGAAGCCTTAAAGTATTCCTAGTTGTCCATCCACATCCTTGATCCTATGATGAAAGGAAGAAATTGGAATCTTCAGAGCATGGAATCTATAGAAAACTCCATGGACCCAAGAGCTAAAGAGAAACATAAGGAAGAACATGAAGATTCCAAGAAAGAAAGAAAAGCCAGAACAACCAGTCATTGTATCGAGAATCACAAGATTACCAGCCTGATATGAACTCACTAAAAGCAATCAAGCAGAGGAACTGAAAGTTGTGATGAAGAATAGTGTATGGAAGACTTATAAATGAAAGCATTGTGAGATCCAAAGGTTCTCCCAGATGGAGGGAGAAGACTATGATGATTGTTTGTAAACCAGACATACCTCTACATGAGCCAGTATATCGTCCGCAATATCCATGGGTTGGAGTTTACATGTAGAGCAACCTCAAAGGCTTTGAGGTATACCAGAAAGAGACCCTTGTATGCAGATGGAAGAAGATCTTGTATGGATTCAAACAACTTGGTACAGAGCCTCCAATGCACAGCAGAAGCGTGGTGAAAAACCTTTTATAATAAAGATATTGTATCAGAATGGTTACTCAGAAGCTCAAGATGATGGATTGTTAATCCATGACAAACCCTCATAATGGAAAAAGAAGTACCACTTGGATACGTTCCAGTTTGACCCTTGCCACGATGTTATGAGCTAGCAGGAAACAAAAGATGAATACAACAATGATATACTATATTGATCAGAGCTATATGAAGCCTTCAAGAGAATACCAGTGTTCTAGAAAGACCGAAGTACATTGAGATCAAGCATTACATTCTCCATGATGAAGTCCAGAAAGGAGAAGTGGTTCTCCAATATATATCTCCACAAATGAGCAGATAAGCAGACATTTTTGGTAACGCCTATGTCCAAGATGAAAGAGTCTGTGTACTCAAGCTAGAGCTCGTGGAAACGACTTCCTTATTGAAAAAGGAAGAGATGACTCCCAGATTGGGAGGGAGCACTGATGTGTTATTGATTTATGGACAGCACTGATGTGTTATTGATTTATGGACAGTCATTTTTCAAGTTCAAAAAATGGTCCAGGATGAGCAATCCCTTTCAAGTTCGGAAAGTGGTTTGAGATTTCTGACGGACAGGCATTTTCGGAAAATGGTCCAGATCGAACGATCATTTTCGTAATGAAAATGGTTCGATGGATTGTTGATGTACCATAAACAGTGAATGGTCCAGGCTCAGAAAAAGGGACAGTTATTCTTCCTTGCTTGAGAAGAATAGTCCAAATAGCTCATCGTTGATGTTTTACTTTCTCAGGGCAGATGCTCTTCCAGATCTCACAAATGTGAGTGGAAGAATGGCCCAGATGATTCAGTTTATATATCATAACAATGTTTTCTGTGCAGGTTGATGATATGATTGTTATGGAGACTGTATGTGTATACTACTGTAGTGGATTTGTTCCACTGATTGTGACTGATCAAGTATCTGTGTGCTACTTGGTGTGGCAGTGTACCACTGGATTGTAGTTGTGTACTACTATGGATAGACACAATTGTGTTCTATTGAATGGCATTGTTCCGATCGCCTTGAAGACTATCAGCAATGTTGGAAATGATTATCAGCTAGATGGATGATCAATGGACAGAGATTTCCCAGACAGAAAATGGTTCAGAACATTTATTCTTCTAGATTAGAAGAATGGCTCTTGTGTCACTCTATGGAGTGAGCATCATGTCTGATGACTCAAATGGAGTATGGTTCCGAGAGATGATGCAACTGATGACACTGATAGTGATGATGGTGCTCATGATCTAATCATGAGATAGTCTAGACGACTATGTTGATGCTACCAGGTGAATGGTATGTTTGTGCTCAAGACCATTACCTTCAATACCTCCCTAGCTAGGAGGGAGTGTTGATATTATGGTAGCTGCGGGAGGTATTTACCTCCACGTGTAAACCTGACGAGAATAGAATATTCCGGGAAGCAAGAAGAAACCCTAATTAGTTGGCTAATAACCCTAGAAGACAAGTCGGATCAAGAGGATAACTTGTATTAGGTTATTAGCCTCCAAGAGAAGAAGTCGGCTAAAGGAAATATTATATACAAAGTAAATAGGCACCCAAAATGAGAAGTCAGCCCAGGCAGTTTGCCAGATTTAGTATAAATACAGGAGGCTAGTCTTCATTCTGGCAGGCATTCTCAGAACTGCAGAAGCAGCACTTGTGCGCACTGCATTTGGCCAGTTTGTGCGCAAGTCTGGAGGAGAGTTGTTGTTGCAGCAGCTGCAGCTCGCAGATTTCGGTTTTGGCTTGGACTATCTCTTGGTTATGGTTTGGACTCTCTGATCAACTCTTGTTTGGTGTGTTATCCTTGGAGAGAGAGGTGTGCTATCTTGTTTGGCTATCTAGCCTAGGGTTTGCTTCTGGAATGATTCTCTATCAAGGTTAAGGTGCTCGAGGTGGCTTCGGCCTATGGTTGGGTGACAATAGTGATATTGTCTATGGTTAAACGGGCACATCCATTATATTCTAACAAGCTCATCATCAAGTTGAACAGGAAAAGGGTTGAACTGCAAAAATCAAGGTGTGAGGCAGTCTGTCCCATAGGCTATTGTTAGCCTCGTGGACGTTAAAATCATTTTATTTTTTTCTTTCAAGATTGTCGCCAATACAATTGAAACCGGATATACCGTAAGCCATCGTAATAGTCACCAATCAAACCGCGGACATAAGAAATTATGTGCTAGCGCGTTGTCGTCATTTTCGTCTAAGTGAGGGGTCGCCATCAAATAAGCAGTTCATCGCTAGGATAACGCGCGGAGCACTGCATGTTGTGTTTGCATTCAGGGTATTAAAACTTAGCGAACAAAGTCGCCACACCCGTAGGCATCAAGACGCATTCAAATAGAGGCCCTAGAATTCCAAGGTCAAGTATTGATTATCTGCCATGGAGTAACCGAAGAGACGTGACGTTTTCATTTAAAATTATATCATATTTAAAAGGGTTAATCCTTCAACCTAAGATTATAAAAAAAGGGGGGGATATAAAATAATATTTAAAAGTTAAAGGATTCTTAAAAGTGTTTTAAAGTTCAAAGGTGATATAATAAAAAGGAGAAAAAGGATTATTATTATATTATTAAAAAATGGAAGACATGGATTCTAGTGGTGAAAAAAAAGGAAGATTTTTTTGTGTTCAATCAAAATATATTCTTTGTGAGATATTAAAAGTTAAGGGCACCATTCACGGACGTGATATCATCATCATTGTTTGTCCATTTAACAAGGAGAATTATATAGACGTGGATATCGCTAATCAATTACAAATTCCAGAATCAAGTATAGAGAAAATCAAACTTTGAACGAAGATCAAATAAACAATTTATCCTTAAAAATTGACAATTATACTTTTGTATCTCAATTCATTGTTAAAATAATAGATCTAGAATAAACATTTCCTGTTTATTTCAAGTTTGACAGAATATTTCTGCAAGTATAAGAGAATATTGAGTAATAAAGGATCAATATTTATTATTAATTGATTGATTACAATGAGACTCATGGCAGTGTACAAATATACATTGACTGATCACGAAATGAAGGGTATGCGACCTTTGACTTTTCATTTACCTAATGATCATATTTATTATTATTATTATTAATTTTAGTCTTATTATGTTTTTTAGACTACTCCATTTGAGAACCAAATTTTGAGCAAGACTTGGTAGTGGTTTCCAGATTTCTATTGTGAACAGTCTGGAAAGAAAAAAATCAAAGGATCTTCAAGACTTGGTACAGAGAGGTGGGAGAGCGATGGGATAACATTGAAAAAAACCTTCAAGAAACAATCTATGCAGCAGAATGGTAGGAGCAAGACAGGAAATAAAAAATTTAACGACATGGGGATTAGACGTGACAATCATATCCAGCGAAAATCACCCGAGGGTTAACTCTGCAAGGGAATGGCACCCACCATCCAATGGATTCATCAAACTAAATTTTGACAAGGCATCCAAAGGTAACCAAGGACCTTCAAGGATTGGAGAAGTTTTCAGAGACGAAACTGAAGATTTTCCAAGTCCTATCAAGCTGCCAACTAGGTCTGTCTTTGACCTCAAGTTGGCTATAAGTTTCAACTGTCTAACAATGGTTTGCTGCTGTTTTAGGCCAGCAAACTGTTCAGTAACTTCTTCGCTGATTTGTTACGGTTACATAGGCCAAATGGGTGCTCTAGCATGTAGTTTTGTCACAAGATGTTAGCACATGCATACCATAAGCTATATAACACACCTAGAGATCTTTTAGTGCTGAAATAATGTTGTTCTAAACTCTAACATACATGAAAATGAACACAAGTATTTTTGGTCAACATGACCCTGAATAAAACCCCCCGAGGAAAACCAGTTTGGAATGGAAGTATATATAAGTGGTGTCTAAAGCATGAGATACAACAACAAATATAATATGATGGAACCTGTATACAAAGCAAGCTTCTCTCGAGCTATGCCAAAGCATCCAAGGAGATATGCGCCCAAGCTTAGTGCGCCCTCTCCTCTTGTTGCCAAATCTGATGAAGTGAAGCGCCCTTGACCCTGGATGCTCTGAAGAAGAAACCCTTGCACCACAATGTGCTCTGGTATGCTACCTCTCCACTGAGACACTCAGATCTGACTTCCTCCAACTGTAGATGCTCCCTGCTATTGATGCACCCTCGTCCTCAAGTGCGCCCTCCTCTCAGCAAGTGTGACCACCATCAAATAATAGGGACCCAAGCTCCCAAAGCTCCTCCATGAAAGGAAGCGCCCAAGCTGCCCTCTTCCAATGCCTCCATTCTCAAGCTCATGCTCTTCCCCCTTCTCCTCAAGTGAACATAAGAGTGAATGAATGAGTCTCCCTTTGCCCTTGTGCCCTCCTTAAGGAAGCATAAGGAAACCTAAAATATGAGTGGATGAGATCATCTCATTTGATCCTTAATCAATGGTTGAGATCATCTCAAAAGAATCTCAACTCAAAACCCATTTTACTTAAGTTTCCAGAGTTTTACTTTATGTCCCTCAATTCATCCACAAAGTGAATTAATTGTCATTTTAGGCTAAAATGACCAAATTTCACTTTTGACTTAAATCTCCCAAGTCAAAGTGAAATTAGACATAAGGTACATGGTGCATGGTACATGGTACAAAGTACTTCCCACATGTGTTTAGAAGCTCACAAACAAGGGGACCACTTTCCAAGGTACCCAAATCTCAACAGAAACAAGAGCGATTCTTTGAACCTATGCAGGGTCTAGAGGTCAAGACACCAATAACTTAGCAAAGCTACAAGCTCAAGGAAAAGAGCCTTTCAAATAGCTATGAGAAATTAGTGGTGGAAGGGGACTCTGAAATCCTAATAAATGCTCTTATTAGGATACAAAATGGTACCAAGCCAGAGAAGATCACTAGAAAACTGGCATCTGACTGTTGGCCTAGACATCATCGCCATAATGATCAAACAAGTATCGGGGACCATCCCCTCGCATGTCAAAGGTACAACCAATCGTTTAGTTGATAGGCTAGCCAATTATGCAGTGCAACAGGAAGGGAAAGACCTGAACACAAGATAGGAGGATCCAGAGGCAAGTAGTCTCTGAAGGCACTCTCTAAACATCCACAAAGACAGTTAGGGGCAAGAACAGTGATAGCAGCCACCTGACAAGAGGACGTGAGAATGCTTGTGAATGGGGCAGAGAGGAATCATAAAAATGTAAGGGAGTACAGCCTTGGGAGTTTCAGCATTCATGGTCGACTCCATTCTCTATGGGTTGTTCAATCAGATGTCAACCTCGCAATCATGGAGGATCATGGAGAGAGTCATCCCAAGTATGTCATTAATCGCCTTGATGATGTGCCAGAGAGAATACGATAAACAATTATATGCAATGAGCCGATGGAGAACTGAAGTGGGATTGGAGGGGTTAGTGGTCTATATTCGAAGTGGCAACTGTTGTGAACTCTGGTGGTGCTGGTGATTTGAAATCAAAGTGACAAATGCACTAGCCAGAACCGTGGAGTATAGCAAGCCCCGGTTCGTATATGAGGCTCCAGAAATTGGAAAGAATAGAGAGACTGGTACCAAACGAAGGGGTAAACCTTGACAGTGTAAAGGAAGGAGGCAGAACTGAGAAAGCTTATAGCATGTGCAATTGAAAGCAGAGAAACCCGGGATGATGTTGTTCTCCAGAAGTTGGATCAATTGAACAGTAAGTATGGTGCTCTTATTACAGCCATCTAGGGCTTTGGAGCTTGAACTGACGAGGCAGAAGCTGTAGAAGCAGAAGCATAGGAAGTTGACGCAGCAGAAACAGAGGAAGAAGCCAAAGACAAGGACATGAGAGGCACTCCAGCAATCCCAACTGATGTGGACAGAGAATCCGAGGACTAATCTTCAAACATACTTTGTTCTGGTGCACTTGTTATCTTTTGTTTTGAATAGCTGTTTTGATAATTGGCCCTCATGGATCCTACTTTATGTTAAGGAATAGAGAACTTAGATTTCAGTTTATGCAAGATCTTAAAGTCCTAGTTGAAACAGCAAGTCTGCTCACAGACTGGGTAATGAAGAATATATACAGATATATATATATTGAATAGTGGGTGACAGGCTCTCCTTTGGACAGCCTAACACTCAGTGAGCTTGTATTTTCTCTGTGAATATGAATAGATGAATAGCTAAATTACCAAAAAATATTATGCCAGTGAACATTATATCAGTTATCGGGTATGCAAAACTGAAGACATTTAAATCTCATACTGCAGCATATCCTTTCTTATTGATTAACAAGAAGACTTAATAATTTCAAGGTATGTACTTTCCATTACAGTTGGAACTGAGACTTTATATAGCCAATAAAACACACAGCTACATGCTGAAATAAAAGTAGATATGAGTTGAATTTTTTTGTTAAAAAAAATCAGCAGTGAAATCACTGCTTTGCGATCATAAGTTGATATGTACTTACCATGGATAAATGTGAAGTCCTTCACGTGTTTCATATCCAAATCATGCACATTAACAATGTATGATGACTCAATATGCACAGAAACAGTACCACCAGAACCACTAGCTTCGTCATCTCCAACAAGTCCATAACCAGCCTGCCATGCCGAAAGCTAGATTATACATTCGGAAATCCAACTTGTAAATAAAAGATCTACACATGCACAAAATAAGTTGAGAAAGTGATACATTCAAATCAAATTTAAACACTCAAATGCTTGAGAGAAAGATCATAAAAAAGACTTTTGTCCACTCATCCTTAATATTCATTTATCAAAAGGTATTTTCCAGGTTAACTGTGATGAATCTAGAATCTGAACTAAAGAGATTTAACACTCTGAAACTGAATCCATGGATCTGACATCTGATTTTCTCGTCTTGAACCTCTTCTAAAGTTTTTGTCCATGACCATAACACCGAGTCAAATATATATTCACTGGGGAAAAAGATAGTTTATCTTATTTTTCAGTCCATTCCAGATTCAATACCTCTTTATACAAAATGTTGAAGCATGTAGATTTGAACAATAGTAAATTTTTCAAATTCTAAATACGTTCCCTTGAGGCTGGGGAGGCACAGGTAGGGGTAGTGGGTTCAGATGTGGGTGGGAAGATGAGGGATGGATCTCGTCTTCACTGACAATAGGATCCAAATTCCAAATGGATTATGCAATCAAAGAGTATGCAACAAGGCCTGCGGTATGAATAAATAAATATAGATTTCTGTCATAGAGAGCATCAAAAACCTAGCAAACTCTACTCGGGTTTCGTGTATGATTTGAAGGATTGCAACCTTTCGTTCTTGCCTACTCTTTCAGTCTTTTTGTATTGATTGCTGGTCTAGCTGGAGCTCTCAGGCTGCAGCTCTCGTCAAACCCCACAGGCTGAAACTGGTCCCTAGGTTGGCAATGATGTTGAGGGAGTATGGACCCAAGTGGTGTCAATCAGCCTCTCTCACCCCAGGCTACTTCAACAAATAGGTTGATGATTCAACAAGTCTTTCGACCTTCTTAGCAAGGTGGGGAAAATTATCGGGCTTGGTATCCTCCACCACTGTGTTAGTGTTAGATTTTAGGGTAAAATTTAAACAGCAGTCTCTTTTTAAAATTAATGCAATACTTCTTAGATCTGGAACATAAGCAGTGAAAATAGCATATGGAAAATAGATCTAGGATATATAGTAGCAGCAGAAGAGTAGGGTTCAGAAAATATATCAGATCTAACAGTGATACTTTGATCTAGAATTAGAAAGCAAAAGATCTATTTGATGAACAATTTTCAGATCAGTGTTAGCAGCTCTAGATACAACAACAGACCTGCATACTCAGATCATAGACAGTTATAAACAGCTCTCTAAATGTATCAGCAGATATATATAACAGCAGACCTATAACAATCAAATTTATACCAGCAGAACTTATTCAGACAAAGAGCACATGTTATAGATCTATGCACTGCCTAATAAAACAATTTTATTGTAAACTCAGATCTAAAACTAGAAGCAACAATTTGGAAGCATACCTGGTAATTGCCTTACCTCTGAAGATGGCACAAGCCACAATAGGGTTAGATCCTTGTATATATGCTCAGACAAAGGTTCAGTTCATTGATCAATGATAAGATCTTTTATGCCAAAGATAGAAGGAAATTTCTTGCCACCAAGGTTAGGGTTACTGGAACAAAACACAAAGCACCCAAACCCTTCCCAGCCAAAGAAATTGCCAAAGAAACCCTCAGGACTAGACAGCAGATCTGGGTAAGGGTCTTACTCTTAAATAAAAACCAACTGCTGAGACAGGACGTGGCACCCACAGTAAACAATGCTACAGCATTATGATGTGACACCCTCAGCAAGTAATATTGCAGCCAACACTCAGCAGATTTGAGGCCGCGGCACTCCCCCAGCACTCATACAACTGTTACAGCAAACCACTGTAACCACAAGAAAGATACGGCAGCCACAAAGGAGGACGGCAGCTACAGGAGGACACCCGCAGCAGCACTTAGAGTGCACAGGAGGCCAGGAGGGAGGCTGCGGCTGACCTGCAAGGAGTCACTTCAGCAAAACAAAGGACCGCTCCACACTTCTGAAAATCAACAGCAAGACTGAGGCCGCAGACAAAGCATCTCCACGCTATCACAACAATAGAAGGTATGAATGTGATTTAGGAGTAGAGGGGAGGGTCTAATAAATAGTAAAAGGTTAGGGCAAGGGGTTATTAAAAATTAATATTAGTCACATGTTTAAATTTTGAATTTAAACATGTGATTATTAACTTTAAAGTTTAACCCCAAAAATAAAACAAAAGCCCACAACAAGGGTAAGGGGGGTTTACAAAGCCCACAACTAATTAAACAAAAACCCCAATAAACCAACAAAGACCCCAAAATAATCAACCAAGGGCAAGAGAGGGTTAACAAGGTGGCATTACTCATTCCTTCAAATCATATGGTGAACCTATTACTTTATCATCACTGCATATGGGACTTTA
>ML782807.1:854872-865178 GCA_009831015.1 Picea engelmannii
ATAGTTATATGAAGTACTAACCCTTTGAATTATAGCCTGCATATATATTGTTTTGCTATTGTCTTGTTCCAGGCAGGTGTTCTCATTTGGGCATACACTTCTTTATTGGCTATTTAGCCGGACTATCTGATCTTGGTGGTAACCTGTGAGGAGGAACTTTTACTTTGATCTTTATACTTTAGCCTCTTCAAAACCCCAGGTTATCGAGGATGTCTCCCCTGGGCTAACCTCCCTGAATAGAAAGAACCTCCCCATCGTGGTGACATTGGGTGGGGTAGGTTCTTGTTACGCCAGTTTGGCCTCTATCCTCTAGCCTTTTGACCTAGCTACAAACTGTGCATTAACAGTTCTGACTCACTCTGAGTCAAGTGTGTCCCTCTGAAGGATAAGCATCTTCCTTTGTTCTTAACCTGTCTGGAACAAGAAAACAAGAGGAACCAAAACAAGAATATCTCCTAAAGGAGAGTAATGAGTACATCTCTAGAATCAAAATAATTTAAGGATTGTTGTCACAGCTACAACACCTACTTGCAATGTAGCAAACTTTAGAAATATAGGTTAGAGAAATGACAATTACAACAATCAAACCTGGAGTCTTCACTTCTAGTGTGTTGTTCCTCTGAATACACTGAGATCCCTCTGGATCCAAAGACTTTAGCAAAAGGTTCCTTCGTCCTGCAATTACCCTCATGACAATGATACAAATAATATATATACAAGTGCATACCTAAGGGTGCTGATGTGACTTCTCCAATGGCACATGGTTGATCTTTGTCCTCTGACATCTTCATGAAGGAGGTAGTCACAGTGACACCTTTTTGTATCACCCACAATAAGTCTTCCTTTGAAGTCTTGTCTTCCAGGAACTTGAAGTTGCTTGATCCATCAATCTTATCTTCCATCATAGTTTTGTTCATCATAATTTTAAATTCTTCACAACCCTTGATTAGGTGGGCTAGAAATCCTAACGGCTAGGCTAGGCTAGCACCTTTAGGTTTTGTTGGACTTCTGACTTCCAACAATAAGCCTCTGGAAGATAGGAGAATCATTGGTGAGCTGAAGAGCTCCTTCAATGAGTTGCAAAAACCCTAATACTGAAATTTTTGCAGAAATTAGTGAAACCCTAGAAACCCTAGGGCCAAAATTTCAAAATGCTCAGAATTTTAATCTGAATCTTGTTGGAGGTGCGTTGAAGGAGGTCGTACACTCCTATGGTATTGTTGGACTTATGAATTCCAACAATAAGCCTCTGGAAGATAGGAGAAACATTGGTGAACTGAAGAGCTCCTTCAATGAGTTGCAAAAACCCTAATACTAAAATTTCTGCAGAAATTAGCGAAACCCTAGAAATCCCGGGGCCAAAATTTCAAAATGCTCGGAATTTTAATCTGAATCTTGTTGGAGGTGCGTTGAAGGCCATACACTCCTATGGTATTTTTAGCCCCAACGTGCAAGTGCCAAGTGTTGAAACCTCTTAGAAAGGTAGATCATACAGAATTTCTGGAAACCCTAGGAGGGTCGTATGGTTTTGCAGGATAGAAAAGATGGCTGAAAATTGCTTGTGTAATGGGTTCTTCAAGACCTATGCTCTGATACCATGTTGATTTTTCAATAAGCTAGGCTTAAGCATGAAGTTCATTCCATTTTAGTATTTTACTTAAACCATAACCAATTATGTTGCAGCAACCAAGATCACAAGAAGAAACACCATGCACAAGTACACAAGAAGTATCCTGGGAAACCCTTCTCAACAAGGGAAGAAAACCCAGCCAATCCTTTGCTATACTCTTCTAGACAAAGACCTTCACCACCAAGAAAACCTAGCACACAAAAAGGTGCGCACAAACCCTAGAAGACTAGCGCCCAAGAGAGGTGCGCACTTTTCCCAAGTAGATGTACTTGCTGAAATTTCCAAACTCACACAAAAGATATGATTCCTCAATGGGGAATTTACCTTTACTTATATTAGACTTGACCTGTCAATAGAAGTGTCTATTGGCACAATAGGGCCGACCTCTCTATCTCATAATATAATTAATATTAACCAGATTAATTATCTTTTACATTAATTATCAATTATATTAAGGTGGGGGCGACCTGTACCCTTTACATTACAATTAGGGTTACAGGCAGGTTTGACCAAGGGATCTCATACACCCACTAGTGCTCAGCCACTAGGGGCACATCCATAGGGATGTCCATATCTCTGGCTCACTGCATTACACAGAAGAACCACTTCTCACTAGTGCTCGGCCACTAGGATAACGTTCACCTGTGCTCGTCCACAGGCACGTCCACTCAACAGATCTTCTTTCCCACTGCATTACACAGGAGAGTCATCTGGAGTTTCTCATCAACTCTCTGCTCAAAGGAGGCTAATACATCATCTTCATCTCTGTCTCATGACGATGCACCCAGCACTTTGGGATTTCACACGTTCACCTTGTGCTCAGCCATAGGCACGTCCAACTCTACAAATCTCCTTTCTCACTGCGTTACACAAGAGAATCATCTAGAGTTCTTCTCAACTCTCTGTAAGGAAGAGGCCATCTCTACGTTCTAGCTCTGTCTCGGATAGGAACCACACACCCCTCTCAGGGGCTCTCTCTCAGGTTTGTGTCCTGGAGAATGTCTCACGTAGCTGCAATCATCAAAATTATTGACTCTGGAGCATCTTATCATATGGCTAAGGAGAAAACCATATTTTCTACTCTAAATGAATGTAACACCAAGAAAATATTTGTTGGTGATGATAAATCTCTTAGTGTCGTAGGATCTGGAACAATTCATGTAGATAATAGTCATTTCAATGATGTATTATGTGTTCCAAGGCTTTCCTGTAAGCTTCTATCAGTATATCAAATCACTCATTCAGGTGAAGGTAAAACCGTAGAGTTTTCACCTCACCAAGTTGTAATCAAGGATCTCAAAGATCCTCAACAGGTTCTTGCAACTGGAATTGTTGATGATGTTACCAGGTTGTACAAGTTTGACAACTTTGGGTCATCATATTTCCATCAGTTTTTGTTGCTCATAGTGATGACTTGATAAACTTTGGCATGAGCGATTTGGTCATCTAAACTATTGCTCATTTCAGCAACTATGTAATCAACACATGGTGACTGGTTTTCCTCTTGTTTCATGCAGAGATGGTGTTTGTGTCGATTGTGTTCTCGGCAAACATCATCGGGACAGTTTTGACAAACATGCCTCTAAGCATGCCTCAGGCCCTTTGCAGCGTGTTCACAGTGACTTGTGTGGTCCACTTTCTTCTCCTTCTTTTTCTGGGTGCAAGTATTTCTTAACTTTCATTGATGACTTTTCCAGATGTACTTGGGTTTACTTCTTAAAACTTAAGAGCGAAGTTTTTGACAAGTTTCTGGCCTACAAGGCCCTTGTAGAAAAGCAATCTGGATATCAAATTCAAAGGTTAAGAATAGATAATGGAGGCGAATATGTGAACAATAATTTTACAAATCACTGCACTACACAAGGCATCCAAATGCAACATATTGTTCCATATACACCACAGCAAAATGGTGTTGCTGAGAGAAAGAACCACACATTAAAAGAAATGGCTAATTGTATGATCCAATCTAAGAGATTAAGTCTAAAGTATTGGGCAGAAGCCATCAACTGTGCAAATTACATAGTAAATCGCACTCCCACAAAGGCTCTTAAAAATATAACACCGGAAAAAGCATGGACTAAAATTAAACATGATGTAAGTCACTTTCGTGTAATTGGCAATATAGCATGGGCTCACATTCCTTATGAGAAAAGGAAAGCATTGCAACCTAAAAGTGAGAAGTGTATATTTGTTGGTTATTTTGAAAATGTCAAAGGTTACAGACTTCTTCAACCACATTGTAATGAAATTATTATTAGAAGAGATGTTAAATTTGATGAAAATCTCTTGGCCTGGGAGCTTAATTCGTCGATTGTGCCTTCTTCGACCTACGAGCCATCTTCGGCGTTTGTGCCTTCTTCTGTTCATATTCTGGTTCCTTCTTCAGATGATGAAAGTGAGGATGAAAATCCACCTCTGCCTACTCACCTTCCTCCAGATGAGTCCATTGAACCTGAACCAGCATCAGCACCACCGCTTCCTAAATGGGTCGGTTCAACACGAGAAGCAGTTGGTGATCTTGTCGATGATCCTTCAGATCAGCGTTGGACAAATTCATAGTTCCAGCAAGCCTCTTCTCTTTTGGCTCAAGTTTCAGAGACTCGTGATCTAGAGACATTTGCAGAAGCTTCAAGTCATCCAGATTGGGATACAGCAATGAATGAAGAGTATCGTTCTTTAATGGAAAACGATACTTGGGATCTTGTACCTCTTCCAAAAGGAAGAAAACTTGTCAGATGGAAATGGGTCTACAAAACTAAGTATGCATCAGATGGAAGTGTTGAAAGACACAAGGCTCGGTTAGTTGCCAAAGGATTTTCCCAAGTTGAAGGAATTGACTATAATGAAACCTTTGCCCCTGTAGCCAAAATGAATTCCATTCGCCTTGTTCTTGCCATTGCTGCCTCACATAAATGGGAGTTCCATCAAATGGATGTTAAATTCGCCCTCTTGCATGGGGAATTGCAAGAAGAAATCTACATGCAACAACCTCCTGGCTATGTCCAGAATGATTCTAGACTTGTTTGTCACCTTAAGAAATCTCTTTATGGTCTTAAGCAAGCTCCTCGAGCCTGGTATGCCAAAATGGACAATTTTCTTATTAACACCGTATTTTCTAGATGTCATTTTGATCCTAATGTCTATACCAAGAAAGTAGGAAGTCATCTCATAATCCTTGTTCTTTATGTTGATAACCTTATCCTTATTGGTAGTGACTCAAAACTTTTAAACCATGTGAAAACCAGCCTTAAGAAGAAACTTGAAATGACAGAGTTAGGCTTTTTGCATTATTTCCTTGGCCTCCAATTTTTGCAAACTAATGAAGGAATTTTTCTTTCCCAGTGTAAGTATGCTTGTGACCTTCTTCGTCACTTCCACATGGAAGATTGTAAACCAGCCCCTTCTCCCTTCCAGTCTGGAGTCAAGCTTGTTGCCACCTGTACTTCTCCCGAAGTTTATGCCACTTTGTACCGTCAGTTAGTTGGTAGCCTCTTATACTTGACTCATATTCGTCCTGATTTTTCCTTCGTTGTTGGACTTGTTGCCCGGTATATGCAAACACCCCATGAAAGCCATTGGAAAACAGCTAAAAGGATACTTCAATATGTCCAATGTACAGTTCAGTTCAGGATACATTACAGTTCAAGGAGGACTCCTTTATTGGTTGGTTTCACTGATTCAGATTGGGCTAGCGACCCTGATGATCGAAAGTCTACTGCAGGTTATGTTTTCAGCCTTAGTTCAGGACCTGTCACTTGGACCTATAAGAAACAACATGCTATTGCACTTTCTTCAACAAACGCACAATACCGAGCAACGCTAAATGCAAGTCAAGAAGCCTTGTGGCTTCAACAGATCCTTTCAGAGTTTAGATTCCAACAGCAGCATCCAACTAGCCTTTGGTGTGACAATCAGAGTGCCATCAAGCTCGCCAAAGACACAGTTCAGCACTAGCACAGCAAACACATAGAGCTACACATGCACTTCATCAGAAAGCTCATTCATGATCGAGTTATAGAAGTGCTATTTTGCCCTACAGAAGATCAAGTTGCAGAGATTTTCACAAAGTCTCTTACAGAAGCGAAGTTTTCCAAACTTTGATCTATGTTAGGAGTTCAGGAAGTTGTCATTAAGGGGGAATAGGCTCTAATGCCTCCTTCCTTCTCCTATTGTGTCACTTTTGTAAATCCTTTAATCCTATCCCAAGTTGTTCTTAAGGGGGGATGTTAGGATATTTAGACACTTAGGAGTTAGTTAAGATCTACTTGGTCTAATGTGTCATTAGGTAAAAGTGTCTTTCTTAGTGTGTTTCTTTAGTACGCATTTGTAGTTAGGAAATCCGACGGTCACGATATGTTCCCGACATAGAGTGATCCAAAGATTCATATTCTCCTCAATCTTAACGACTACATTGATCCATGGCTTAACACCCGATCGGTCCGTGATCTTTATTTAAAAAGCATGGAGGGTCATTTGTCGATGATCAATTGTGAGAAACTCTCTTGTAAAATCTCTCTGTAATCTTTTTCTTTTGCATTAAAAAATTGCTCCAACTGACCGTGTTGGTTGGGCCCGTGGATGTTTCCCCATAGGGATTTTACCACGTCAAAATATCGATGTGTTGATCTTTGATCTGGTTGTGTGAGTGGTTACTGAAGGTGTTCATCCTCTATTGGAATACATGCGTTGCCGAACACACTGCTAGAGTCCCAAGCAAAGAACTTGGTTAAGAGTTTGCTCAAACAGACAGCATATTACTTTAGATGCTTGGTTTGCCCAACACAAGCCCACTATTAGTTCAAACTCTTTAGTGCTCTCAATGACCTTAAGGATAACAAGGAGATACATAACATAGCAGGTTCCCAATGAAAGTGACTTCATGGAATGTGAGGGGTTGTGACTTCAAGTAATGAAGGTTGTTGCGTTTCAAGTTACGGGTTATTTACATTAAAGGGGAGTATTCAAGGAAGAAAGGTTAACATCGTTATCAGCATGACCCAGGATGAGAATTACATTAATATTAATTTGGCGAATCAATTATTAATTCTAGAGCAAAATATAAGTGAAAAGAAAAACATTTTTTGCAAGAGACAATAGGAAATTTAGGACTTGCAAGTGACAATTGATGATTATGAATACATATTTCAACTCAATGTTACAATTATGTTTCAAGAAGAGATTGACATCATTCTCTAGTTACACTGGTTAAAAAACTAGGTACCTTCATCTTAAACATGGAGAAAAAGTTTGTGACATTTCTCTATAACAAAAAGATAATGGCATTCCATATCATTACAATGATGTCAAAATCGATAATACCTACATCAAAAGACTTTAAAGATATCTTGAAGGTGGTCCTTCTAGAAAATCAAAAATCAATATCAAGGATGGAAAAAGAATTTGAAGAAGTTATCACAGACAAAAACGAAGAAATTTCTTGCTTAAAAGATCACAGTCAAAAATTACTTGCACAAGTCAAGAAGTCCAAGGCTGTGAAGCAGAGTGATCAAAGATTAGAACAAGAAAAGGACGATATCAAGAAAGAATACAAGAACCTATCAAAACATTAAAAAAAATATTATCGTTTGAAGAACCTTAACCAAGGGTTGTTGAGATTTGAGTACCTTGGAAAGTGGTGCCCTTGTGGTTTTGGGCCTCTAACCAAAAGAGGGAGATGTTTGTACCATTGTGCCATGTACTTTATGTCTAATTTCACTTTGACTTAGGAGATTTAAGTCAAAAGTGAAATTTAGTCATTTTAGCCTAAAGTGACTAATTATTCACTAAGTGGTTGAATGAGGGGACATAAAGTGAACTTAGGGAACCCAATGTGGGTTTTGAGTTGAGATTCTTTTGGAAAGATCTCAACCATTGATTATGGATGGCTTGGGATGATCCTATCCATCCACATTAAGGTTTCCTTACGGATTGCAAAAGGAGGGCGCAAGGGGCAAAGTGAGGCTCATTCACTTGTATGTTTACCAAGAGAGTTGGGAGAAGGGCAATGTTAAAATATTGTGTAACTGCAAAGAATATTCTTATCCCCTTTTGTGAATAAAGATAAAATATATTTATTATTGATTAGATCAATCCCCTTTTGTGGGTTGATCATGTCGGGTATTGTAAATGACCAAATCCCCTTTTGCGGATTGGTCAAACCCTAATCGTAATAGGCTAAATAAGAAGTCGGCCCCAGAATATATTAAAGAGGCCCCAGAATATATTAAAGGTGGTTATAACCACCCAAAAGAAGAAGTCGGCCCTGCCAGTGAAGAGACACTTCCACACGTGCTAGAATTGTATAAATAAGAGAGGCCAGCACCTCATTTAGACACACACTCAGCTCACTCATCTAGTGCGCAAGTATTGAAGGAAGYTGCAGTTACCAGTTGCCGAAAGAAGGAAGAGAGAGAGAGGTGCATCCTTGGGAGAGGAATTTCTGTGTTGTTTGGTTCATTATCTTGGCATTGTATTGGCTATTTATATTAAGGAAGTTTTGTTGGGTTTTCTTCCCCTTGAGGGTTTCCCAGGATAAATGCTTGTCTACTCTTGTGATTGTGTTTCTCTCAGTGATCCTGTCTATGCTATTGTTATCTAGAAAATTGAAAGGTAACCTAATAATAGCTTAAACTTTAACAAGCAAGAGGATGGGAATGGAAGCATTGAGAGAGGGAAGCTTGGACGCCTCCTTCCATGGAGGGCTCATGGAGGCTTAGGCCCTTATTATTTATTGGTGTTGGTTATTGCAAGGAGGAGGGCACACTAGTGGAGGAGGGCGCACCCTTATCTGGCAGTAGGAGTACTTGAGCTATCTCAGATCTGTCTGGTTCATGGTGGAGGAGGCACACAACATGTTGTTTGTGTGCAAGGGATTCTTCATTGGGCCAAGGAGCAAGGAGGGTGCATCACTTCAGTGGATAGAGCAACAAGGGAAGAGGGCGCACTAAGCTTGGGCGCATTTCTCTTCTTGGAACTCCAAAGCATCTCGAGAGGAGTTGCTATTGTATCAGGTTCCATTGTATTAGCTTACTTGTATTCACTACTTGAGATCATCATTATATATACTTTCATTCCAAACTAGGTTTTATCCAAGGTCGTGTTGACCAAAAATAACTGTGTCCATTTTCATGCATGCTTAGATGTGTAGATCAACATTTTAGTGTTGTAAAGATCTAGAGGAGTGTTACTTGTTTTGAGTTATATTGCATGTGTTAATATTGGGTTACGAAAACACTTGCAAGTGCACCTCAAAGAACACTTAACCATTAAAACTTAGGAGCAAAAAGTTACTCGATTGTTTGCTGCCATAAATAGCAGCAAAGGACAATTTGGGAGCAAAACTTAGAGACCAATTTCAGGTCAAAGACAGACTTGTTTGGGCAACCTCATAGGACCTCAGTTTTCTTCAAGGTATTAGAGCCCTTGGTGGCAAAGACTTGCTGATTTCTAGAGCATACAGTTGGCAGTTCCTTGACAGCTTGTTGGCAGATTTGTTGGACAGTTTGTAGGACTGTTTTGGACATTTGTGGACAGCCTATTATCGCACCTGTGTGGACAGAAGTGAGGTTGAGTTGGACAACCTCTTTTTAGACCTGTGTTGTCAGAAGTGAGGTTGTAGTTGAACTACCTCTTTTCACACCTCTGTTGACAGGAGTGAGGCAGTACTCTTGTGCGGTTTTAGCATCAGTGTGAGCTTTAGTGGACAGCCATGTCGGTGTCCCAGATGCAGGCAGAGGATAGGCTAGACGGAGCTAGCAACTGGTCCCCTTGGAAGACCAGGATCATCTTTTTCATTGAGGATCTTTAACTATGGGATATAGTTCAGGCTCCCATTGTTCTTCCTCCTGTCACTACTCCCTTGTTGGTGGTAGAGTTCAGGAAGAAGAACAAGGCGAAGAGGACTATTTGTGATGCGGTGAGGGACCACATCATACCCTATTTGATTGGGAAAGACTATGCCTTTGAGATATGGGTCTCATTGTGCAAGCTTTACCAAAGTCCAAATCAGAATCGAAAGATGGTTCTGCAGGACAAGCTCAGGGGCATTCAGACGCTCGATTCTGAGTCGGTGAGATCATACCTTGGCAGATTTACACATATTCGAGATGAGTTGGTCGCAGTCGGGGAGATTGTGGATCCTGACTTCTTGGTGAGGACAGCTTTGAATAGCTTTTCCAAACCTTGGGGTTCATTTGTACAAGGCATTATAGCCCAGGAGGTCATGCCTACCTAGGAGAGACTTTGGGACTGTTATCGCTCAGTTTGTAGTTTAGGTCAAGTAGCTGAAGGGTAAAGGTCAAACTGGCGTAACAGGAGCTTCCCCACCCACTGTCACCTCGATGGGGGGCTCTTTCTATTTAGGGTGGCTAAACCCAAGGGAGACGTCCCCTGGCAATCTGGGGTTTTGAAAGGCAAAGGTATAAAGGATCAAAGCAAGTTTTCCCTTTCACAAATTACCGCCAAGAAGATAGTCAAAATGAAGATATACCACAGAGGAGGCACTTGTTTGAGAGACAAAGCAACAATAAAACTAATACGTGCAGTAGTGGTTAGTACTTCATAAATTAATGACTATCAATATTATATATGAGCACATACAACAGTAATTATTGACGAAGTCAATGATTGCAATAATAACTATGGCTTATAATATTACTTCTCAATAAATACAGAATG
>ML782807.1:865694-887408 GCA_009831015.1 Picea engelmannii
CTTTCTTCAACTTATGTTCAAAAGCTAACTCAAAAAAAGGGGAATTAGTGTAGCAACGGCTAGGCTATATCCTCCTTAATCAATGGCTAAAACAAGTTCTCAATCATGGGGACATATAGCAAGGACCTACTTGTGTGCTTGCTACCTCAGCACACTGCCACATGCTCCAGTCAACGTCCAACTCTCTCAAGGAAGCGTCCTGTCCATCAGAACCACACGTCCCATCTGCAGAGGGTGATTCCCCCTAGGCCAAGTTCTGCCAAAGTGTCCTGGGTAGGACGTCCTTCTTCCTTTTCGTGCATCGGCTCATCACAACGTTGTCCTGTCTCTGCCATCCCAGCAACCATCTGATGGGCTCTTCAGCCCCATGGAGGTCCGAGCTAATCATATCCCCATGTGTACTGGTCCACTGGTACCTGTCCGTCGGGCATGGTCCTGCACATCAAAAACTACGCCCTCCATGGGCTCATTAGTCCTCGGGATCATAGCAATGTCAATCATATTTTATCATTAAATTTATCAAATACATGCATGAAATCCCTATCACATCATCTAAGAGCTCAAAGACATTACACATATCTACTATACAAAGCCGAAGAACCAGCAATGGATCCTCCTCCACTGGAAGTGTATCTAAGTCCATATGCAATGGATCCTCTAAAATATCTGAGAATATGTTTAGCAGCAATCCAATGTCTGTGTCTTGGCTCAGACATAAACTGACTCAAGGTGCTTAAAGTAAAGCATATATCAGGCCTTATATGGATCAAATACATTTAGGATCCAATAAGCTGCCTATACAAGGATGGATCCACCAAGTTTGATCCAGAATCTGACTCATGTAACTTCTTTAAGTTAGATACCATGGGTGTAGACATGGGCTTACAATCTAGCATACCAAATCTGCGCAATATATCAATTGTATACTTCCCTTGAGAAAAGAAAATTTCATCTGATCTTTGCATTACTTCCAAACGAAGGAAGTAATGCATGAGTCCAATGTCTTTCATTTCAAATTCAGAAGTGAGCTCCCTCTTACACTGAGCTATCAGTTGTTCCTCTCCAGTAAGAAATAAATCATCAACATATAGAATCAAAATTAGAGGATGATTTTCTATTATCTTAAAATAAAGGTTGGGATCAGCTGCACTCTTGGAAAAATCCAAGCTTTGAAGATAGCTGTCGATTCTCGCATACCAGGCTCTTGGTGCCTGTTTCATCCCATATAGTGCTTTCTTTAATTGGCACACAAGTGATTCCTTTCTTTGAACCACGAAACCCTCTGGTTGTTCTATATATATACTTCTTCCTCAACTTGACCATTTAGAAATGCAGTCTTTACATCCATCTGGTGAAGTTTCCAACCAAAAACTGAAGCAAGGGATATGATGGTCCTAATGGAAGTATACCTTGCAACAGGTGCGAATGTTTCATCATAGTCAATACATTCCTTTTGAGAAAAACTACGAGCCACAAATCTCGCTTTGTATTTCTCAATACTTCCATCAGTCGCATGCTTGATTTTGAACAACCACTTGGAAGTAACCACAGATTTTCCTTCCGGTCTTGGTACTACTTCCCATACATAATTTTTCATGATGGATTGATATTCTTCCACCATGGCATCTTTCCATACTTGTTGCGTAGCAGCATCCTCATAGTTGGTGGGCTCTGCATCGCTAATCTGAGACATAAGAGCCACAAAGCCTAAAAATCTTTGAGGTCTATTACTTTCTCTGAAAGTACCTGAAGGAGTTGCGTGTTTTTCTGCCTCTCGCAAAATTTCTCTACACCAGGCAGGCTTCCTCTTAGCAGAAGGTACCTCCATAGGTCTCTCTATCTGTTCTACTGGACCCATAGTATCAACTTGATCCAATGGCTCTACAGGTTCCTCCATCTTTGTATCTTGTTGTGATTCTTTAGAATGCTTGAAAGCAGCTTCTTCATGAAAAGTTAGATCCCTGCTTACCTCGATAAATCTTTGGACTGGAACATAGATTATGTATGCCTTGGATGTTTCACTGTATCCAACAAAGATTCCTTTATTTCCAGAAGGCTCCATCTTAGTTCTTTTCTCTTTTGGTATATGAATGAAAAATGGACATCCGAAAATCCTCAGGTGTCCCACTTCTGGCTTTTCGCCAGTGAACATTTCTTCTGGAATCTTATCCCAGAATAGCATGAGGACTTCTATTCTGAATATAAACTGCAGTATTTGTGGCTTCTACCCAAAGTGATGAGGGAAGATCCCGATCACACATCATGGCTTTAGCTACCTCACAGATTGTTTTGTTCTTTCTCTCAGCAATCCCATTATATTGAGGGTTATAGGGCACAGTTAGTTGTCTCTTGATTCCTACTTCTTTACAGAAGTCATCAAACTGACAAGAATCAAATTCTCCACCATTATCAATCCTCAAAGTACTTATATGTTTTTCAATCTGATTTTCAACCAATGCTCTGAATTCTAGAAATTTACTAAAAGTTTCATTCTTTGCTTTTAGAAAATAGATCCAAGTTTTTCTAGAGAAGTCATCTATGAAAATCACATAATAAAGACATTCATTCAAGGAAGGAGATGGCATAGGCCCACAAACGTTTGAATGAATCAAATCCAAAATCCCTTTAGACCTTGAGTTACTGTTAGGAAAGGATTTCTTTATGTTTTTACCAAGAACACAACCTTTACAGATACCATCATGATCAAACTGAAAGGTAGGCATTCCTCTTACCATTTTCTAATGTTCGAGGAGCGCTTTGAAGTGAAGATGTCCAAACCTTCTATGCCACAGCTCAGATGGAATAACTGAAGAATGAACCAAAGCTTGGATATGTCCTGGAAGTTTGTAAAGGCCTCCCTCTCTAACTCCAATCACAATTGTTGAACTTAGTTCTTGATTCTTCGACCATAGGAGAGCTTTCTTGTCCATAAAGATTACCATGTAACCTTTATCTTCCAATACTGCAACAGAGATAAGGTTCTTCTTTAAACCAGGAACATACAAAATTTCTTCAATGTGTAGCTCACCTCCAAATTCAAGCTGAAAAGATGTTGAGCCAAGTACTTTGATTGTATAGATGGCATTATCTCCAAGTTCTACTTGAGCAGAGAACTTATTTTCCTTGAAGTTCGCAAGGACTTCTTTATTTCCAGTCATATGCCTGGAAGCTCCACTATCTATCAACCAAGATTCAGCACCATTTGTAAGCGAACCAGAGAGTGTTGAAATAAGATAGTATTCTCTCCTGGTCTCTTGATTACCGGAAGCCTCTTTTGTCTTTGTTCTTCAAGACGCATCTTCTACAGCAATAGAAGCACGATATTTTCCTTTGTTCCCTTTTCTGATCTTTGGGCAATCTCTAGCAAAGTGCCCCTTTCGCTCACAGTTGAAGCACTTTACTTTTGACATATCAAACTCTTACCCTTTGAAGCTATTTTTGTTTTTCTCCTTTTGAGGAGAAAAACTGCATTGCAAATGAAGGTTCCACACACCCTCTACATAGGCACCCATGAATGAGACACTATAACCCCCTTGTATGTCATGAACCCCATGCCCGGTGAGTCTTGATCCTTAACCACTTCATCTACTTCACATGGCTTAGAGAGGGATCACTTGGGAAACACTCCTTGACCCAAGGAAAGATCTACCCAATAGGATACCTCGTCAACCCTCCCATATCCAAGCTTGGAAAGCCGCATAATGTCTTTGAGCACGCACTTGTTTGACCAGGTAATCTTTGATGCACATGCTTAGGTGGCTCATTTATTGATTTGATTTGCTCACCATGATATTAAGACTTGAGATCCTTGGAGGGCATGCTTGTTTGTCTTTGCAGGACCTAGTTGGTGGACAGTTTTGGAGGAACAAGCCTGGCTTGGGCTTCCATGTGGCTTGAAGCCCACAAGTTGGATGCCAAGAGCCTGCATGCCATATGAGAGAGACAAATCTTCGGAGACCTAGAAGACATTGTGGACAATGTGACCTAGCCCTTACATGCCAAACGTTTTTCCTAGGAGAGGCAAAACGTCATCTGGAGGCATGACGTCACCTAGAAGGGCTAGGGTTTGGTGGTGGAGTTATTGCTCATTGACACATGGACATTTTGAGGAGAAGAAGGCCTTGGCCATGAGGAAATGGCCTAAATGATTGACAGGTGGCCTTTGGAGGCCTAACCATGCATCTCCAACTCCAACAACTTGTTCCTAGTGTCAAAACGTCCCCTAAAGGGGTGACGTCCTCTTGTTTTAGGGTTTTCTTTTATGTAAAAGTGAATTTAAAGATGAATTGTTTAATATTATTTGGTTTCAAGGGGTAAGATAAGGGTTGTGGACCCCTTGTCTTTTGTTTTACCCTTGCTTATGTGGACAAACTATGTTAGTGACATTCTATATAAATAGAAATCATAAGATCTCATTTTAAAAGATATAACTCTCCCATTATGAGAAGTATTGGACTGAAATTTTCGCTACTCTTGAGGCTTTTTGCTACCTTGTGCTATGATATGGTTTCTCTTTGGTTGTGGAGTTGATGATGATGATGTGCTAGCTCTTGGAGGTCATTCTTTTGCTATTGTGGTGGTTATCTTGGCATGCTATGGTCTATCTTGTTGCTATTTGGATTGGTAAGCTTTTTACTTGTTAATAGCATTTGCAATTCAAGCTCAAGGTTGATTTTGCTAAGGCCAGGTAGGGAGTATAACTGCATACACCCCTACTTCAGTCCCATCACATTTTTTAAGCATACCATTTATTTTTTGCAAAGGTTTTGCTAAGGAAGTATAAGGGCATACACCCCTTAGTTTTAAAACCCTAGCTAGGTTACTTGCCTTGGGGAATAATAGGGTTTATACCCCCAAGGAGGTAGTAGCCTTAGATCTTTTCTTTTGACCCCATTAACCCATAATCAAAGGCATTAATCATTGCATAGGAGAAATAATTGCTGCCCTAGTAAACGTGAAAGTTTCAAGTTTTGAAGTTGTCTCTTTTAGAAGTTGTTCTTTGAGCCCTTGGCTCTCTTGCCTCGTTGAGTCGTCCCCTTTCAACCATTAAATCTTCTTGTTGTTACAACTAACTTCTACAGCCATAAGGCTGCAGAAAACCTAACCCTCTAAACCCTAACAACTCACATACTAACCCTAGGATTTACCGCTAACTTTGCCCTAACTTTCTACTAACCTAGGTGCATCTTTTAGAATAACTAGGACTAACTTTTAGTAGATAAATTTTCTGATCTGACCTAGTTTACTACAGCCATTAGGGCTGCTATTTTTCTGCAGAATTAGTCACTTAACAGCTGCTAACTAAGTGTCAAAGTGCATGCTAAAGTCGTAATCTTTAACTACTCTAACTCTTGTACTTGCAAATTGTTTTATCTCATCTCTTAAAGCACTCTTTGATTAACATTTATTGCTGATATACTGATTAGTTTACTGCTGTAATTAGGGACAGCAAGCTCAACTTGCTTGTCCAACTAACATATTACAAGTATCCTTGGTTTTCATTGTGTCTCGAGCAGGTACCTTACTCTCGACAAGTCACTCAACTCATTTGGCAACCCTTAACCTTTTCCCAAGACCCTTTTCCAAGTTCCTTCTACCATTTAGAATTGACCTTTAGGAACATCCATCCATACTTATCATTTTCCATCTCAATTCCCTCTAGGGTCACCGGTATTCCCCCCTTGAGGTGACCATCTCACCTCTAAAGTGACGGGAACACCTACCTAAGGTGACAGTGGGTAGGTTCCCTCCTAGTTGTCGCCAATTGATGGTTGGGTCGGGATGACTCGCCCTCTCCACCTACCAATCACAAGTGGTGAGTTTCACCCTCACTCATCTCCCCCCTTCTATGGAGAATCACTCTAGCTTGTGTAGATGTGTCATTTCACCACATGCTCATCAAGTGATGCACCCTCTCCACTTGGCATGCGCACTATCCTTGGGATTATCACCCATTGTGCTATAAAACTAAGTCGGTCCCTCCTCTTTTGAGTTAGTTAGAGATTGGGGAAAGAACTTGGTTATTGTAATACTCTTTCAATATTGAATAAAAGACTTTGGAGGTCTATGGTGATTGTATCAATGTGTGGATGCTTGGATAATTGTGCATGAATTTTAGGTAACCTTGTATTTGTTCAATTTTTTGTATATCTACTTCATCTAAAGGCCTTGGAAAGTGTGTTAAGACACAATAGGGTAGGATCTACTTAACTATTTTGTTCTTTAGATCTTACTACCTTCCTATATTTAGAGAATTTTGGAGTTGTGTTTTTTTCTGATGAACTAATGTGTTTCTTCAAGTCTCTTTTGTAGGGAGTACCTTATCTAACAAAGTGTTTGCAAAGGTTGAAGAGGTTACTCAAGCTCGGAGAGGTGTTGGATTGGAGATCCATCTTTCATCCTTTTCAAGAGATTGAAGAGATCTCATGCATGCATGATCATTTAGATCTAGATCAAAGTTTCTTTTTCATATCTAAAGCTAGATCTAGAAGTAAAAGTCACTTTTTGCAAATCCTTTCTTCAAAATTTTAAAAGCATAAAAGTGAGTAGTTTAGAAGGTTGTTTTATTGTTAAATCAAGCTACTTAGTGTCATGTGCTTGCTGTTTTAGGACAGCAAAACAAAGTCACTAAAAGAGCCCTCTTTTAGCTTAGGAGTTGGCCTAGACGGAGGAGTCGAGGATCAGGTGACAGCACCTTGACTTGAGACTTGCCCCCAAGGACACACCCAGTGGATTGAAAGTTTTTTCATGCTAAACTTGAGGTGTGTATAAAGGCAGCAACACTTGCTCTTGGAAGAAGGGCACACTAATTGCTGTGGAAGAAGGGCGCACTTGCAGCTAAAAGAAGGGAGCAATTTCCAAGGATAAGAGGGCGCAAACTTCAAGGACTTGCAGGCACAAATTCCAAGGAGAAATAGGCAGCCAAACTTGAGATAACTTGGCTGTAGCATACTTGTAATTTCTGCTGTAAATTTCTCTTAAGAACTCCATAATAAATTCTGCTCTTTACTGGTTTTCCCCTTCAAGGTTTTTCCAGGGTCATGTTGACCAAAAATCCTTGAGTACAGTTTCTATGGTTTGTTTATTTATTATCAGCATTTAAAGTGGAAAAGATCAGAGGTGTATTTACTGTTTTAATCCATTTTTAAAGAGCTAACAGTGGACAGCAAACTATCCTTTAATTAACCCTTAAACAGCAGCATTAAATGAGCAGCAAATCAGTCTTGAAGGCAGCCACAAAACAGTGGAAAAACAGACCTGTATAGTGACCTTTAAACAGTCCTAAAAATCAGTCTTGTAGCAGCCTTTAAGAGCCTCAAATTTCTTCATGGTATCAGAGCCTAAGGGCACAAGAGGGCTGATATAAATTGCAGACAGTGGGCAGAATTTTATCTCACCTTAATAGCAGATTTCTTTGGTCGTTTTTTCATCAGTTAGCAGCCATGTCAGTTGGAGGTTGAAGGTGGAGGATAGGCTAGCTGGGTCTGAAAATTGGTCTCCATGGAAGGCTAAGATAGTTTTGATTTTGGAGGAGGGTGAGCTATGGGACATTGTGGAGAGTCCTGCAGTTCCTCCTACATATGTAGTGCTCTTGGCAGAGTTTAGGAATAGGAACATCAAGGCCAAGAGGACTATCCTAGATGCAGTGAAAGACCACATTATTCCTCATGTTTCTGGTAAGAACTTTGCATTTCAGGTGTGGCAGTCCTTGTGTAGCCTTTACCAAATCCCTAACCAAAACTGGAAGATGGTGCTCCAGGAGAAATTGAGGGGCACTAAGATGACTGAGACTGATTCGGTCGCCTCATTCCTCACAAGGTTTTCACATATTCGTGATGCAAAACTGGAAGATGGTGCTCCAGGAAAAATTGAGGGGCACTAAGATGACTAAGACTGATTCGGTCGCCTCATTCCTCACGAGGTTTTCACATATTCGTGATGAGTTGGCAGTTGTGGGGGAGATAGTGGATCCATCAGAGTTGGTGAGGACAGCCTTAAATGGCTTCTCCAAACCTTGGGAGAGCTTTGTACGAGGCATTGTAGCTAGAGAGCATATGCCTAGCTGGGAGAGGCTATGGGATGACTTTGTACAGAAGGAGCTCAGGATTGGCTCAGGATCTACTAGTTAGCAGCGTGGTGGGGATGATTGTGAGGATCTTGCTCTTTCTACAAAGGGCAAGAAGAAGACCAAGAAGGGTCCCAAAGGTGGGGCCTGTTGAAATATTGTAACTGCGAAGAAAATTCTAATTATAATCGAGTTATTATCTTATGGATCAATCCCCTTTTGTGGATTGAGCATGTCGGGACTTATGTATGACCAAATCTCCTTTTGTGGATTGGTCAAACCCTAATCAATTGGTGCTAATTGAGAAGTCGGCCCCTGGGGCTAATTAAAGTGGTTTTAGCCACTAGTTGAAGAAGTCGGCCCTGCTTGGTGAAAAGACACAACCCTAGCGCCTATCAACTAATATAAATAAGAGAGGATGATGCCTCATTCTTACACTCACTCAGCCACTCATCTAGTGCGCAAGTTTTGGAGATAGGTGCAGTTGCCAAAAGAAGGAGAGAGAGGCGCATGCTCAATCTTGGTTATTCTTGGTGGTTTTGTCTTTTGTCTTGGCATTGTATTGGCAATGTATATTAAGGAAGTTTTTGCTGGGTTTTCTCCCCCATGAGGGTTTCCCAGGATAAAATGTTATGTACCTTGTGATTCTGTTTCTCTCAGTGATCCTGCTTATGCTATTATTGTCTAATAAATTGAAAAGAACTCAATAGCAGCTCTAAATTTAACATGGTATCAGAGCTAAACTAAGTAGACCACCTTTCACTGGGTAATCAAAAACGTCATTGTTGTCGTACAAGAAAATTAGGGTTTTTTGTTGGAAGAGAATTTATGACCAAAAAATCATCTAGGGAAGTGCGCCCTAGTTGAACTCATTGGCAGGTTGAGCGCACCTTTTCAATGGCCAGAGCCTCCGGAAAGTCAAACCCTAGTTTTGATTAGTACCAGAAAACTAGAAAACCAAGAAACCAGAACCAGTACCAGAAGTACGAGTCCATATTTGCGCAGGTCAAGTTTCAAGGGGTAAAAATTGAAATTTTTGAAATCTGACAGCTCCAGCATACTCGCCTCAGCCCAGCGCATCTAGTCCCTGGATCAGAATTCCAAAATTTGAAAGTTGAAAAATTAGGGTTTCCTCATAAAACCCTAAGTTGCAGTTGCAGTACCAATAGCAGTTGCAGTTGCAGTTGCAATAATAGTTACAGTTGCAGTTGCAGTAATAGTTACAGTTGCAGTTGCAGTAATAGTTACAGTGACAATTCCTTCATGCCAGTTGCAGCACCAGCTGCAGTACCAGTGGCAGTGAAAGTCTTTGTGAAGTGTTGGGACTGTTGTTTTATTGCACCTTACCCTAGCAAGACACTATCAGAGGTATGTACTTACATATGGTCAAAATGTATTATTATTCTAAAGGGGTACTTGCAAGAGAAAGGATCTGTTGACAATCATAGACCCAGAAGGATCTCAGATCCAACACCTTCAGAGGAATAATGCACCCCAGGTTTGATTATATTGATATGCATCTATTTGTTATGACATCATTATGAACATCTAGGTTGTATGTTGAAGTTATGACCATCATACTAACCCTTGGTCAAAATTAAAGTCAAGATATTAGAATGAGATTAGAGTTTATTCTCTAACTTAAATTTTTGTCAAAGATAGCATATTGTCTTAGTACAGAGGACGGGTTGAAGAAAGCACTTGTCATCTTGAGTGAAGGAGACTTGGAAGAAAAGCAACACACTCATTCTTGAGGACAAGACTCCAGGTTCCAGGTTTGATTGATTAAGTTGATAAGATTCAAACTTGCACATGGCAAGTCTGATAACTACCTCATTACAAGTAAACACTATAGTTGAGGTAGTAGTCTTTGAAAAGTATTATACTTGGTAGCATGTGAGCATATTGAGATAAATATTGTAATAATTTACTAGATACAACTAACATCTCCTCTAGGAGAAACTTCTTGTGTTGGTTCCAGGTTACCATGGAGGAATGTTTGATCACAACACTAGAAGAGTGTTGATCTCATTTTGTATTGTATTTCTTCCTTTTGATCTTTGTTTCAGGCAGGTCACAAGTGATAGCTCTAAAAGAGCTATTGTGATGATTATTCGTGCTATTATTTTATTATCAAAAGAGTATTATTCTTGCTTCTTGTTTTGTTGACCTTGTTTCAGGTCACAGGTGATAACCCTGAGGAAGCTATAGTGAAGGTTGCAAAAGGCAACAGATTAGATGAGACGTGAAGTAGACTATGTACATGACCATATACATTCAAGTACCAAAGAAGATGAAGAAGAAACTATTTTTTGAGATCCAGAGTATCTCATATGGAGATTGATTGTAAGGAGCAGAAGGCTCCAAAGATGATCGAACATTAGAACAAGAACTCACAATAGACTTGTTCAAAGGATAATGAAGCCACCTTGACAGGAAGCAGAAATCATTTGAAGTCTGACTCGGTTTTTCATATTAAGACTTGGTATTCAACACCAAGTATATCTTGTAGAGACTATGAAGTCCTTGTAGACTCAGAAGAAATCGAGAACAGGGTGAGCCTGATCTCAGAGAGGATCAGATGGGGAAAAGAGACATCTTCCAGGACTCGCAGACAGATGCCAAGAGTTGAGAAGACTAGATCGTCCATCAATAAAACGAGGGGAGTAATTGCTAAGGAGACGATGGTTCTTACTCCCAATTGTGTCGCACTAGTGACGCTTGTGGTTGGCTTTGCCCAAGTGACAATTTGTGTGAGAACAGATAGCACAATGCACAAACAGATGTGAGCTAAGAAGGAAGCCCAACAATAAACTTGAATTTTTCCAGTGACATGGCCTATTCCATAAACTAATTTGAAGCGTGTTGTCAGGATGACTACTAGGGCACACACCACAACTAACAACCAAGAAAGGCTCGGAGCACAATTTCATGTGGCACAGATGTAGGAGAGTTGCATGGGTTGCTCAACCTATGTGTTTGGTGAACCCTCAATCTTCATTCACATCTATCGCTCTCTGAAATGCATATTGCTCTACTAATAATAAAGAAAACTCTTTGAAAATATGTTACAAGGGTTGGTGGCCATCACCGCAAGGATTGATTATAGACTCAGGTTGCTCAAGTTTTGAATTTCTCTAAAATCATGTCAGTGGCTTGAGTTAAGGCTTTGAAGAGGATTTCTATTCTTTTTGTTTGGAGATGATATGATACAAAATTGTCGACCCTTCAAGTGATCTCATGGTGGTTGCAATGCAATATTCAAGAATTGATAGATGTTGAAAATTCACGTCAAAATTTATTTATTTTGGCTTATGTTTTAGAGAAGTGGTGAAGTTGGGACTCCTCACATCAACGTCTCAGTCTTTCCTCTTCGAATTATTGCACCAAGGCATAATTAAGAACAGTAGCAAGCGTATAAGGGTCTAATCTGAACCGCAAAGACGCATTTTTTCTCAATTTAGGGCAGCACCTAGCTTATGTTGTATTGCAACATATTCTAACACTATGTTGGTCTTCACACAAGACAGAACGCAAGAAAAGGTATAGCTAGAGCTAGTTAAATCAGGGAGATGAAAACAACATGGGCATCTAGAGTTTCCACAAGTGTTTAGTGAGCATAGTTATGAATCAGTTTGACAAGGACAAGGGTTGAGTTGTCAAGGCATGAATGGTTATGATGGAGGACAAAGGAGTTGATTATTCAGCCAATCCGACTGAGGGTCAACGAATCTGGGCATCACCTTGATACAATCTACATGGCATTCTATCGGGGTCACAATGGAGAGGAGATCGGAGGGGTCGCTCCCACTGTAGGAGGACACACTGGACATTCGAGGAGAGTTGACACAAGGCTTAGCAATCAGTTGTACCCGAGGTGGACTATGGTCAGAGACAAGGGCGAATGATAGAGGTGGCGAGCTTCCCGAGGGCCTTAATGTCACATTTGTTATCCCACCAGTGGTGTACAAGGATTTGGATCTAGTAGATCTTCAACAGACTGTCTCTAACATCGAAAGTGATGGAGCCATTACACAAGTGAATGATGGTGACGGAACATTTATTCCCTCGACGTTTCTCTGTGGGGATTTGGAGCTATATCTCTCCAACTCAGTCAAGAATGCAAATGATCGACAAGAAATAGGGTTTATTAGCAAACACTTGGAAATTATCCTAATGAGCAACTCAACAATAATGGAAGAAGGGAGCCTAGGGCAACCCTCGCTGGAAGGAAAACAAAAAACAAAAAGGAGGAAATGCATTAAGAAAATGTCCAAGCCGGTAAGTATAAGTTTGGGTTCCAAAACTAGGTTAAATAATGTAACGGACCTAGAATAATGTAATGGAATTGGAAGAGAAGGAAGTAGTTGGTCGCTTTCCAGGAAAGAAGATGTCATGTGAGTGTTTAAAGGACTGGACGAGGTTAAATTTTGAACCTCTGGTGAGTTATGCACCCTTCATAATGACCCTGGCAAAGGGGTGGTTGGTCTGGGTTTTTAATTCGACTAGAGAGGTAAATAAAGTTTTGCGGAGCAGGTGGAAATGGGGAGCCCAAAATCGTTGTCTGAAGAAGTGGCATGTCGATTTTTATGCCAAAACGGCTCAAGTGGACATACTTCCAGCTTGAGTTCGAATACCTGGTCTACCTCTTGTTTTCTGGTCAAAGGATGTATTTGCAGAAATAGGAAACTCTCTCAGTTCGTATTATGAAGTTGATTTATCTTTTCAGGAGCAGCCCCACTTTGTTGTTCGTGACGGGGGAGAGATAGAATGGAGTTCTTCACGAAGCTCAAGACGAAGGAGCAAAAAGCAGTTTCCCTACGGCCTCCTCGTTCTGCCCGCCCTAGATTATTCATTATCCGATCCGTCGCTACGCGCCATTTGTTCCCAAGGACTAGATACTTCGAGATGGCCAGAATACTGGTAGGTCTAGAAACTAGCAAAGGCCTGGTAGAGGAATTGGTTATTCAGAGAGGTAAAGACCGTTATAAGTTAACTCTTCATTATGAAAGTATACCCTTCAGATGTGGCCAATGTCACAGCTATGGACAGTTAGCAGTGAACTGTAATTACCCCTCGCAGAGGAAAGTATGGGCTCAGAGGAAGTAGCCTCAAGCACTGGGGGTGGAACTACCAGAATCCCCTCAAATTACTCGAAAGGCAAAAGTTATAACTAAAAAGAGGCACTCAAAAGGACCCTCAAACAATATACTGGAACTAGCAAAGCAGCCGATTCCAAAGAACTTACTTCTGACTTGCTCCTTTTCCAAAGAAGTCTAGAAAGAAGTTGGAAGCATGACAAGGATAAGAAATGCATGGGAAGGAGAAAGCACAGAATAAGCCTTCAGGTCTTGGTACACAAACAAGGATACAAAGAAGATAAGATCTCTGCCACTCAATACAGCACGGGGAATTTGGCTCGCTAGAAACTTGAAGCTTATCGATGGACAGGAGACCCTACCCCTTAAATGTGCAATTCAGTCTATAAATATCCTAAATGCTTATCATCAAGTTAAGGAAAAACAAAAAAGACTGAGAAAAAAAGAAGTCATAAATACAGATATTCCTTGGGCATACTTTGATGGTGCCTCTCAAGGGAATCCTCCAATAGGATGCTCAGAAGGAATCTTGTATCTCTCCTCAAATCACAGCATAGTTTTCAAAGCTAGCATTGGGCAGGAAACAAACAACTATTGTGAACTGATGGCTCTCAAACTAACCCTCCAATTAGCTCAAAAATATGGTGTTATACAACTTCAAATTTTTGGGGATTCTTTAATGGTTATCCAATGGATTAGAAAGAAAGCATCTCTCAGAAAGTTTACTTCACAGACACTTTTTGATGATATACAACAACAGATGATGGCCTTCTCACACATATCTTTGTCTCATATATACAGGGACAGAAACAAGGTAGCAGATGGCCTTTCAAAAGAGGCATTGGGGCTGGAGCGTGGTACCTGGACCATTTCCATCTTTCAGGATGGGCACACAATTGATATCCCTCGTGCACCATGGATATAATTTCCTTTGTTCCGACAGTGGTCAGATTGCAGATCTGCATTTGAAAGATGTATTTTTGCATATTTTTGTCTTTTCAAATTATGGAACACCCATATTTTTTTGAAGATGCAGCTTAGAGATCTGTGATAGTCGACAGTTTTTAGATCTTGATATTGAAATTTGTAATTAATGTCCTTTAAATTCAAGGAACAACTATCTCTTTTTGATATAGCTCACCAATACAGGGATGCAGAGCTGTTGCTCCATCTTCCTACAGAGCCTTTAGTTTTGAATGCCTTGAGGCTTATGACAGTGTAATTTTGTTTTAAGCTCTTAAGCCATAACCTAGTGATACAATTAATGACAGTGCTTAGCCATAAATGACCACAATTAAAGATTACTATCAATCAACACATACTAGAGTGCATCTAAAATTCAAATACTCATTATTCAACAACCACATTGAATACCAAAAAATGCATATATGTACAATAAATAGATGCATATATTGTTGATAACTGCCTATCTGTTTGTTCCTCAAATACACATGTATCTTCAACGATCAGTCGATGTGCTTATCCCCAGATCCTATAGCAGCTTTACCCAAGGTCCCAAACCCTAATCAATTCAAAAAAATCAAGAAAAAGAGAGCACCTGGGCAGCTTTAAGAATTATCATTTGAGAATCATATATAAGCACACCACTGCACCTCCCCTGTGGATCTGACTGTACTAACGGCCCTCTTGCAAATTTTTCTCTACCCCTTTTCAAATGCTGCCAATCAGGTCCTTCAAAATAATGCAACGAGCTGCAAAAAAATAAGCATACTTAGTCCATGTATCCATATCCACAATACAAGGCATCTGAAAGCAGGATGCAAGTGACCAGGTTCAACCAAATGCCCCATATACATCTAGAAAGCGATAATTTTAGAACCAATAAAGACTATTTGAAGGTGACCAATGAAAGATTCCAAACAAAAGATGCAAATAGAAAGCTTGTGGCAATGCTTTCTTTATTTCTGTAACTACTAAAATCACAGATTTATAATCGTTGTTTAGCATTATGTGCACTTAGCAATGTAGTGCAATAAGGATGGTCGTAGCAATGATTTATCCGCATGATTGACGGTTACTACTAGAAGCTGATAAGCTATAATAACATGCATATGAATGAAGCACGACAGCGTAACAAGAAAAGATAGCTGTACGGGTTTAGAAGTTTAGACACAACAGAAACCAGTAAAAGTCATACGAATATACTAATGCGAATAAGTTTTCATTGAGGAAACAAGAACTTGTTAATTGTTAAACAATGGATGTTCACAAGTTTAAAGTGTCAAGTGAGTGCAAAACATGCAACCCCTGGTGGACCCTTGCTGCCTGCTCACAATCACACAGAAGTCTTGCAAAGCATAGGCTTTCTGGGTTTCTTTTGTGTCCAAGAAATTGTACAACTAGAATTTTAGAAATCAGATTTGAGACTTGCATAATAAATGGCATCAGCATATTTGCTTGATAAAAGATTGAAGCCACTAGTGAAATGACACAAGAAAGTTTCGTAATTGGAAGAATTTGCCAGTGGCAGCTACATAAGGGTGATATTTAGTTTATTTAAGAAATGTAAATCAGGATGTTGCTCTTATTATTCATCAGCAAGAAGTACATCTATCCAAGGAGAATAATTTCTTGTCAAATAAAAATTAGTCCAAGAAGCAATAGATCCAATCCTAGATGATAACATCCGTGTACAGTCAATGATAGACAATGATGGTCTGTGACTGTAATTGTAGTGGGTTTCTCCTGTGTCATATAACAACATCAAATTCAACACAAAAGTGGGGAAAATGAAAATGAGATTGTCAGAACCATTTACCAACCAGTAAAATATTGGCCTGTAGAAACCACTACCAAGAAAAAATCCTTCATGCTAAATAGTCCATGGCAGTAATTCAAATGAGCTAAAACCTTAAGACACAACAGCATTCATTGGAAAGTAAACATTGCAGATGCATAGAAAGAATATACAAAAGCAGATATTCTATGAAAACCCCAAATATAAAGGGTAGAAATTAGTATAAATACCAAACACAGGTGCACAGAAAGAATATATAAAAGCAAAAGAAATTATGAACATATCAAACATAAAGTGTAGAAATCATCTTTCACATGTACTCCATGCTTTTAATAATTGCAGAAAGGAACATTCCTTTTCTTCGATGCACTTTGTTTGCCACTATCAGTGGTCAGTCTGTCTTAGCTTAGAGCTTGTGCTTGGTTTGTCTTAGCTTAGAGCAGTCATTTACTTTATTTTACTTTCTGCATCTTGCTTTATTTGGGAGCCATTTTCCACGCTCCCACTATGTATTGGCACTATTGTACTCAGCGGTCCAATTGACCTACTTTTGTGGTCATTTGTTGGACATCAAAAAAATTATCTTATCTTATCTTATCTCTCCATCCTCAGGCAACCACATCTCTGCCTTCTACTGCACAGTCCTGCTGAATGGATTCTTTGATGTGCCATCTTTTGCAGCAGTTTTCTTTCCTTGACTAGAATTAGCACCAAAAATGTTATTTGGATTCCTCCAACTGTTCAGATCCTCTACTAATTTTGCTTTGCAACAAGGTGGCGACAAGCATCTTCTAGAGTGCAGATGAACATCACAAGTCTTTCTAAATTGGCATTATTAGCCTGCCAGTGAACTTGGTGAACAACTTCGCTTCTTTGTCCATCGCACAGTTGAATGGTATAGGGTTGAATTCTTGGATGCAGGCATTGTCCATTGTGAACATAGTAAGCCATTCTCCAACTTCTTTCTCAGAAATTTCTTTGACCTTGTCGTACTTTCTCGCCAAGTCATCTTTTATACCAGCAACTTGGTAAATGACATAAGCTACATACCTATGAATCTTTGTGGTAGTTTCCTGGTTGAACAACCAGGTAAAGAGACAAGCAATTTCATTGTATGGATCGGAAAATTCAAGTGACCTCATAACTCGCAACCCTCAGAGGATGCTATCGTGGCTCTATTTTCCATTTATTGAACATACTATACGCCCAACGTTAGTGTTGAATTTAAAGCATCTGCAAGAGCCATTCTCCGGGAGGATGGCAAAGACCCTAGCCAAGATCTAGGGCCCCCAGTGCACTCCTGGGGTTCTTGGTCTGGGACCAAACAGTCAATGCCATGGCAAAAGACCCTTGTTAGGGCCCCCAGTATATGACTAGGGTTCTTGGTCTGGGACCAAGCAGTAAAGACCCCTGAGAGGGCCCCCAGTATATGACTCGGGTTCTTGGTCTGGGACCAAGCAGTTAAAGTCCCTAGATATGTCTAGGGCCCTTGGAAATGTTCCAGGGTACCCATGCCTAGGGCATGGGTTGATCCTTGGTCTTGTACCTTGGTGGATAAGACCCCAGAAATGTTCTGGGGCAACCTGATCCTTGATCAGGTGTGTGTTGGTGTATGACCCTCTTTGAAGGTGGGCATGACCACATGAGGGATGTATCCCATATGCAATGATGATAAAGTTAAAAAGGTCACCTTGAGAATGAATGGACAAGTATTGCCACCAAGTAACCCCACCTAAACCCCCTTCACCCTTGCTTGTGTTTATTTGGGGTTTTTTATTTTTTCTTTAGGGGTCAATGTGAAAATATTAATTAAATGTTTAAATTATAACATGTTTAATTATTATTTATATTAATTAAATATGTTAATTTTAATTGTTATTTTTACTAACCTACCCTAGCCTAAAGTATAAATATAGACCTCCCCCCCTTACCTTTTACACACTCTAATATACTCTTATGCTATCCTCCAAAAGGTGAGCGGATCTCCTCTAGTGTGCTGCGGCCCTCCTTTGCAACAGTAGCTGAGTATTGTGACAGTTCAGCCCTCCAAGTTTTCGGCCTCCTAGTCTTTGCAGCTTGTATGCCTCTTGTTTGGAATGTGCCAAGGGTTGTTGCAGGCTTGTTTGATGTTGCTGTGACCTGTGTGTTGAAGACTGAATCTGCCGTCACCTCTCTCTAGCATAGATCTGATCCCTTCTTTGAGCCGTGGTCTCTCAAGTACAGATCTGACCCCTGCCGCGGTCTCTCAAGCACAGATCTGTCCCTATCCTTTGAGCCACAGCCTCACTAAATTGTTTATCTTAGACAGCCATAACCCCTGCTATCTCTTCTTTATATGAGAGTTTGGGTCCTTGGAATTTCTGTGTGTGTGAGGGTTTAATCACAGAAATTTCTGTGTGGTGTTTAAGTGGTTTCTCTTCCTGGTGGCAAGTAAGACTATTCATCTCTTGGAAAGAGATTAACCCTTGTGGTAGATCTATGAACCTGGACTTTTTCTGAGCATACTATTCAGTGGTTATTCATCTCTTGTGTGAGTCATGAGCTCCTTCACTGTTCAAAGGTAAGACATCAAGAGGTAAGTTACTTATCCAGATTTCAATTATTTAGATCTGCTTGTTTTTAATTTCTGAAGTCAATTACTGTTCTGAAATCTATTATTATTTAGATCTACATGTTCCTTAATTATAAAGCATGGTTCTGCATGACTTTTGGAACTGCAGCTTTCCTGTGTTTAGATCTATATCAGATCTAGTGATTAGATCTGTTCTTTGAATTCTTTAGTTAGATCTAAATCAGATCCATGTTTGAATATTTTTCTTTAGTCTAGATCAGAACTGGTGTTTGTCTTATCTAGATCTAATCCTATGATCATAGAAATTGATTTCAGTTGAATCTAACTACTGCTAGTTTAGATCTGAGTGATTGTACACACTCAAAATTTGTTTAAAGATTCAAATCCAATTATTGTTCTTTCTCTGATCTGAGTTTTTATGTTCAGCAGTTCAGTATTGTTTTGGTTTACTGTTCTAAGCTTGATTTAGTTGTTCTATCTAACCAGAAATTGAAAAGACAGTAATTGCTCTGCTTTATTTCCCTAATTCTAACAGTTAGCATTCAGGAATGCATCTGCATCTAACATCTTGAACTTTCTAGAGTATTATGGTAGCCTTAACACATTCCTAAAGGCATCTAGCATCAAAAGAATAAGTAAATTGTGCTCCTACTTTACTATAATGAGCTTGTGACGTGATTCAAACCTCTTAGCACACCAGTTTACCACTTCTCTGAAATTAAAAACATTTACTATGCAAGCGGCCTGCACAAGACCTATTGTCCAGCTTTTATTTGATTTTTCTGCTTTGTAGGTGAGTCCAGATGCTTCTTGTAAACTACACACCCATGTAAAGATTTATCATGAGAAGCCAAAGTGTCACTAGTATCCCTGACAAAGAACTCACTTCCTTTTCTCAACACCATTATACTTCTACAAGGGCTTTAAGAGTCTAAACTATGTGTTGGTACTTTTGGTATAAATGCATGGGCTAACTTTTTAGTATAAAAGCAATGTACACACAGTTTTATTGATAGTCAAAAGAAGCTTTTCTGTCAAAAGAACGTGAGTTGTTGATTTAGGTAAAAGGTACCATCATTTATGCCTATAATAACAATGACCCAATTGCAAGAGCAAAGCTCTACCAACTAAGCTATATGACTCATACATGGCCTAAGTGGAGCACTCATGGACAAGTCACATGCTTTTTCTAAGATTTTATTTAGTGCGACTAGGTTATCCTGGACTTGAACGAGAGAGCTCACCCATGAAGTAAATGATCACACCTACACACTAAGAGACCTCTCCCTTATAACATGATAAACAAGTGTTCTTGTTTCATTTCTTTCTTCTTAGCCAACAAGGATTTGGAACATGAAAAGAGAAAAGGAGGCATTCAAAGGCCCTCCTAGTCCAATCAAAAGTAAAATACAACGAATTTGACTTTTCCAATTTTATACAACATAGTTTTGAGTTTGAATTGTTTCCATATGGAAATACTGTTGAAGGTTATCTACACGAAATAATTAAGATTTCGTCTCTTGGTTGCTTTTAATAAAAGAATATAGAATAATAGATTGGAAGAACAAATAGTATTAGCGTACCTAGTGCGTAGGCCATGGATTGAATCATCAAACTCCAACACTGATATTTTTGCATCTCGAAATGACAAAATAATGGCATCTCTTTTTCTACGACCATCATCATGCCCGGGAGATAGAATTGCCATGCTTTCGACATTGTCATGCAATCTACAACACAACCAAAAAATATCAAGAATTGTAAGTGGTTTAAATAATATTATAAACATAATGCTTGAGGAAAAATTATAGCTTTATATATTTGAGACATAAGAAGATCCAGAAGCATTGAGCTTTATAAACAACATTCATTAAAAAGTGTTATTTTGTATACAACTCATATCTGGAACAAAGAATTAAACAAAAGTCCAAAAAGCTTAAGAGCTAAAATGTGAAACAATTATTATCCAATGTTGGGACTCTCTTTTACTCACTAGGGAAATAACCCCTCCACGACACCAAATGTTATGAACCTAAAACTGACCATGTAGTTTAATTTATGCACAAGTGATATGGATATGATATAATGTCTAACATATTAGAAGCTAAAGAGCCTAAACACTTTTTGTTTTAATGGTATGGTTGGACGCCTTAGATTGGATGGATCCCTCCCAACTAATACAACTGATCTTGACCCCTATAGTAAGCATGATTTCAATGACATTGGATTTTCTGTTTTCATCAGTAGAAAGAGCCATTGGGCTTGTCGACTAGATTGATGATGTTTTGTACATCATCGTCATCTATAAGATCCATTGGAGAATGAGCATTGGGCTTATAGTATTGTTGTATAGCCCTTTGTCATAGTAAGTTGTATTTCTTTTGATTTGAAAAACACAAAGTTAGGGAACTTGCCTAGACATTGGGTTGACTAGGTCAACTGACCCTCATGTATAAAAATATGGGATAGGGTTACAATGGAGGTTTCTCATGTTTTGATACCATTATAGTAGCAGAATTCTGAGGAGAAGCATCAGATGATTGTTATAATTGCCAATTGGTTCAGCGATTCAGATAAGTACTCAAACTTTCAAGGAGGTTTCTCATGTTTTGATACCATTATCCTAGCAGAATTCTGAGGAGAAGCATCAGACGATTGTGATAATTGGTTCAGCAATTCAGATAAGTACTCAAACTTTCAAGTGGGTTTTCTAATTGTTAGATTTTAGGGTAAGATGAAACACAGCAGTCACTTTTAAATTTTCTAAGCACAGTTACTTTAGATCTGAAGCATAGACAGCATATAGGATGAAAGAAAACAGTGATAACAGTGTCCTCTAAAATATAACAGCAGTTCTCTAACTGTAGATCCACAACAGAACTCAATAAGGATTCTTTAGACAAAAGAGATGCAAAGATTCTTTCAATTAAAACAGCAGATCTATATTTCAATTCTGATGCAAACAGTAATGAAGATTCTTTCAAGTAAAACAGCAGATCAACTATGATACAAGACCTCCTTCTAATATGACTGTGATAGCAAACAATATGACATCTAGCAAACTATAAAATCTCTCCTGGGCTATGGAGCCCTGTTTCCTGCTGGACCAGGAAATCATCGCTGAACCAAGACTGAAGCAATATCCGGAAGTACTCTTCCGGTCCACAACACTGCCCATCCAATCTGAATCTGTGAAGCCGTGTAACATCACACCCCCACT
>ML782807.1:890553-910647 GCA_009831015.1 Picea engelmannii
CTGGTTACTAACCTAGGGTCTTTATCAATATTGGTCCCAGACCACATATCCCAGGAGTGCACTGGGTGCCCTAGATCTCGTCTAGGGTCTTAGCCATCCTCCAGGAGAATGGCTCTCGCTGCTGCATGTAAATTTAACACTAATCCATCAAAAGCTTTTCCCACTATAAACCTTGTGTCTTTCTCTCTTGGGATGTTCTGATTTATGCTTATAACTGATAACACACATAATAACCGATGATGGGATGTTAGTTAGGATTATCTTCCATGTGATTGATTAATTGACATATATTTAACTTATAATCCGATGATATCGATGTTTTTTATGGTATTTGTATGTTTTGTTTTCCAAATGATGATAGATGCTTTGAGTTTGTTCTAAAAATGCTAAAATAATCTCTGCCTTCATTATTATTATCTAATCTGTGGTATACTATTATATTAGAGTAGATATGTGTTCATTTGATTATTACTTAGGGTTTTTCCACTTAATATTTGTTTCCAAGCATTTGATGCTAGGTTTTATAGCTTGAGATCAAGTTAGTACACTTTAGTAGCCAACATTTGGGGGGAATTAAACTAAAATTTGCAGAAGCCTCTTTACAATCACAAGAGATCATATCACTAGATATCAAGTCAAATAGTTTTGATTTTTGAACTCCAAGCAAGTTCTAAGGGATAAGCCCAATTCAAAAGTCTTGATTGCAAGGGTTTTATCGAAAACGAATATAAATTGTTGTTGTGGCGTGGCAAATCTATGTGCAAGATGGAAATAGATCTCCGAAGTGCAAAAGGAAAACTCAACCACAGAACAAGCACGAGAGGTAAGAAAAATTTATTTTGTGGGTTATTGAATTCATAAGATCAAAAAGATGCCACCAAAGAAGACAACTCAAAACAAAGATGGTGTCTGTGGAAACCCTAATAAGATAAGATTAGATATCTTTGTTAATGTCCAACGAATGACCACAAAAGTAGGTCAATGGGACTAAAGACTACAGCATGTATCAGTAAAATGTGGGAGTGCAAACGCAACTCCTAGATAGTGTCGAAAATATCATAAAGAAAGAAACAAACAAAACAAATTGTATTACGGCCTCACAATGTATATGGCCATTAGTAAAAACAAAAGTACGATGATCCAGAATATAAGTGGGTATGTCCAAGGGGGTGGACAACTCAAAACCCTGTCAATAGAGAGAGTGAGAGAGAGGACTGATGATGAGGTTGTCAAGGTCTCCCTGGTTTAATGGTCGAGGGCGATGGGGGAAAATTGGGCGTTAGCTCGCTATCGGAGTCCTCGGGGACTATCGAGGGGTCTGGTTGCATGATCCTAGGGGAAGTAGGAGCAGGGGATACTCCTAGCATCCAAGGCCAAAAGAAAGAAAATCTAGATAGATCTCTGGCTGCTCGTCTGAATCTAAGAAGTAGTCTGACGGGCTGGAGGCATCTTACTCTGGATCCGTCTGGAGTTAATCCCTCTAACTCTCTGAGGATGTGTGGACATGTATAGTTCGACATCTTCAAACCGATCTCAGTGATAACGATTAGTCTCCCAGAGGGGGAGGCTAAGGAGAGAGACGAGGTCTCATCAATCTATTGTCTGGTGCACTCAAGGGCTCTACCCATCGCTTGTTGCTCTAATATGATGGATCAATAGGAAAGTATGAGGTGATCTTCCAAGTCATCCCAAGGCGGGGTATGGCATGTAGGAACTCTAATCTATGGTCCTGGTAATGGAGAAACAAGATCAAATACAACAGAAGACACCGAGACTAAATATGAATCATCGAAAGACACTAAACCATAATCCTTCGATGAAACATCAAACGAATCTCGTAGTCGTCAAAAGAGAAGACATAAGAAGCATAAAGAGAGGCATGATAGAAGAAGACATGAAAATAGCTCCAATGAGGACAAGAAACGAAGAAGAGGCAAACTAAGGCATCGAATAGACATTTCAAAGTTATCGACATATATGGAAGAACCAATGAAGTTGGCCACCTGTTTACCCTAAAAGCATTGCAACAAGGCACTGTAGATGATGATCCAAAGAGTAAATGGGAAGTGTTCAAGGATCCCTAAGAGGAACAACTTTGACATGGTACCAAAAAGTAAGTAGACAAAAACCATTCAAGTGTTGGAGGAATGTTATGGAGAAATTTCTAGAGACATCCAGGTATTTTAATGAAAAACCCTCAAAGTTTGCACAAGCTAAAGAGCATAAAGCAATGAAAAGGGATAACAAATAATCAGGTACGATGAAAGAGCAAAAAAGCTCAACGGACAACTGAAATATGAGACACCAAAAGAGTAGAAAATATATCAGTTTATATTAGGACTAAACCCTAGCATTAGGGCTAAAGTCCAGAAAATCAGACGTTAAATTTATTGGGAGGTAGTAAATGCAGCAATAGAGATGTAAGGTGAGATTAATATCATGGCACAAGATAAAGAATGAAAAATGAGTAATGGGATCAAAAGATTCAAAGGATAAAAAGTAATTTGAAGAATATGGCAGAGGCAAAAAGGCATCAACCAAAAGCAAGGCAGGATGAGAAAACACAAGGAAATCAAGATCAACAAGACAAAAGTTACAGGAACTCATATTCTTTCTGAAGGTATCAAAGAAAATCTGACCTAGCAGGGTATCACCCATCTTGTAGATGCAACAGAACTGTGCAGAGGCTCTTAACAATAGCACGAATGGAAAGAAGCTAGGGATCTAGGGTTGAAAAGTGAGGAGGCCGACCAATGGAGCATTTCGATAGGAAAGCTGGTGGAGAATCACTTTCACCTCAAGGAGGAAGAGGATTCATTAGTTTGGTCTTCGAACACATCAGGTTAATAGACTGCTCGTATAGGCTACAAATCCATGTTTCTTGCTGAAGAAACAAATGGACATTGGTGCTGGAAGCTATTGAATTTTCGATATGAGAAGATATTGTATGTGAATGAATATCTTATTACAATGATGAGTGTTCTATATATAAAGAACATATGGTGACCATGATGACCATCCATGAAAAGATGCGTCCCTTGGGTAATAAATATATTTATACTTTATATTATATTATACATATAATATAAATATACTTTATATTTATACTTGATACTTTATTATATATATTTATATTTTATATTATAAATATATTATTACATTAATAATATTGCTTAATAATTAATAATCATATTATTAATTATCAATCTAGTAGAATGTCTTTCCGATGCTGCCCAAACACTAACACTCCCTCTCAGCGAGGGAGACATTCTACATTATGCCAAGATTACCTCTGAAGATTACCTTTGAAGATTACCAATGAGTAGCTCTCAAATTTTGGTATGCTCGTTTAACCATAGACAATGTCACATCATTGTCACCCAACCATAGGCACAAGGCCACCACCGAGCATCCGAACCTTTACTTAGAATAATTTCGGCAAGCCTACTCTAGAACCAACAGATAAACCCTAGTTGCTAACTGCAGCAACAACTCAAGACAAGTAGAGAGCTCCTTCTCCAAGGGTAGTGCACAAGAGAGAGAGTCTCCATAGAACAAGTACCATACACAACTGCAACAGTTGCAGCTGCACTACTCTCTCGGACTTGCGCTATACTTGGTAAAAATATCACCAAGAGTATCACCAAGAATATCACCAAGAGTTTCACCAAGAACCACCAAGAGAATCACCAAGATAGCACTAGATAGAGACCAAGACCCAAGAGATGACCATACACCCTTATTCCTCCTTACAGTTGCAATTGCAACTGCAACTCTCCACAAGACTTGCGCACTTTTCTGGCTGTCCAAATGAGCTAAAACGTCTTGTATTTATATTAATATGTCCAGTGACTTTTCTGGCTGGGCCGACCTGATTTTCTGGTAATAATATTTTCTGTTTATCTTTTTCCTGTGGAGCTGACCTGTATTTCTGGAAGATAATAATCTAATATTAGTATTCTGTTAGGCCGACTTGTCTTTTAGGGTTTCCACACATATGTTTAATGGTTCGCTTGCTTCCGGAATATTCTATTCTAAGTGAAAGGTTACGTGTAGAGGTTAATACCTCCGGTAGCTACCAAAACATCAACACTCCCTCTTAGCTAGGGAGGTATTAACTAAAATGTTCTTCATGTAGTGGTCTCAAACACATCCATCCATCTCACATGGCATGGGCAAGACTCACATTGTCTTGCAAACTAGTCTACAGGTAGCATTACCATATCCACATCGGATATCCATAGTGCAACATGACTTCACCCATGCATCCAAGGTCTGTGGGTAGCTCTCAATAGCTACAACATGTCCCCAGGACATCCACTACCCTGCAATGCATCAGTACCTGATCATGTGCACCCTCAGTCTCAGTGCCAGCCCTTTTTCATGCTAGATGAGATCTACCTGTCTCAGTGCTAGACCTTTTTCATGCTGGATGAGATCCACCAGACTCAGTGCCAACCCTTTTTCATGCTGGATGAGATTTTACATTTGTTCTCAGTGCCGGCCCTTTTTCATGCTAGATGAGACCCACTAGACTCAATGCCAGCCCTTTTCATGTTGGATGAGATTTTTCCATTTGTTCTTAGTGCCATCCCTTTTTCATGCTGGATGAGAACACTCCCTCTAAAGAGGGACCACGCCAAGCTTGTCCCTGAAGTACTCGAACTTTGTCCTTAACAACGGCTTGGTGAACACGTCTGCAACCTAATCCTCGAAAGTCATGAACTAGAGCCTCACTGCCTCACTGCTCCCCTCTGTATCATATCCCTGATATAGTAGTATCGGAGCTCGATATGCTTCGACCTATCATGGAACACCAGGTTCTCTGACAACTTCATGCAACTCTAGTTGTCACACCAAATGCAGGTCGCCTCCAATTCGAGACCAAATAACCCAGAAAGCAGCTTCCAAAGCCACACTCCTACTGCACATGCTACCAAATACTCAGCTTCAGTCGTACTGAGCGCCATACATGACTTCTTCTTGCATTCGGTGGACCCTCTTACTCCTTATTGTAGTACCCAGCTCCCTATGGAACTAACCATCCAGCTCCCTCTTGAGCACTGAATATCAACTGAATCTTCAACCTGCTGACTTCAACACTTGTCCTCTAAAACAAGTCTCATCATCCTCTTCTTGTAGGTCTTACCTACAAGTCAAATTCAGTCCAATAGTCTGCAATTTCCGAAGCCACACTGCTTTGCAACTTGCTGCACATGTTGCCACATACTCTGCCTCAGTTGTACCGAGTGCTACACACAACTACTTCCTGCTACTCCATGAAACCATACTAGAGCCTAGACTGAAGAAATATGTCAAAGTACTCTTCCGATCAGAAATATTGTCGACCCAATATGAATCCAAATATCCATATAACCCGAACTCATGGTATGTCACATATATCTGATCTTGTGTTCGTCAAGTTCATCAACAAACCCACCATATGCCTCTATAAAGTAACATCCACAGTCTCAAAAGTCCTATCTTGCAGCAACTTTAGATTTGATACCATAGGTGTAGCCATTGCCCTGCAATCCAACATCCCGAACCTCTTCGAGATTTCTATTGTATGTTTCCTTGATTCAGAAAGATCTCATCATGTCTCTGCCATACCTCGGGACTCAAAAAGTAATGCATCATCCTGAGATCTTTCATCTCAAACTCAGCAGCCAGTTTTTCTCTTACACTCTCAGATGAGCTTTTCCACACCTGTTTAGAAATAGGTCATCCATATACAGTAGTAGTATTACCGGACCATGCACTATTGTTTGTAAATCCTAAGCTCGTCAAAAAATTGTCGATCCTGCCATACCATGCTCTAGGTGCCTACTTTAATCCATATAAAGCCTTCTTCAATCTGCACACTAAGTGTCCCGCAGTTGCCACGTACTCAACTGAATGTTCTATGACTACAAGGACCATTCTTCCTGATCAGGTTGCCATCTGTGCCACGGGAAGAATTTTAGTCCTTCCCGATGTTGAAAGCCATGCACTTTGAATCTTATGTCCTTAGAAGACTATGCCAAGGCCATTCTCCATCGGTCAAATTACCATGACCAATCCCGGGAGAATGTTAGCCCGATGTTGAAACATTAACACTTAAGAATAACTTCTGAAATTACATAAAATCTCAACACTCCCTCTTAATGAGGAAGGTATTATATCCGACACAGATTCTAACACTGTCGCCATCCACATGAGCTCATGACCATTGACTGTTGGACACACAAATCTATACATCAGAGGAAATCCATAGTGACCTCACAGCATTCATCCAAGGCTGGTGGGTAGCTCTCTAATAGCTACAACATGTCATCATGAGACTATCCAGTTTCCTATAGAAAACATCTAAAGCCATCACTCCCTCTGAGGCTATATAGTCTTCAGAGTCATCTACTCCCTCTGCATGTGATGACCTCCTCTTCTTCTTCATTACATGGATGTGCACAACTCTATGTCTGGATAGTCTTGCTTCATGTTGCTTCCTGCAACTATCATTATGGCTCCTTCTCAGAGCTATTACATGTGACGTGACCGAAACAAGAAACAAGAACAACAAAAAAAGCATCTCCTAGAGGAGACAAATTTGTCTTGTGCACAACTATATATAGTGACCCTTGAAATGATATGTCTTCTACTAACACACATCCATCATATACTCGATGGCATACGGCTAACCATGTTGATTTTCTAGTGTTAAATTAGACAAGCACAATTTTCTGCAAGTGGTAATTACTTCCAACGATATTACTTTAGTAAACTCTAGAACATCACTAAGTAATTACACTCAAAAAATTTCAACTACTTAGAAACTTCAGCCTCTTCCTTAGATGGCTTCCCACGTGTGAGAGAGAAAAATATGTGTGTCTATTGTTGTGTCTTTTTATAGTAATATTAAATTGACCCAAAAAGACAAGTCTCTTTGAAAATTTAATTTAATTTTCTTTCTTATAAATAATTGGAGAATACCTCACTTAACTACCCAAAGATTAATTTGGTTATAATCCATCCACATAGTATTTGACTTTGTTAAATTGTTCCTCCATAATTCATGCGATTTTTTGCATAAATACAGGTAGAAGTAAATATGAAGTACATTCCTCATATTTAGGTAATTAGACATTTTTACTAGAAATTACTGCCCACCATAATTTATGGAATTCTTTCTATAATTTAGGTAGGAGTAAAAAGCAAATGTGTTGTACATAGAGATTGCAACAACCCCATAAATTTAACACTCCCAAGACTTTACTCTAGTCTCATTTTCCCGGGCCCTCCTTTGAGGGAGTCAAGCCCAGTCTCGCTCTGATACCATGTTGAATTTTTGATATGAGAAGATATTGTATGTGAATGAATATCTTATTACAATGATGAGTGTTCTATATATAAAGAACATATGGTGACCATGTGACCATCCATGAAGAGATGCATCCCTTGGGTAATAAATATATTTATACTTTATATTATATTATACATGTAATATAAATATACTTTATATTATAAATATATTATTACATTAATAATATAATAATTAATAATATTGCTTAATAATTAATAATCATATTATTAATTATTAATCTAGTAGAATGTCTTTCCGATGCTGCCCAAACATCAACAGAAGCCGCTGTGAAAATTGAAAGCTCCATTAAAAGCAAGGCTTTTCCTATGGGTAGCTATGGGTAACAAGGTTTTAACTTAGGATAATCTTCAAAAGAGATCTTGGCATGGTCCAGAATTCTGTTATCTATGCAAGTGGAAAGAGGAGACCATTCGACATATTCTGTTGGATTGTCCATTTGTACAAGAAGTTTGGAAGGAGCTATACAGCATATCTGTATTCTGCATGAGTGGGGCAATGAACTGGAAAATCACTGACTGAATGCTTACATAAATGGATGAATGATGCAGCTTTGGCAGATCATAGAGCCCTCCGTTGTGTTTCGGCATGGGCAATATGGATCACTCGAAGCGCAAGCTTGTTTGAGGCTAAATCCTTCTCACCTTTGGAAGTCTTCCATAGCATTAAATTTGTATGGATCCCAGAATTTCCAACCCTTCAGTGGTAGATAAATCATATGTTTAGGATTATTTTGATGGTGCCAGCTAATGTAATCCAAGTCCATGTGGTGTTGGAGGTATCTTGAGACTTGTACTTACCTTATAAATCAAACTCTTCTTTCAAGTTATCACCGAGCTGTGGAACTAATAATTGTGCCGAAATGCATGCAATCCTCGATCTCCTGAAAATGGCTATGGATAAAAATATAAATAGTCTACAAGTCATGGGTGATTCCAAGCTGGTTATTGAATCGGTTCAAGGGACTTGTAGGTTCCAGAACGTAACTCTCAAACCTGTTCTGCACCAAATCCTCAACGTAGCACAGCTCTTTGAGGTAATAAGCTTCAATCATGTCTATCGACAATACAATTCTGAAGCTGATGTTTTATCCAAAGCAGCAATTTCAGTCCAAATAGGGGTCCTGCAGGTCGAAGAGACTGAATCAAGGGTGCAATCCCCTCCAAATTTATGAAGACGATAGCATTCAGATTCGGTTGCTTTTCAGTTTTTTAGCTCTTTTAAAAGTTTCTTTTCTAATCAGACTAGAAAGCAGATGCTTATATTTTGAGATATCCTCGATATTTTTCCAAGAATGATAACTCTTTGTTTTTTTCAAATGTTGTAAGGCATCAAGCCAAGTTTTTTCTTTTTGTCTGAATTTTTTTGTGGATAGGTTAGATCTGATAGACAGACTTTTGACTGTTTCAGTAGACTGAGTTATTTTAATTTCCTAGTGCATGTGCACATGCAGAATGTAACTTTGTTTTCATCTCAATAATATAAAGTGACGAATTTTTCCTTTGGAAAAAATATATATATTTTATAATAATAATAATAATAAAATCACCTATTGTTTGGAAGTTGTGACTGGTCATTAGCGCACCTATGGTTGGGAACTCATTTCTGATTTCCGTTACACAGGAAAAAGAAGTCTTGGCAGAAATAAGCAGGCCTCTCACTGATATCAAACTAGATTTATCTTGGTATGTTTGGAGTTGGGTTTAAGATTGGATTTTTAAATCAAATAATTATGGCATTTGAATAAATACTACATTTGAGACTTTCTGTAAGCATCTTACATTGCGAACTAAGATTATTTTGGTAAGACAGAATTATTTTTGGGATAAACAGTATGCCACCAGTGAAATTCAGGGTGAACGAATGAAATGAATGGAAAAGAAAAGGGGGTGAAAAAGAAAGAAAAGAAAAGAAAATACCTATAGTGGCAAGCAAGTTCGAGCCAAGCACCACAGAGACCGGCCATGGTGGAACCGCGCTTAGGGGCAGTAGCCTCAAGAGCGGGCCTCTTGTTGTCTTCATGGACTCTAACAATGTAAACTTCTAGCACATTGGCTTTTGTTATGACGAGATTGGGGATGGGAGCGAGTAGTCCTTTGTTCTTCTTTGTAAGCCACTCACCCTCCATGTCTTCGCTGGAGATAGCAGGAGGAGCAGGCGTATCAGAAAACGAATGCGTTATGTAGCCTGCCGCACAATTCTCTACTCCAGTGGGTCCGTGCACCATTTTGAACGCTGCGTAGCTCATCTTCGAAGATTCTGTTTGCAGACCTCCTTGATAGCAATCCCGATATTCCAACTGTAAACGTTAGACTGCTTTCAGGCGGACAACAAAGGTTTGAATCTGGTTAAAGCAAAACCCTGTTACTTAAACCTCCGCCCGCGAGGGAAAGACTGAAAGTTGAAAACTAATGAAAAAAATGTACCCACATTTCCTCTATGTCAGATGAAGTTTGTTAGAGTTCTTATGGACGACCGGTATGTAGTTTTAACCATTTTTATTCGAGCCATACATATGGGTTTTTGTTTAGAGCGTTAATAAAAATAATAATCTATTTTTAAGGTCATCGCTAAATCAAACACCAAATTTGTGTATGAGAACCTTGTTTGTGGGACAAGTCTATGAAGGTATACATACCCTAACCCCCTCTTGATTTGAATAATAATCATTTAAAGCGCTTGGAGGTAATTTGTTGTAAAAGTGTGTATAATTTAATAAATTTACGTTTAATGTGGAAAAAGGAAAATTTAATATATGTGGGTTTTTTTTAATGCTCTTCATGTTTATAGGTTAAGATAGATTTGTGTTAATATTAGGACTATTCCCTGGTGATTGCCCTCCCCTCCTCCCAAGTTTCATGATTGATCTGTGGCCCTTCAGTTGCCTTTCTCAGTTGTAGCTCTGTAGTTTGTTGGGGCTCTTCCACCACGCACAGCCAACTCCCCCTCGCGGACCCCTTCCCCACTGCCTTTACCTTCAGTGGCCCCTTAGCCTCCTACCCCCATGGCCGATAAGATTGATCTTTCGTGGGCTAAGGAGGATAATATTCGGGCCAATGACACTCTGTTTCAAAGTGATGAAACATACAAACTGCTCTTTGAATGTCTTCGCCCTCCCTCGGTCTCTTCCCCTTCGGCCATTGACCTCTTGACATCTACCCCCCAACAATCTCTCTCGTTCCCCCCGAAGCCACTCCTACGCTACACGGAGAAGGTTTTTACCCCTAAAGCTTCTGTCGATCCTCTCCCCACGCCGCCTCCCGACTCCCTGCTCCCCACTAGTTACTCTCACCCCAGCGTTCCTCCCCGGCCACCTCTAGACCACTGTTCCAGCTTACCTTCCCCTTACCCTACACGCTCTCCCCTACCATACAAAGGAGCTGGGCGAAATAAGCTCTCGAGAGCCAAAGGTCAATCTAATCATCTTCAGAAGACCTGGAAGGTGAGACAAACCCTTACGGTTTGCACTCTTGGGCAGGATGTTGCCAGGGACAGAATCTCAAGCCTTGCCAAACGTGCCCTTGTCGGAAAGTTCTTCTACATCAAAATGAATAATGCGCGCCTTTCTCGGTGGATACTAGATTTCTGGAAACCACTCCTTGGTTACAGCCCAAGGGTTAGCCTCCTTTCCAATAGTTGGTTCATCTTCCATTTCCTCTCTAAAGAGGATCTACAGGTAATTTTAGCCTCCCCTTGGATTTTAGATAAAGGTGTCCTAATGCTCAAACGCTGGACTCCAGGTTTTAACCCTTACACCAGTACCTTCTCCAAAAGGAACTTATGGATGATTATGCCTGACCTCCCGATTGAACTTTGGTCACTTCCGATTTTGAAAGCACTTGGCAATGCAGCGGGGAAGTTTATCTACTTTGACCCTCGCTCTCTCAACTGGTCAAACAAAAAAGCAGCTTGGGTCTTAACTGAATTCGACCTAGAACTCGGCCTGCCGGACTCCATTGAACTCTGCTTAGGCGATCACACCTTCAGGCAACCCATTGACTACTGGAGGGAACCTTTCCATTGTTTTTTCTGCAGGCGGACTGAGCACTTAAGGAACTTTTGTCCGTCTTCAAAGGCTCCACCTCCTTGCCCCTCGGAGCTCCAGACTGGATCTTCTCCCCATCAGACCCCGAGAACCGATTCTTTCCTTGGTAAGATGAAGACTTTCTTCCCGACCTTCTTTGTTAATCTCACCAAGGTTGAATTACAGTACTTGAAAGATAATGAGTCTTGGGTCCTCGAAATTTTTGGTGATTTTTGGAAACTCCTCTTGGACAAGCTGGATTCCTACACTCATGCTTTTCCTAATGAAGCCCCTCCCCCGGACTTCCCCTCCGACCCCACACAATCCCCTCCCTTTCACACCCCTCCTTCCCCCTACTCCGATCCCTGCCCCACAAAAGACTCGGAACCCCCTTCCCTCCCTCCACTTCCACAGTTCGTTTCCCCCTCACCTCCTCTCCCTTCGACTTCCACCCACCCCTACTTTATCAACCCCCCTCCCGAGCAAGGCTCCTATCCCGCCCTCTTACTCGACACTCTTTCCCCCATTCCACTCACAGTCACATGCTCTTACACCACCCCTCCCCCAGATCGGTCTAATGTCACTATAAAGAAAGGTCGCTCCAGACCTCCCAAAAAAACCCCAGGTTCAGTGGAAGGTGGACTAGTCGATTTCAATAAAACTAAGCCCCCCCTCTTTCTTTCCTCCTCCTTTGCTTCTGACCCAACTGGCCTCTCTCTTGCGGCCCTTAGAGCACCCTAGCTGCCCACCATTGTCTCCTAATGCTCCTCCTTTCCCTCAATATCCATGGGTTTGGAAGCCCCTTAAAGCTAGCTTCCTTTAAGAGATTACTTATTAAGATTAAACCCGATGTTGTCTTCCTCCAAGAAACCTTGGTTCTGGGTGAGAAAGCAAAGGAACTTTTCCTTCAATGCCTTCCCCATTGGTCCACTGTTGCAGTTGACTCACTCGGTCACTCTGGTGGCCTTCTCACTGGGTGGAATTCTGATGTGGCAGACTTACAAGCGGTAGGCACTTCAGCAGGAATCTTATCTTTTGGCAGAGTTAAGTCTTCAAGTTCTTTCTTTAATCTCCTCAACTGCTACGCTCCATACAAAGATCGGGAGCCCTTCTGGCAAGCATTATTTGATTCGGGCCTCCTCCATGCAGATAACCTGATTATAGGGGGCAATCTCAACCTTACCCTCTCTGCCAATGAAGTGTGGGGTGAGTTTGCTAGAACAGATCCATTGGCCGGTTTTTTTGAGTCCCTTCTCTTCAGGTCTGGTCTTATCGATCTCCAACCCTCTGTCATCTCTCCCACCTGGCGAAATGGCAGATTCGGGTCCACTGGTATTTCTAAACGCCTTGACCACTTTCTCTTAGCTTCCAAATTGGTTGAAGGCCATCATCATTTCAGGTCTTGGGTAGAATTCTCACAGTTCTCAGACCACCATCCGATATGCTTGCATTTCGATGGTTCCCCTCGACCATGGGCAGCTCCTTTCAAGTTCAACAACACTTGGATAATAGATCCCAACTTCAAGGCACTTGTGAATAATACATGGGCGGACTTACAAGGGTGGACAAAGTCATCCGCCATACGCCTTCTCTATGGGAAGCTCAAATTCCTAAAAGAAAAAGTCGTAAACAGGAAACACTTTAAGAAACAGACTTTAAATGTCGACCTGGCACACATAGAAAATCAAATCACAGCACTGTTTGCCAACAATTCGTCTCGTATTTTTTAGGCAGAGGAACTTAGTTTACTATAGGAACTTTCACAAAAGAAGCACGGAATTTTATCAATGGAAGAGGCTTCTTGGAGACTTTGAAGTCGGGCGATCTGGATTGAAAAAGGAGACAAAAACACTAGTTTTTTCCACAAATATGCAACTTAGAGACGTTGTCACAACACAATATGGGATTTGCATGATGCATAAGGGAATCTATACTCCTCTGACACTGAGTTACATCAGTTAGCCTATAGCCATTTCGGAACTCAATATAAAGCTTGTGAGGCTGCAAAAATAGATGTGCAACTTGAAGTACTGAAGACTATTCCAAGATTCTTTAAGGAATCCGATAATGTGGCACTTGGGAAACCTGTCACACTTATAGAGCTAAAAGACACTATTGATCAAATGCCCAAAGATAAAAGTCTTGGTCCAGACGGATGGACTCGGGAACTTTTTCAAAACTTCTTTCAGCTTATTGGCCTGGATTTGCTTAGAGCGGTGGAAGAGTCTCTCCTCACTGGAGTTATCCCGGGAGCTCTTAACTCCACTTTCTTCACCCTTATTCCCAAAGTCAGTAAGCCTGGAACTTTTAATGACTTCAGACCCATTGCTTTATGGAACTACGTCTACAAAGTCATTTCCAAGGTTATTGCTTCCCGAATCAAAGATACACTAGCCAAACATATCTCCACTGAACAATTTGGTTTCCTGAAGGAGAGGTTGATCTTTGACGCAGTGGGCATCGCACAAGAATGCCTCCACTATGCTAAGCTGAGAAACCTGAATGCAGTCATCTTAAAACTTGATTTAAAAAGGGCATATGACAGTGTCAGCTGGCAATTCCTCCACTTATTATTTGACCAGATTGGACTTGATTGGAATGTCACCAAATGGATCATGGGTTGTATTACCTCGGTCAACACAACAGTTCTTGTGAATGGAACCCCCACAGATTTCTTCAAATGTCATAGGGGTCTGCGTCAGGGATGCTCGTTGTCTCCCTTTATCTTCTTACTTGTTATAGAAGCACTCAACTGGATGATGATACAAGCAGTGGAAGCAGGAACATTTCAAGGTCTCAAAGTTGTTGTAAGCACTTTCATTTCACACCTCTTTTTTGTTGATGATGTCTTCATCATGGGTTTCGGGAAACTTGAACACTGGCAGACGTTTAGAGCTATCCTTTCCAAGTTTTGCGAGGCATCTGGGATGTCCATAAACTGCCAAAAGTCTATCTTTATTGCACAGAATATCGACCCAACACTTAGACGCTTCCTCCAGTTAGATTTCAATATTAAAATTGAATCCCTCGATCAAGGTTTAAAGTGCCTTGGTTTTGCTCTAAAACCAAATAATTATAGAGTCAGCGATTGGACGTGGCTTCTCAAGAAAATCGACAAAAGGATGGAGAATTGGACCTTCCGCTGGCTCTCCTGTGGAGGAAGGCTCACCCTGGCATCCTCAGTTTTACAAAGCATTCCCATATATTGGCTCAGTCTAGCGAAATGATTGAGCTCACCATACAAAGTCAATACAAAGTCATCATATCCCATCCTTCTTCTAAATGATTGAGCTCCTATATTGTGAGGAGTTTGGTTGAATATGGCTCTTCCATATTAGCTCCTAAATGTGGCATTTGATCTCCTCATTCTATGGAAGAAAGCATTTGTATACAAGTCCATTGTGTAGAAGGGTACCCAGTGTTAATCGATTGTATGATTTACTCGATAGTGCAAAGGTATTCATGTAGATGAGGTGAAGAATATTTGTATTCTTCGACCAATTAATCCACTGGTCTCTTCTACATACAAGGACCCTTTTCAAAGGACTTGACAATCATGGTGATTTTCCTTTCTTCTTTTGAATGAACCACGAGGAGAGACTATGGTAGTTGGGGTTGCATTTGGTATGTTGTAAAGTTGGTCTCCTACGGCGACAATGACACTAGTAAACATCATGATGCTTCCAAATATATGGTTGTCCTAAAAGAACATCATAAACTTCAATCAGGGCAATGCCACAAATTGCCTTGTATTTAAACAACATGATGTCGTATAGTAAGCATAATTGTTGATTGGCATGGTGTCTCATCTCTTATTCAACCAACCAATATTGTATGGTTGGGGATGCGACATCATTGTTGGCTTCATCTTCTTGACAACATTGGTTGAGATCGAGTTCTTTTGGTTGCGACTATCAAAAAATGTAGCGACGTCCCCTTCACCCACATCCACAAGTGGAAGAGGCACTCACCTTCCTCTAGTTTCTATGGATAAACATTTCGTGTTGGCAATAATAACACTAGTTTTTGCATCAATTCTTTGTTTTCCCCTATCCATGGTATCCGGTGGTATTGATATTAAATCGATTTCAAAGGCTTTTAGCTCGGGCAATAAACATTGTCTAGTATGACATTTATCATTATCGTGCTAGGGGATTTTATGGTCTTTGCACCACTTACATTTGTCCTTCTTTGACTTCCCATTATACTTCTCTACATGCTACTTTGGTTACATGTCTCGAGGTTGATTATCTTTTCTCTATCCTTTCTTCTAAGAGTTAATGCCACCTTTACCCTTTTGTGTTGTGGTTGATTTATGGCCCCAAACTCTTTCTTACCTGTGTGCCAAAATTTTTCTTGATATTTATGAAATAACAATAAGTGGGTCCTAGCTTAGAAATATCCATAAATTCCACCATGTTTTTGATGTGTCTGTGTAGGCCACTACAGTGTTTGAGAACCAAGTTTCTCCCAAATTCCTTGCCAACTATCTTTGGATGTAAAGTATGGAAGGTGTTTGTGTACTCTAACAAAGTCTAGTAATTACCCTAGCGCAAGGTTGTCCATCTCATGTACCAATCTTCATAGTTTCCAATAAGGTGATACTCCTCCTCAAGGTTCCAAACAAAAACACCCCAAGAGGGTTTTGTTCCATATGTTTCCTAATCATCTCCAACATTTTGAATATAATATATGTCCTACCAATGTTTAACATGTAGAAGATACTTAAAGAGTGTGAAGGTAATCTTCTCACCATTGGAAAAGTTGTGAATAAAGAAATAATCGTCTAACTCATCTAACCATCTCTTCAAAGCGTATGCATCTATCTTTTCTTCAAATAGAGGGATATCAAAATTAACTTATACTTCTAAGGGTGTCACTCCTCTAACTAATTTATTGTCGAAGGTGCCTTCAACATTGTTAGGAGTTGTTGAAGGATCTAGGTAAAATGATCCAACATCTCGTTCATTTGTCGCTCAAGGGTTTGTTGGAGCAACAACTTGATATGATCTTTGGCTCTATCGTTTTTCTTTAGCTCGTTTGATATGGGACACCACTTAGGTTGGCGAGGAAGATCTTCACCATGATTGTTAGCTCAAGGCCCAATTCCCTTTACCTTGACCTTGTGGTGCACTTGCATGAAAAAAACAAAAGAGAGTGGATTGCTTTGATACCTTTGGAAACAAAATGAGAGAATGCACAATGTGACAAAAACAACACAAGATATAGTATCGAGAACAAAGTATTACAGTGAAAAAGAGTTTACACAAAGAACCATTGGTGAAAAATACTGCAACATACTTAGTAATACATGAGTTTAGAATGGTGATAGCTTATCTCTAAATAGAGACATAATAGCGACACTTATTCACGAAAACTCATAACAATAGTTTTAAACTACATTTTATAATAATGTCAGAAAACTCCAAGGTGCAAGAACCCTAACCTTGACATGAAGTTAGGGATGAGTGTGCATGTTGAGTTGGACGAAGCCGAGCTATCCAAAAAAAGGGGAACCTTGTGAGGACCATAACTTTTTGTTCGTTGCTTTGTTTAGGTTCTATTTACCTCATTAGAAAGAGAATTTGCAGACAAGGTCGCATACCCGTCAACCATTGGTCTTCGAAACCTCAAAAACCACATGGGAAGGTGCCAAAACATGCATCGTAAGTTCATGACTCAAAAACTACCAATATTGTGATTTTTATGAAACAACCTTAAAGAACCATCTAGATCACCAACTCGAGGACATTAAAAATTACAAGAACATAACTCTTATGGTTTAAATCTACTATGATTGCAAGGAAAAAATAAGGGAAGTAAACCTTAATCTAATGTAACTAAGCAATCAAACAACATTCATAAGTAAGCAAGGGAAAAAGTTTCATAGTAATGTAATACTAATGTCTTTTGTAACCCTGATATGTCTAATGTTGTTAGAAATGTCATTTGCAAGATAAATCTCCAAATTTTATTTCTAAGAAATTCTCTACATTCATCATCTAAAAAGGTAAGTAATGAAGCAAAAAAAATATTGTGAATCATTTTAGGCATACTTTACTAGTAAGTTTTGCATTAATTATTTTTTAACTTTGTTATCACACAAGTTGCAGGTTAGGCAAAGCCCGACCCAACTACCAAATGGCGACAGCTTAGAGAACACCTACCCATTGTCACCTTAGGCAGGTATTCCCATCACTTTAGAGATGAGAGAATCACCTCAAGGGGGGAATCCCGGTGACCCTAGGGGAAATGAGATGGAAAGTGAAGAAATGAAGGAAGGTCCCCCCAAAGGTCGAGATAGAGAATGTGTAAGGGCTTGATAAAGAGTCTAAGTGGTAGCCAAAAGTTGCCAAGAGATAAGAGCACCTGTAAAGAGTGATTGTACCTACCTGAGACACAAGAACAAGCCAAATATATATGTATAATGGTAGGTGGACAAGCAAGTTAAGCTTGTTGTCCCTAAATGCAACAGTAAACAAATATATATATCAGCAAGAAAATAAGTGTTAACGATGCTAAACAATTGCTAAAAGTCCAACAAACGATGCAAGATAAACACTAGTAATACGGTTGAAAAATAAGTTATAAATGAGGAAAGAGAACTTTTGTTGCAACCATAATGGTTGTAGCTTTTGATGAGCTATAACTCCAAGAATACTAGGTCAATCAAGATGCGCTAGTGGCCTTAACAAGCCCTTAGCATGCATAAAATTATCCAATTGAAACAAGATTAGTATCTCATAAAATCATGTTTACCGAGGTAAAGAATTTATTTCTCCAATGCAAAAAAATCAGATTAGTGCCTTTAAAATTAGGTGAATGGGGTCTTTAAAACACAAGTTGGATCAACAAGATCCCTAAGGGTGTAAATCCTTTTACTCCCTAGGGTATGCCAACCAACTAAGGGTAAATCTAGGAGGGTGTACACACTTGTACTTCTCCTAGCAACCCTTGATCGAGAATGACTTATAACCTTAACAATAAGATGAAGCATTAATTGAGGTTGTATCCAGCATACTCCTCCTAGGGTTTCCGCCAACAATAACCAAGAATGAGCAAGAAAGAACTAGCATATGCAGATTTTCCTTCACCATGCAAATTACCATCTAAGAGAAAAACAATAACCCTTCAATAGGTGTGCATCACTTTACTTAATCCATTCACCAAGAGATAACACCAAAAACCATTTGCAAGAGAAAGAGATACCAAAAATGCACAAGTACAGCGGAAATTTCAGTGATAGAGTCTTCTCACAATGGGAGATTTATGTTAAAACTATTTGAGTTTGATCTCTATTTATACAAAAAGACTTATACATAGTTTGCCCACTTAGGTTATGGTAAACACAAAGTAAGGGGACAACAAACCCCTACTTTGCCCCTTTACAAAAATAATACTAAACAATTCATACTTTACACATAAAAAGAAACGCTAACTAAGACGTCACCCCTCTAGGGGGAAGTTTTGACATTTTTCCAAGTTGTTGGAGAAGAAAGTGAACGTCGTTGGGGCTTCTTGAGCCTCCTCTTCATATGCCAAGGACTCTCAATGCCTCTTCTAGTCAAATCATTCCAAGTGGTAATGAGAAATAACTCCATCACCAACAAACCCTAGCCCTAGGTGACGTCTGGCCTCCAAAAGTGACGTTTTCCCCTCCTAGACAAGTTGTTTGGGTAATAGGGGCTAGGCAAGGTCATCCATGATGTCTTCTAGGCCTCCAAAGGAACGTCTTCGTCATCCGACATGCGAGCCCTAGGCATCCAACCCGTGGGCTTCTTGCCCCATGGAATCCCAAGCTAGGCTTGTTCTCCCAAAACTGGCCACAAAGCAAGGTCCTACAAAACAAATGGGTATTCCCTCCAAGGATCTCAAGTCAAAATATCATGGCAAGTGAAAACCACATCTAATAAATAAGGCACCTAAAAATGTGCATCAAAACTACCTCGTCAAATTAAACAAATGCTCAAAGAACCTGTACAATTGACCAAGTTTAGGTATGGGAGGGGTGTCATAAAAGTCCTATTGGTGTAACATACCCAGTTGTCAGGTTATGAAAAAGGTATAAATGTCTTCCTTTTTCCGACATTTCATGATATCATCTTGATTGACTTTTCGATTATTTAGGAGCAAATAGAATAGAAAATGAATAATATACTCTTTAGCGTTATTGTTGAAGCTAGATTACATAGATCCTAAAATATGATTGGAATTGTCTGGTTTTATTACAGGATTGGTTAAATATTGTCAAACCCAAGATAGCAAAGGAAATCTTGGAGATGCGCAAGCTATTGGAGGTTGAAGACTTTATGGCGCAAGGTAGTTTTCAAGATGATCGAGTTTCTTATATTGTAACTTTATACTAGTAAAGAAATCCTGAGGATCTCTCGATCCTCAGGATAGCTTAATTTACCCAGATTATTGTAATATATAAGGGGTAAATAGATCTTGAAAAGATATAGAAGAATTGCACCCAAGAACTCGGAACTTAGAATTGCTATGCGTTAGCATCTTTTGTAAAATGTTGTACCATCTATGAAATCAATAAAAGCTTTGAGCGGTTTTACCATTTCTATATACTGAATTTCAAATAGCAGTGTTGTTACACGTCAAAATTGCTCAGCTGGATAAGTGTTGCATTGTCCCTCTCAATTGTCGTAAGTGTCGCATCAACTTTCGCAAGTGTCGCAAGTTGGCCACGAGTGTCGCAAAA
>ML782807.1:920345-932717 GCA_009831015.1 Picea engelmannii
AAAAATGGGGGCTCTCATCACGAGCCAACCTACCACGATCATAGGATAATAACTTAAGTGACATTCCCACTATGGCTACCACACCAGGGCAATGGCCTTTGACATTTTCTAGTCAAAGGACAAGGGGTCTGATCATGAGTCGACTTGTTCACCTAAGTTACAATCTAGTGTGTGGCATTATCACCATCTAGCTACCAAACCAAGATAATGGTCTTTTTGGAAAAGATGATTCAAATAATTATCAAGGATACAGGCTCATGTAAGGGTTAAAAGGCAACTCTGTTGAGGCTATGGACGCCTGCTAGCAACAGTGGCTCTGCCTATAGTATGGAAGTTTACCTTAAACACCAAGTTTTTGCGTGTCTCTAGATTTCCTTCACTCAATAACACGGCTATCATTTTGGTTGTATTCAATAAAACGGAAAAGTAACAACATTATGATATGTGAGATGTTATTTAAATGAACATATTTAATTTATTTGGCGTATGTATCTTTAAAGCATTCTTTTGAGTATAGGTATATTTCAATTCCACAAAAGAGGACTAACGTTTAATAATTACCGTTAAAATATGATGTTTGAAAATAAATCATTGATCCCCATTAGCAGCGACAGTACAATCATTACTTCTCACCATCAATATCTACACTCATTACTTTCCCCGACACTGACGGTCGAGGTCGACCTTTATATTAATGAGGGGAGTGGACGCTCGACACGCTTCTCGATAAAGATAGTAATGATTGTAATAAATACCCACATTTGTAAACATTTGTTGTCTTTGATATTTGCTATTTGTGGTAATTTTCCCTCCAAGTTGGTCTAACCAAGTCTGCTACCAGGAACGATAGTCATCCACATTTTCTCACAAAATGGGTGGCAGAGGTGTGCGCAGGGAGCCAACTTTACTACAGGTTACAGAGCAGGCAAGAGACATCCTGCACGGGCTGGGGTGGACGGAGTACTTCAACCGTCTGCAAGGATATGACACGAATGTCACGCTTGAATTCTTTCATAATCTACATGGAGAAATCTCTATGGTGCGAGGCATACAAATCTTAGCCACCCCGAAAATATTAACAGAGGTCACAGGCGTCCCTAACATGGGCATTCAGTGTACAGGAAGATACACAACACTGAAGGAAGTTGTGGAAACTTTCACAGACCCTGGGGAAGAATTGGATAAGAAGGGAAAGGGACTTAATCCCAGTACCCTCAGAGAACCATGGAAGGAACTGGCAAAGATAATTCAGTGGTACATCACCTGTGATGGACGATGTGACGTAATTCGACCTCGCCACCTCAAATTGTTGGTAGCTTTAAAACAACGGTTAGTACTTAATCTACCTTTTTTTCTGAATGCCATATTACATGAGGTTGCCTTAAGAACACAAAAATCCAAGGACCTTGTTACTGTTATCAGTCACCATAGATTAGTTAAACTGATAACAAATAAAGCACTGAGTCAAACTCAATTGACCTGAGATAACTTGATTGAGGCCAATAGACCTCCACAACTGGAGCAACCTGAATTATGCCATGAAGAACCACCATAGGAAATTGAATATAGACAGGCAGAGGAGACTACTGCCCAAAGAGAAATCCCATCTCCTCAAACCGAAGTTGAGGTAGACTCTACCCAAATCACAGAGGCCCAGACCTCACAAACACAGGCATTAATGAAAAAGAGGAAGAGAGCAACAACTGCCCCTAAAACCATCATTCAGACAAGGAGAAGAAGCAGACGAATTCAGGAAACAACTGAAGCAATTCAGGGTACAACAAAACAACCTGAAGAACTTCATAATTCTACAGAACAGTCTCCACGCGAGAATGTTCAAGAAATTGGGCAAGCAGAACAGACCTCAGAAAGGAATGATCAGGAAGACACCCAACCGACATTAGAACATATGACATAACAAGTTATGAAGAGCTATGAGGTAGAAATAGCCTAGGTTTTGGGAAGCTTGGGAATCTCAATTGACAGAGCCACAAATAATCCAGAAAAATGCCCAGAACAAGCCTCCTCTTCAAAACCAGTTGAAGATTTTCCTGATATTGAAATGTCTTTTCTAGAGGACACAGAACAGGAAGAACCTCATTTTGAAACAAGAAGCCCTCTTGGACAGACAAAACATTTGGAAGGAACAGAGGAACAATCATCTGTTGGCCAGAATGAAGAAGACCTTGAGGCCTCTCATAAACAAAAATCAGCTAAGAGCCATAAGAAAATTAGAAAGTTAAAAAAAGAAAACAAATTGTTGAAGAAAAAGGCTAAGAAGGCTGAAGTATTAAAGCAGAAGGTGGTTAAACTCAAGGAAATTATTAAGGAATTGAGGAAGCAGTTAGAACAAGCAGATAAGGCCCACAGAAGAAAGAAGAACAAAAGGGCCAGAGTGCAAGGAAGAAACCCTCTTCCTAAAGAAGTAGTCAGTACAAATTATGTAAGGATACAAACAAACCATGAAGAAATAGAAGTAGAAGAAATAATAGCTCAGAATGAGGAAGCAATTCCTCTAGAAACACAATAAAATATGATAGCTACAGAAGCAATTGATGCTGAGGTGCAGACAGACACCCAGGTATTAGAGGAAATAGCTCAACTCCTTGAGCAGAATGCTACCATCAGGAGATTGGAGGAAGGATCGATGCAGTCTCAACAAACCTTGGTTCAAAACATAAATGAATTACTGACCATGGTAGAGCACCAAGCACTCCAATCCCATAAATAGAGTGTTATTGTGGACAGACTGGAAGCAGAGCTTACACAGGTCCAACAAGCATTAACTCAATCCAGGGAAGAGATGGGCGCTATGGAAGAATACCAAGCATCCCAATCTCAAGCACAGGGTGTCACCATTGATAAACTAAAGGCAGAGCTGGGACAAGCCCAACGAGCATTGGCTCAACACTGAGATGAGATGGTCACTAGGGATGAACATCAAAAGATTGTTAAACAGCTGAAGGACATGACAACAACAGAGAGTGAGACCTATGTTGTGCTCACCAGAGCCCAAGGGAAGATAAAAAAGGTGCAAACCCAATTAGAAAAAGCTTTGGAGCAAATCAAAGAAATATGCCACCAATTACACTTTATTCTTGTTGGAACGATATCTGTTATTAAGAGTGAAGGCCATCAAAGCAGGTAAACCTATTTCATTTGCCACTGTACCTGAGTTTATTTCATGTTTCAGAGAGCAGGACGAAAAGGTACAATAATTTTTGTGTGAATTGTACTTTCATAATTTCATTCTGGAAGAAAAAAGGGAAGATAACCCTGGCCTATTCATAGGTGACATACAGTTTCAGGCATTTCTGTCATTTACTCAGAACCAAGTCAGTTGGGGTAAAGCTCATAAAACCTTCCTAAAGAGGGAAGTTGGGCTAGATCTCTGGGTTAGGGGAGAACCTCCAAAGTCCTTTCCAGTCATTATGTGACATTAAACCTTTATGAAAAGAGGGGGGGTTGTAGAATCCTTGGCCCCTATCCATATACAGGTTATACGTTCATGTATCACTCATTTTAGGGAGCTTAAGGAGGAAGCTCTTGGTACTTCTAAACTGAGATGGGATGCATCCTCCAGTGAAGTAAAGAGTAGGGAACCCTTTGGGTATAGGAATTTCTTTGCAACTACCTACATAATAGAGAGGTATTCTAGATTGCTCCAAGAGGAAGGGCCTGCTTGGATTGGGTGCAGATATAATCCCCCTATCATCTGGTTCCCTCCATAAAGTTACCAAAAAGATTATCAAATTAACAAGAAAAGGGAGGATAGCTCTCAAGCTCTCATAGGTTTCCCAACACCCACAACAATCCAAGTACCCAGCTCTCTTCCACGCAACCTGTACCACCCCAAGAGAACAAACCTCCACCCTTCTCTACCACGCAGTCCCTCAGGTTGTCCTTCTCCTTTTTCCAAGGCCTCCAGCATAGCTGGTCCAGAATCTCAATGATGGAACTCTCAGGACTCGCATTTGTGAGCAAAATAAGGCACAGGTCAACGCATCTCAGACATGCAGGCCCCAAGTCATGGCTGGATTGCACCAACGACCATTACAACCAACTATCCCATGGCTAATTCTCAACAATTCCTTTCCCTTTTCCAAGCCAAGACGTAGGTGAGGATGGATGAATGAATGGGTGAGTGAGTGCATGAAAGTGTGTGAAGGAAAGAATGGTACAAAATGCAGGAGTGAAGGAGCGGATGAGCCAATGACCAACCCCAAAATCAAACCAGGGATGGGTTTAAGTAACTTCATGGGGAATCAAGAACCTCTTGGCCTTCCCCAAGAATCTCACGTAATTGATCCCCTCCCTTAGGCAAAAAGGGTAATTAACATATAGTAAACACTTAGCCCCCCAAGCCCCCTCTCTTGTGGAATCATAGCCCCCTATAACTCCAGTCCTTGTCCGTCTAACAACCAGCCATGTATTTATTATTAATAATGATAAAAACATTAAATGTCTCGGGCACACTGGCCTTTTAATAATTGTTTGGGCACCCCGGCCTCTTAGCATTGTAACAATACATTATTTAAAATGGGGGTTCAAAACCTGGGGTGTTACAATTGGGTGGACCAAAACCCTCAAGTTTGGGATGCTCCCAAGGATTCCCCTTCAATGTCATGTAGTGGATGATGAGGTGGATAGGGGGTTAGACTTCAAATGTCAATGGGTTTCACAACATATAAGGGGTCACATTGTCTCATCTATGGGTTCCTTTGTAGAGTGTGTGTTGCACCTTCGTTTTCAATGCATCCTTTTTCCAAGCCCATTCATTGACATTGATTAATTAATAGTCCAAAACCTTGGGTAATCCCTAGAGTGAAATCAATTAGCTTGGGGGGGCAACACCATAATTCCACTTGAAGCTAGAGGTACACAAAGTGCCATATGCAAGGAAAGAAAGGGACATCGCATGAGTGTACACACCTCAACAAATGGGGACATTTATACGATGTTATTTTGCTTTTGCAGGTCTTTGATTTTTAGGAGAATATTTTCATTGCTCTCAAGACCTCTTTGGGTGAGCATCTGGAAGGTTTATATTTTAGGATTTTATCTTTTTCCAGCCACCGTTCCTCTAGGCCTTCAACCCCTTCTTCCCATGAAATGAGTTACACCCCTTCTCCAAAAGTTGGCCACTCACCAGGAAATCGATGACACTCACCAAGGTGAAATAGGGTCAAAAGCATAATGTCCAAGCAAACGTTCTATAATCTAAAGCAACTTTCATACAACATGCTTAAATTCCTCAAATATTAGGCTGATTACCTGCCAGAATACATGACTTGTACTGCATGGAGCAAGAACCAAATGCTTTCCAAAAGCTAGTTGGTGTGGTGGATGCTTTGACAATGGATCCAACGTGTGGCGATAAAGTGTGTTTCCATATGTGAAAGTGGATAATGTTGGTCATGTGGTCTCTCAACACTCCATGCCTGTAACCCGAGGGCCTCGAGACATCATCTCCTTAGTTATCTCATAAAATGGGGACAACATTTAGCTCTTACTTAGGGACATGTGCTCGTCGTAGAGTGCATGAAAACCACAACATCTCCTGGTAGACCTGTGCCTACACACACTTAAGATAGTAAACTTGTTAATAGTAGGATGGCTTCACTCATCCTTTCTCCATATATATAAAAAATCCAAAAAATAAACTAATCTAAAAAGAACAATTTTAGCATTTTTTCAAGATTTCTAAACTAAGCATGAAATCAATATGCAAGTAGAGCAAAGTCAAATTTGAAATGCATCTAAACTAACATGAGCAATCAAGATGCAAATGCAAAGAAAACAAGATGACCTACCTACTTACCTGGGGCTTGGGCCTTGAATAATTCATGTGATCTGAACATAGGGCTGGAGAAGAGATCCATCCACTGGTAATGGCATCTTTCTCCCATCCAAAGATGTCAAGTAATACTTTACTTTATCAGACTTCTTCTCGGCGATGTAAGGGCCAAGCCATGAGCTATCATCCTTCTGGTCATATCTGGGCTTGCCCTTCTTCTTATCCCACATAAACGCAAGAATTCCTTCACTATAGTTGATGTAAGGTATATACTTAATGTATGGATAAGAAGGAGGTTATGTGTTGACTACCCTTTTGATGGCTTCCTCATGTTCCTTATCTTCTTTCCTTAATATTTGGATAGACCCTGGCTCTTTTACCTGGAACTCTGCAAGTTTTTCTTTCTATTCATTTGTCCTTGGGAGAAGCATGTCTATGGAGTCCTCCTACATAAAAAGCAAGTCATGTGGATCGTAGGCAATGGTGTCTGGGAATTCATCAAACTCATATTCACTCGTATAGTCAGGACCGTTGGGATCAATCACATGCTTGTCAGCTCGCTCTTGACTATACAATACCTCGAAAGTGTCATCTCCCATGGGGATGTGTGCATGGGTGAGGTCCATGCTAATAAAACCCCCATTAGCAACATGCCAACTCCTCAATAAGAGCATCCCCCAAGCATCTGGGACATCAATCACAATTATATTCACGAGGAGGATGATATGTGGAAAGTTAATAAAAAAGACCTCAACGTCCTCACACAACCCATACACCTTGACCCTTTTAGAATCAATGCCACATACGTTTCCATAGGGTCATGTCGTCTTCAAACCATGTTGTTCCATAACCTTCAATGACATGACATTTGTGGAGGCCCTAGAATCCAACATACAGTGTTTCAAGCGGAGGCCATTCATGCCTAATGAAAGATTAAAAGGAGGATTGTCGTCCTTTTGCCGATCAAGATACATAGTGTTCAAAATGATGGGAGGATCTTCCTTCTCAAACGATAACTGTAATAACTTCAAGTCCTCCCTCCTTATAGAAGGGATCTTACACATCTTTGTTACCAGGACCGTCATATTCAATTTTCCAAACATGGTTGCAACGTCTATATTCAACTGAATCTCATCTATAGAAGTTAGCTTAGGAAGCAACTCATGTACTGGAGGTGGAGGTGGTGGGACCACATTCTTTGCATATGGAGAAGGAGTGGGAGGTTGTGATGGAGGTTCTAAAGCTTTATTTCCTCTAGCGTATGTCAAATACTCCCTCTTCCTTCATTCCTTCCTTTGATCGTCTGTCAACTGATTCAAGGCCCATAGTCTCCCCTCTCTTTCTCCCTATATTCTGGCTTTGTCAATTTGTTCTTGTGTGACTTCTTCATTTTGGAAAGTACAGATCATATCCATGAAGTTCATACTGGGAGAGAAATATTATCTCATCGGGGACAATCATCTTCTCCGTGAGGCTCTTGTCATGGAGAACACCACGATGTTTTTTCTATGTCAACCATCCCAACCGATTTCAAAGTATCAGGGGCCTTTGATTCTTGTTGAGGCCTTGTTTTCCAACCTATGGCATCTCTCTGTTGTCTGGCAAAATGAGGTCTGCGGGTAGATTGATTTATTTCCACATTGGTTAATCGACCCATGATCTGATTCTATGCTCGGACAGATTGAGTACTCATCTGATCTATTTTCCGAGTCAAGAGGGAAATCGAATCTGGAGCATTGTTCCTGAAAGATTTAGTCTTTATTTTTCCCTTGATACGAGGATAGTGAAAATGATCAACCTTTGAGTCAAGGAGACTTTCTTCAATCTATGCATTGTACTCTTTGGCTTCTGCCAAAGAAGTGGGTTTCTTGTCCTTCAAAATAAAGCAAAATTGCCCATCAAATGCATTCACATATAGGAGATGAATTGTTGCATCGGTAGGATGAAAATGTGTTGGAATCTGACTGTATCATCAGTCGAACCTAGTGTCAAACTCACTCACTGTCTCATTCTCCCAGACTCATTATCTCATTCTCCCTTTTCTTTATCTGATTGTACTCAGCTACAAACATCCCATTTTCTTTTTTGGTTGTCCATCCGTTCTTGAATAATTTGGAAAAATATTCATAAGATGCAACGTGATTGTCATGTAGCCCTCTGAACCACCTATGGGCATCTTCAGTCAAAGATGAGGCTAGTAGTATCATGGCTACATCCTCATGTTCCACTTCTGCATTTGCCATGTCTCGACCTACGACATAAAGATGATCATCTGCAGTGATGACATTGTTTCCCATAAACTTTGGCAACCATTTGTGAGACTCTTTCGACATTGTGTTGGCGTATAAAAGGATGGTGGCCATGTTAAGGGATTTGTAAAGGTATTTTTCCCAAGGGTGAGCCATTGGAGCAAAGGGAAAGGTACAGTGGAAAATGTTTTTTACAATGGGAGACTTGAGGGAAGGCCTTCTTCGATAAACCTCAAAAGGTTTGAACCTCCTTGGGGGAAAAGGATTAAGGGAAGAAGGGTTCTGGGAAGGTGGAGTCTCCATACGAGCTTGAAGAAGAGCTCGTCAAAGGTGGAAAGGGAACGTCCTTCCGATGGGGTCGCCAGGAAAGCTAGGGAAAAAGGATTTGGGATAGCTTGCCAAAGTGTCATTAGTGCTCGGAAGAGGATTCAAAATCCTCCCCGACAATGGTGCCAAAACGCTATCACACAAGCTGTAGGTTTGGAAAATCCCAACCCAACTACCAAATAGTGACAACTTAGAGAACACCTACAGACTGTCACCTTAGGCAGGTATTCCTGTCATTTTAGAGATGAGAGAATCATCTCAAGGGGGGAATCTCAGTGACCCTGGGGTAAATGAGATGGGAAGTGAAGAAATGAAGGAAGGTCCCCCCAAAGGTCAAGATATAGATGCAGAAGGGCTTGATAAATATTCTAAGTGGTAGCCGAAAGTTGCCAAGAGATAAGAGCACCTGGAAAGAGTGATTGTACCTGCCCGAGACACAAGAACAAGACAAATATATATGTATAATGTTAGGTGGAAATCAATTTAAGCTTATTGTCCCTAATTGAAGCAGTAAACAAAGATATATATCAGCAAGAAAATAAGTGTGAAAGTTGCTAAATAATTGCTAAAAGTCCAACAATCGATGCAAGAGATAAGCTAGATAAACACTAGTAATACTCAAAAATGAAAGCACAAGACTTTAGCAATGAAACAAGGCTATACTAAAAGGTGTTTGCAAAGATATTTTGCAGCCTTGTGTCTGTAGCAAACAAGTTGTTACAACAGTAAGTCCAACCAACAAAACTTACAAAGATTCCACCCAAAATATGCGCTAGGCCTAGTAGATTATCTTGGTAAACTTTAAGCAAATTCTGACGGTCGAAAAGCAAGTTATAAGTGAGGAAAGAGACCTTTTGCTGCAGCCCTAATGGCTGTATCTTTTGATGAGTTATAAATCCAAGAACACTAGACCAATCAAGATGCCCTAGTTGCTTTGACAAGCCCCTAGCATGCAAAAAATTATCCAATTGAAACAAGATTAGTATCTCATAAAATCACGTTTACCGAGGCAAATAATTTATTTCTCCAATGCAAAAAAAATCAGATTAGTGCCTTTAAAATTGGGTGAATGGGGTCCTTAAAACACAAGTTGGATTAACAATATCTCTAGGGGTGTAAATCCTTTTACTCCCTAGGGTATGCCAACCAACTTAGGGTAAATCTAGGAGGGTGTACACACTTGTACTTCTCCTAGCAACCCTTGTTCAAGAATGACTTATAACCTTGACAATAAGATGAAGCATTAATGGAGAGTGTATCCAACATACTCCTCCCGGGGTTTCCACCAACAATAACCAAGAATGAGCAAGAAATAACTAGCATATGCATATTTTCCTTACCACTTCCAAGAAAATAGATATCAAACCCTAGTTCACCATGCAAATTACCATCCAAGAGAAAATGAATAAGCCTTCAAGAGGTGCGCATCACTTTACTTTATCCATTCACCAAGAGATAGCACCAAAAACCATTTGCAAGAGAGAGAGAGGTACCAAAAATGCACAAGTATATCGAAAATTTCAGCCATAGAGTCTTCTCACAATGGGAGAGATATGTTAAAATGATTTGAGTTTGATCTCTATTTATACAAAAAGTCTTAGACATAGTTTTTCCACTTAGGTTAGGGTAAACACAAAGTAAGGGGACAACAAACCCCTACTTTTCCCCTTTACAAAAATAATACTAAACAATTCATACTTTGCACATAAAAAGAAACCCCAAGTAAGACGTCACCCCTCTAGGGGGACATTTTGACACTTTTCCAAGTCTCTGGAGAAGAAAGTGGAGGTCATTGGGGCTTCTTGAGCCTCCTCTTCATGCACCAATGTCTCTCCATGCCTCCTCCGGTCAAATCATGCCAAGTGTCAATGAGTAATAACTCCATCACCACCAAACCCTAGCCTTAGGTGATGTCAAGCCTCCAAAAGTGATGTTTTCCCCTCCTAGGCAAGTCGTTTGGGTAATAGTAGCTAGGAAAGGTCATCCATGATGTCTTCTAGGCCTCCAAAGGCACTTCTTCATCAGTCCGCATGCGGGCCCTAGGCATCCAACCTGTGGGATTCTTTCCACATGGAAGCCCAAGCTAGGATTATTCTCCCAAAACTAGCCACCAAGCAAGGTCCTGCAAAACAAATGGGTACGCCCTCCAAGGATCTCAAGTCAAAATATCATGGCAAGTGAAAACCATATCTAATAAATAAGGCACCTAAAAATGTGCATCAAAACTACCTCGTAAAATTGACCTATTGGGTAGACCAAAACCCTCAAGTAGGGGATGCTCCCAAGGATGCCCCTTCAAGGTCGTGTAGTGGATGAGGAGGAGGATAGGGGGTTAGAGTTCATTGGTCAATGGGTTTCATGACATATAAGGCCTCGAGACATCATCTCCTTAGTTATCCCATAAAATGGGGATAAAAAACTTAACATCATTTTGTAAAGAGAACAAAGTATTTTTTTGAATTCTATCTTTGAAGGCTTTACCAAAACATAATTTTATAAGGAAAACAAAAAATTACTTTGAATACTATCATTAAAGGTTGTGCCAAAATGTAGGATGAGCTCATAGATTCTAGTGTCAAAAAGCCAAAAAATCATTTCATATTGCAAGCCATCAATAATGGGTCAGAATTGAAATAATTGAGATCCATTACGTGCATCAATAAACATAATTTATTAGTCCCATGCTCTTCGGACTGCAGGGACTATAGTGATTGGTTTTCCATTGTTTTATTAGTACAACACGAAAGCCAACCACTTTAACCAAAGTTTCAATAGTTTCATGTAATTTTTGCAACTTGCATTTGGTTTTTAGTCCTAAGTTTGAGACCTTATTTGGCCTCATATCAAGGCAAGAGTCTTCAAACTTAGGAAACACAGGGATTTAAACTTAATAAACTAGACATCTAGAAAGCAAGGTGGATTAATGTTAACATTCAAGTTTGCATTGATTCCAAACAATAAACATTAAATGTTTAATGTTTTTGGACACATAAGCCATAGTCCATAACCCTTTGCAATCTTAGGCGATGGATTTTGTGTTGGTGTCTCATATTGGTAGTTGGTGATGCCCTCCACTTCCTCTTGGTCACTTGCATGGCCCTTGCTAGAACTATAAGGGATTGCTTGGTTACCTTGTTTATCATTCATGATACAGATGTTGTTCCCTCCTCGTTTCTCTTCTTCCTCCTCATTGATTCCTATGCCCATGTGCATGGTTGATTCCTATGCCCACTCCTTTATTCGTTTGCTCGATGAGAATCCCTTTCAAAGGCCTCGATGTTAACCCTTATCTCCCCTTCCGTTCCATCTATTCTCAATGACCAATGCTAACGAATAACCATTACTGTTATCACTTGCTAGCTACCTCACCTACTACTATACGGGCAATAACCAATAACTACTACTACTGCTACTACTCTTACCAACGACGAAGATGTCGCTCTCAAAGATGTGCTACTCCTACCAACAAAGAAGATGCCACTCTCTGAAGAGATCTCAATGAGTGGGAAGGAGGGTGTATGTTGTACATTGGTGCAAGGGTCTCATGAGTAGAGCTCAAGGAGAACCGTAGTAGGAAAATGTAGAAATAAGTCCCGAGTCATACATAGAAATGGGAAAGTGATTGGAGTTGTGATGGGAAATAATCATTTATTTATACAATTTCACATGTAAATGAAGATCCACACGATTGAAGGTAACATCTCGACAAGCGAGCTACCCTCAATCTCGCACCCTTCACTTTCATTTTTCTCTTCCTTCATTTCTCTTTCATTGCCCCACTTTCATTTCCCTTTGTTGCTATGTTATCGAGTTTCTACCTACTAAAAGCATTGACGATACATAACTTCTAGGAGCAACATAGTCGAGGCAACAAAGACGATTTGACACCCATTGTGTACCTCTGCGCCAAGTTGAATCTAACTTGGTCAAGTTGAATCTTGACATGTTCTCCATGTTCAAATATAGAAGATGGTGTGCTCGTTTTACCATTGACGATAC
>ML782807.1:944367-972690 GCA_009831015.1 Picea engelmannii
TGGTGCCTGAGAGGATTGGTGTCCTGCTCATTTATAACAGGTTGGTTCCTTAGAGGATTGGTGTCCTCATTATTTGCAACAGGTGGGTGCCTGTCGAGCTAATTTTTTTTATAAATTGTAAGTTGGTGCTTGCATAAGAACATAAAGAAAGATGTTATGTGGTTTTCTCCCGCATTGGGTTTCCACGTAAATTTTTTTGTGTATTGCGTTTTATCTATTTTTTGATTTATGTGTACATTGGTGATTAAGTAAGCACTTCAAATTAATCATTTAAAGAAAAGAAAATCAGGAAAATTGATGCGATATTGATTCACCCCCCCTCTCAGTATTAATGTGAGTCTCAACAATTGGTATCAGAGCCAGGTTCCTTCAGTAACAACCTAACAGATGGAAGGAAGATCACACAAAAAGTATGGCAATTCAAGATTCCTCTTCTTCTTCAACCATACCTCCTATATTCAATGGAACAAATTTTGTTTTTTGGAAAATCAGAATGAAGACCTACTTGATGTCTCTTGGTATGGAAGTCTGGCAGATAATGGTAGATGGTTATAAAATCCCAACAAGTCTTCCAATTGATGAAGCTGGTAAGAAAAATTACTACGATAATGCAAGATCTATGAATGTTATCCAAGGTGGGCTTGCATAAACAATTTTTTTAAAAGTAATGTAGTTGGAATCCACAAAGGAAATATAGGACAAATTGGTAAACAATTATGAAGGAGACGAGAAAGTAAAGTTGGAAAAACTTCAATCTCACAACATGCAATTTGAAATCCGAATAATGAGTGAAGATCAAAATGTTGCAGGTTTCTTTATCAGAGTAGAGGAGACTGTGAACACTATGAAGGGGCTAGGTGAGAAGATTAAATAAGCTATTGTGGTTCAAAAGGTACTGAGATCTCTTCCCTTAAGACTTGATGTGAAGGTATCTGCTATAGAATAAATGCATGAACTAGATAAACTAACTATGGATAGGCTCCATGGAATACCGACTGCTTATGAGATGAGGACCAAGAAAGAACAAACAGATCTAAAGGATGCAGTCTTCAAGACATCAACATCTCAAGATCATGATTCCTCTGAACACTTCTCATATGAAGAAGAAGCTAACTTTGTAAGGAAACTGAATAGGGGCTTAGGAAAGTATAAAGGTATGCTACCATTAAAATGCTTTCATTGTGGTAAAGTTGGTCATTTTGCATCCAAATGTCCTTTCAAAGAAAACAACACCAATGAATAACGAAGAAAAGGCAAGGATAAACCCAGGGAGTTTAAAAAGAAAAAGTATTTTAAAAGGAACAATTTTTAATCAAGGGAGGATAACAAGAACTTTTCGGACACTAAAGAAGAAGAATATGAGCCAGATACAACTCAAGATGAAAAAATTCTCATGGCTTTAGAGCAACAAATACCCGATCAAGAAAAGACAGACACAGGAGAGTGTGAATTTGAGTCGACATGGAAGGAGAACTCATTAGTGCTCTAGAGGAAATCTCCCGACTCAAGAAAAATAAAAGACTAAGAAAAGAACAATTACAAATTTATAAATAAAAAGACAATGAGATTAACGAAAATATAGTCATCTTAAAAATCCATCTAGAAGAGGCCAAAAGAAGGGAAGAAATATTAATGAATCAGATAAAAGAAAAGGAGATCATTCATGACAAACTAGAAGAAGGAATAATATCCTTAAGAAAAGATTTAGAGAAGTCCAAGACTCAAATGGATATCAATTTTGTAAGAGGATGTGAAATCCTAGATAACATTCTCAACAATCAGAGACCACCAGATGACAAGAAAGGACTGGGATACAAGGAAAGTTTGAATGTTGTCAAAGTTGAGTCGAGAATTAGAATGTCAACTACCGAGAAGCTCACAACCTATGCCAATGCCCTAAAGGGAAACAACAGTTAGACTAACATGTTGGAAAATGAAAATAAGAAGCAGTCAAAAATGGATCAGCCCAACCATGCAAACAAATATGAAGCAAGGAAGCAACAAATGTCTAATTCTTATGAAGTTGGCATACAAAGACCAATTCCTTCAAGTAAGTTCTTCATTCCAAGGCATCCGAACTTTTTATATGGATATTGTTTCTCTTGTGGTAATTTTGGACATAAGGTTGTGAGTTGCACGACTTTTAGATATAACAAAAATGTAGGAATGCGATTCATTAAACCTCGAATGGCTATGGCTCAAAACTCCTTCAATAATGCCTTTTATCCTTTATTGAATGAAATTGAGTTCCACATATGCAATAATTTTGGACACAAGGCAAGTGAATGCAGAAGCAAGATGTTGCCTATCTTTGATCAAGACAGACAAGAAAAGTTTAGAAGGTCTAGAGGAAGAAAAAAAAAACAAAGAGAAATGTGGACTGGCTCTATATGCCAAAAATCAAGAAAATCAATGGTATATTGACAGTGGATGATCCAAGCACATGACAGGAGACAAGAGTAAGTTTGAATACCTAACTGAAGAAAAATGTGGTAATGTTACTTTTGGAAACAATGCTCCGGCTAGAATTAGAGGAAAATGAATTGTTGTACTAGATGAAGATAAGAAGGGAAGCACATAATATGTTGTATGTAGATGGTCTAAAACATAACTTGTTGAGTGTAAGTCAAATGTGTGACCAAGTACACAATGTTCTCTTTCATTCAAAAGGTTGTAAAGCAATGGATGCGAATACATGGAAGCCTATTGTAAAGGCAGTGAAAACTCCAGGGAATGTGTATGTCCTAGAAGAAGGCAAAGCAAAATGTTGCATTGGTAAAACCGATGAGAGTTGGATTTGGCAGAAAAGACTAGGTCATCTTAGTTTTAATTAGGTTGTGAAGCTAGGAAGAAAATATGTTGTACAAGATATGCCTAAAATTTCCAAATGTGAGAATATTGTCTGCAAGTCATGTCAGTTTGGAAAGTAGTCAAGAGGTCAATTCAAGGAAAGAGAACACTCCACCACTTGACCTCTTGAGTTGATCTGTACAGATCTATGTGGCCCTACTAGTAGACAATCACTGTGAGGTGAAAAATATTTCATATTGTTGATTGGTGACTATACTAGGATGACTTGGGTTGAATTATTGAAGCATAAATTTGAGGCTTTTGACAAATTTAAAATCTTCAAAGCACAGGTAGAAGATGAAATGGACTTAAAAATCAAGTGCCTAAGGTCAAACAAAGGAGGATAATTCACATCTAATGGATTCAACAATTATTGTGAAAAAAATGGGATCAAGAGACAATTTGCTTTTGAAAGAACCCCTCGGTAGAATGGAGTTGTATAAAGGATGAACAAAACAGTTCAAGAAATGGCGAGGGCCATGCTTGATGAATCAAAGGTACCCAACACCTTTTGGGGAGAGGTCGTTAAAACTGTTGTCAACATTCTCAATAAATATTACATAAGAGTAAACAACAATATAAGCCCTTATGAGCTATGGCATGGCAAATCAACATCAATAAAGCATTTCAAGATATTTGGAAGTAAATGCTACATTAAAAGAAATGAAGACAACTTAGGTAAGTTTGAAGCTAGAGTTGATGAAGGTATCATGTTGGGATACTCCTCCAGAAGCAAAGGGTACAAGTGACACAACACAAGACTGCACAAGATTGTTGAGAGTATATATGTAAAGGTAGATGAAGGACCACTTCATCCAAGGAGACACCAACGTCATGATGATCCATATGATGCACCAATCAACAATGAACCACAAGATGACATAATGAACACGCATCAAGAACCAAAGGATTCAGAGGAAGATGAGAGAATGGAAACACCACAACCAAAGACTCCATCAAGGTATGTTCAAAAACATAATCCAGAAAGTCATATTCTTGGAAACAAGGAAGTAGGTGTACAAACTAGAAGAAAAATTATAGATACATCTAACTCTACAAAATTTTCACTATTGTCCATAAGTGAACCCCAAAATTTTGTGCAAGGAAGTCATGATGACCACTAGGTAAAAGCCATGAATGAAGAACTAGACCAAATAGAGAAAAATAAGACTTAGGATCTTGTTCCAAGACCCAATAGCAAGAATTTAATTGGAACTAAATGGGTATACATAAACAAGTTGAATGAATATGGAGAGATGGTTAGAAACAAGTCCAGACTGGTATGCAAAGGTCATGCTTAGGTAGAAGGAGTGGACTTTGAAGAAACCTTTTCCCCTTTTGCAAGAATTGAAGCTATCAGGATGTTTTTGGCCTTTGCATGCAATAGAAAATTCAAAGTTTATTAGATGGATGTCAAATCAGCCTTTTTAAATGTTGACCTAGAGGAAGAAGTTTATGTGGAGCAACCAGAGGGTTTTCAGCTGACTGAAAAAGGATTATGTCTGTCTATTAAAGAAAGCAATGTATGGGCTAAAATAGGCTCCAAGAGCTTGTTATTAAAGACTAGACAAGTATTTGCACCATCACGGATTTTTAAAGGGAACGACTGATAACAACTTATACATCAAGGTTGAAGGTAATGACATGTTTATTATTGTAGTATATGTTTATGATATTATTTTTGGTAGTAAAATTGAATTAATGAATAAGAATTTTGCAGCTGCAATGCAACAAGAATTTGAGATTTCTATGTTGGGGGAACTCTCCTTCTTTCTTGGTCTATAGATTCATCAATCAGAAAGAGGAATTTTCATTTCTAAAAGTAAATATCTTAAGGAAATCTTGAAGAAATTTGGCATGGAAAATTGTGCACTAGTAATCACTCCTATGACTGCCGGTTTCAAACTCATCAAAGATGACGATGCTCCAGAAATAGATCAAACCATGTATTGGTCTATGATAGGCAATTTAATCTATCTCATAGCTTCAAGGCTTGACATCACGTAAGAAGTGGGTTTGGTAGGCAGGTTTCAATCCAAACCTAAGGAAGCTCATGTCCTTTCATTTAAAAGAATATTTAGATACCTACAAGGAATTGTTGATTATGGCTCGTGGTATCAAAAATACACAGACCTCATTCTCAAAGCTTATACAGATGCAGACTGGGCAGGGAGTATTGATGACAAAAAAAGCACTAATGGATGTGCATTCTTCCTTGGCAGTTGTTTAGTGTCTTAGCTCAACAAGAAACTAACTTCCATTTCCCTTTGTACAACTGAAGCCAAATATATAGCTGCAACATCCTACTGTACTCAAGTGTTGTGGATAATGAAGAATCTGAAGGATATTCAAGTTCCTTGTGATCAACCTGTCACGATCATGTCGTGACAATACAAGTGATATCAATGTCTCTAAGAGCCATGTTCAACACTCTAAGAGTAAGCATATCCCAATCAAATATCATTTTCTCAGAGACCAGGTTCAGAATCAGGTGTGATCCAGATGGATATTGGTGGCCACCCACCTTTTCCAACTGGCTCAAAACAATTTTCTAGCAATTTTGGTAATTTACTATTTTTAGCAGTTTTCACTTTTGGAGCTGTTTTGAGGCCCTAAATGATGTTTTTTGGGAAAACAAGTTTGTAATATCGTCTTTTCTTCAATATTGTGCCTAAAATTAATCTCCTCGATGATACCTTTCCAACGAGCTATCATGCGCCTAAAACGAAGATCGTATGCAAAAGTTACGACCTCGGGAAGTTGATGTACTAACTTACCCAAACGGGGCCCACATGACTTTTGGCGCTTCATCTCCTAGGGTTAGGTTTTTGGATGTCTAGGGTTTTTGAAATTTCTGCTTATTGTAAAAATTCCTTCAAAGCCTCATTGTAATCATCTTCTTGTGAATGAGAGCAATCGTCACATCTCTTCTAAGAGATAAGCCGCCACCATTCCAGCAAGCTTGTTTCCGCTGCATTTTACAATTTTCAACTTATTTTGTTATTGAATAGAAAACCAATTTTATAGTATCTCTATTATTTTGTGTTAAGCACCTGTTAATAATCTGTATTCATCTTTTTATGCTCATAAAATATGGATTAGTGGTATCAGAGCGGTCTGCTCCTTGTCGTCTTAATGCATGTCCCCAAGGAGGTTGGAGTACAAATAGTTGGGTCTCGAGCTTGTTTCTCTTGAGGAAAAAATCTCTCGCACGCCCAAGAGAACTCTCATTGTAGGAGAAAAGAGAGATGATGGGATAAGATATCCTTTCAAACTATTTATTAAGGAAGCCCTCACGCAAGAAAGGAACGAGATGATGGATAATTTCATGCAAATCCTTCGGCGGCTACCAATGGGCGACACATCTTCTTCGAATGGAGGTGTCGCCCCCTTCAAGGTACAAATAAACTTCGATATTCCAATATTTGAAGGTCAGATAGACGCAGATGCTGTAAACAAGTGGTTGAATCTACTATGAGGGTATTTTTCTGTCCATAATTTTTTGAATAGAGAAAAAATTACTTTTGTGCTCCTTAAAGTCGTTCCCCATGTCAAAGATTGGTGGGAAAATTTCTGTGAGCAAAAGGAAACAGAGGGACCCTCATTATTTTCAGTCACGACCACCTGTGAATCCTTTAGGGATGCTATTAAGGAACAATACTGCCCTGTCGGAAGTTATGACGACCTGTATACCAAATGGACCACACTGCGGCAAGAAAGAGACCAAGCAGTGCCAGATTTCACAAATATCTTCCATACCTTGTGCACCAAGCTGGGTATCAAAGATTCAGAGTGACATCTGGAACTTAAGTATCGCGGTGCTTTGCATAGATACATCCAAACCAAAATGGAATTTCTAGATATCTCATCCTTGGGCGCGGCCTACCGATATGCCGTCAAAATCGAGCAGAAGATCAAACAAAAGACATGGAAATTTGGGCCTGGGATCCCCTCACAACAAAAGCCAGGAAAGGGCGGCCCCAACCCATAGAACAAAGGACAAAGAAAACATGGATAGTATCAGGACAACCAGTCCAAGCCCAAGCAAATAAGGACACCCGAAAGACAAAGAAAGATACCGGGAAGTGGTGCGACTTCCATAAGAGCCCTTGGCATAACATTGCTGACTGCCGCTCAAAGTAGTCACTGGTGGCCGAAGTGAAAGCCTCTGAATCAGATGTGGATTCTGACTCTGATCCATAACCAGAGAGGGGAAGACAGATCATTGATGCGGAACCCAGTGCCACCGTTGCTACCACCAAGCTCCAGCCTGGTGAACCAGACGAGCTAGAAGAAGGAGAGCACCTCTTCCATTCACAGATGTGGGTAAAAGGCACCCCACTGCACTTCATCGTTGATAATGATAGCCAAGATAACCTCATATCAATAGAGGCCATAAAGTGGTTGGACCTACCAACAACGTCGCACCCACAACCCTACACCATTGGATGGCTCTGCCAAGGAAGCAATCTCCGTGTCAGCCAACAGTGCCGACTGTCGTACGACATCAAGCCCTTCAAAGACAAGGTATTGTGTGATGTTNCTCCTCTCGAAGTTTGTGATGTTCTTTTGGGCCAACCTTATTTATGGAAACGTCATGTTGTATATGAGTCTAGGCCTCATAGTGTTATTATTACTTTGAATAGGAAATTGTACAAGATACCCGAGGCAGTCCCACGTAGTGCTATTTCCTTGATCTCTGCTAAGCAATGCAAGAAGGTCATCTCTTAGATGGGGAAGTTTGTCTTCTTCATGATTCGATCTTAGAATATGAGAAAGATCACAGCCACATCTAGGGTCTCTGCGGCTGACCTCTCCACATAGCAGAAGCAGGTAGATAAGGTCGTGGAAGAATACTTAGATATCTTCTGCTCAACTACAGGGGTACCTCTGCACTGCTAGGTCAAGCACCCCATCGATCTGACCCACGACACATCGCTTCCCAATGGGCTAGTCTATCGTCACTCTGTGTTAGAGAATGAGGAGATCAAGTGACAGATCCAAAAATTGCTCCACAAGGGGTAAATCCATCCCAACTCATCAATTGGCGGGAGCCCAATCGTGCTGGTACAAAAGAAAGATGGAACCTGGCGAATCTGTATTGATTATCGAGCTTTGAATAAAATCACAGTTAGAAATTGGTACCAGATTCCCCGAATCGATGACCTACTTGATCAACTCACAGGGGCCAAATACTTCAGTAAGATTGATTTGAAGTCTAGCTACCACCAGGTCCCGATAGAACAAACATATGTATGGAAGACCGCCTTCAAGTTAAAGGAAGGCCTTTTTGCCGGTCATGCCCTTTGGCTTGATAAATTCTCTAGCCACTTTCATGAGGATGATGGACAATATCCTGCAACCATTCACCAATACTTTTGTAGTGGTGTATCTAGATGACATTCTAATTTACAACAAGACTTGGGCCGAACACTTGCAGCATATTCAGCAGGTTCTGCACACCCTGCGACAGCACAAGCTATACGCCAATTTGAAAAAATGCTCCTTCGGCATGGACAGGGTCCATTACCTGGGCTACATCATTGATCAGCATGGCATACATGTGGATCCAACTAAGATCCAAGTCATCTGTGACTGACCAGCCCCAACCACACTCACTGAGCTTCGAAACTTCTTGGGCCTTGCCAATTTCTACTGCAGGTTCGTGTTGGGATTCTTCCATATTGCATGGGCCCTCAACCAAATAAACAGGGGTGGTGGTAAGGAGAAATTTATGTGGGGTCAGTCCCAACAACAAGCGTTCCATGATTTGAAGCAGCGCTTATGCTCAGCCCCAGTACTTTCACTACCAGACCTACAACATCCCTTTGAGATTGAGACAGATGCTTCTGACTATGCTGTGGGTGTCATTCTCACTCAACATGGCCATGCCGTGGCCTATCATAGTGAGACACTGTCAGTAGGTACCCTACTTACGACAAAGAAATGTACTCCATTATGCAATCCTACCGCCAGTCGAGACATTATGTTCTTGGGAAGAAGACAGTCATCCACACTGATCATAAGCCACTGCAGTTCATGCAGACACAGGGAAAATTGTAGAATGACCGCCATCAAAAGTGGTCCACATACTTGCAACAATTCCACCTCAACATCAAGTATAAAATAGGAAGCACCAATCGCGTCGTTGATTGCCTCAACAAACTGCCAGTCGTGACACTCACCACGGTGCTAGACTCTTGTAGCCATGAGACGTCTAGATGGCCCCAACTCTATGAGACAGACCCTAACTTCGCCACCACCTACCAAATGTTGGGTGCAAACGCAGTTGTCGATAATTTCCATCTTCAGGATGGGTTGTTGTGTCGTCTAGGCCATATCTGTGTTCCATCAAGCGAGCGAGCAAAGATGATCTGGGAAGCCCACTACAGTTGGGTGGCAGGACACTCTAGTGTCGAAAAGACAATGGCGATGCTACAAAAACATTTCCACTGGCCGAAACTTTGACAGGAGGTCAAAAAGTATATCAGGTCCTACACTGCCTGCGCTATTGCCAAACCGACCACTAAGAAACAGGGCCTGTACACCCCTCTTCCTACTCCTAACAGGCCATGGGAATCCATCTCAATGGACTACATTTCGGGCCTCCCATCCACCAAGCGGGGAAATGACTGTGTTTTTGTGGTTGTTGATCGCTTTTCTAAGATGGCGATTCTGGTTGCCTACAAGAAGAGCATCACAATAGAGGCCACTGCCAAGTTCTTCTTTGAACAAGTATGGGTACATTTTGGAATCCCACAAACCATTGTCTCAGATCGGGATAGTCGATTTCTCATCACATTCTGGTCGAGCGTCTGGTCACTGCTGGACACCAAGCTCACCAAATCCACGACCTTCCACCCCTAGACAAATTGCCAAACCGAGGTTGTAAGTCAAATGATTGTGCATATCCTTCGCATGTATAATTAAAAGCACCTTCGCACATGGGATGAGAGCCTTCCCTATGTCCAACATAGCTACAACCGAGCCCTGCATAGCTCAACTAGCCACAACCCCTTTCAGGTGGGTTGGGTTTCCAACGATTGGGTCCCATAGATGTTGCACTTCCCCTTGCGGTCACATTGACCGACTCATCTCCTGCTCCAACTGAAGCTGAGAAAGCCACTCGGTTCATTGAGTGGATCTAGCACATCCACCAACAGGTTTAGGATATCCTACAGAAGTCTAATGACAAATACCAACAATGCCATGACCAACATCGGGTGCCACATAAGTTTCAGGTGGGCGACAAAGTTTGGTTGCACTTGCAGAAAGAACGCCTTATAGGACCCCATCAGAAGCTTCACCCATTTCGTTATGGGCCATACACTATGACTAAGGCCATGGGGGATAATGCTTTTGAGCTCAACATTCCTCCTTTCCTTGGCCTGCACCCAATGTTCAATGTGGATCTCCTTCGCCCTTATTTCCCACCATTATTGGACACCTCAGAAGTAGAAAAACAACTGACACCAACAGAGCTCAACCCCGACTACATACAACAGGCATCTAATGATCATATTGTGGAAACATAGATCAAGGGCACTCAACAACAAAGGATCCAACTTTATCGAGTCATCAAAGCAGGGCAACTCATGCACCAAGGCAAGTGGCTCACCTGGGGCCAAATTCAACAGAAATTTCGTCATCTGATGGGGGACCTCAATGCAATGGAGACCATTTCTTCCTAAGGAGGTAGGATTGATCTATATGGATATCGGTGGCCACTCACCTTTTCCAACTAGCCCAAAACAATTTTATGGCAATTTTGGTAATTTACTATTTTTAGCAGTTTTCACTTCCGGAGCCGTTTTGAGGCCCTAAACGTTGTTTTTTTGGAAAACAAGTTTGCAATATCTAAGTTACTTTGATAATGTGCCTAAAATGAATCTTCTCGATGATACCTTTCCAACGGGCTATCATATGCCTAAAACGGAGATCGTATGCAAAAGTTACGACCCCGGGAAGTTGATGTACTAACTTACCCAAACGTGGCGCACATGACTTTTGGCGCTTCATCTCCTAGGGTTAGGTTTTTGGATGTCTAGTGTTTTTGACATTCCTGCTTATTGTAAAAATTCCTTCAGAGCCTCATTGTAGTCATCTTCTTGCGAATGAGCGCAACCGCCACATCTCTTCTCAGAGATAAGCCGCCACCATTCCAACAAGCTTGTTTCCGTTGCATTTTACAATTTTCAGCTTATTTCGTTATTGAATAGAAAACCAATTTTACTGTATCTCTGTTATTTTGTGTTAAGAACCTATTAATAATCTGTATTCATTTCGTTCTGCTCATAAAATCCTGATCAAGGTGGTCAAATTAACGTATGTTCCTTCCAAAGAACAGATTGCAGATATTTTTACCAAGCCATTACCAAGAGAAACCTTTGAGTATCTTAGACAGATGTTGGGTGTGATCTCGTCTTCCTTACTCTAGTAAAGAACACAAATCACTGCTTCTATAGTTGCCCCATTTGATGTTGTATAAGGGGCAAGTGATATTGTTTTTGATATTTACATTAATTAGAAAAAAGAAATTTGCTTTTGTGGAGATGCGTATAGTAGAATTTTTCAATGGTTCTCGATGGTATTATATTTGAGTGTGGTTATGTGCACATACAAAGTCTAAGATCATGTTTTAGAACAGGCTTCCAGAGGTCCTTCTTCCCAGGGGGAGAATATACATAATCTATCTTTGTCATTGTTGTCAAAGGGGAAGAGTAACAAACAAAAACCAACAAACCCGAATATTGGTACACATTGAAAGGGGGAGTTTCTTGCGCACATTGAAAGGGGGAGAAACTTAGCATAAAGGTCATTGATTTGGTGGCTGTGCACATTGAAAGGGGTAGAAACTCAACACAAAGGCCATTGATTTGACAATCAGGCTCTTTTGGTTGCCACTAATGAAAAAGGGGGAGTTTGTTGCACATATGTTGTCATTGATGTCAAAGTAGTCATGGACATGGTCATTTATAGTGCAATAACATACAAGGATGAAAGAAAAAGTGTGCACAATAACATACAATATGGTACAAAGTATGATGCACGGACGAAGGAAGTCATGAAAGGATGAAAACAACAATGTGTAAAAGGATTGAAGGACGAAAGGATCAATTGAGCAAATGAAGATCAATGTCTAGGACTTGATCGCATATATGATCGATCAGTGGAGAAATTCTTGGTGATAACATATAACTACTACTGGATTGACAGGGGGATGACCTATGACACAATTCATAAGTGAAGTACAACAGAGTAGATTGTGACACATTTCCATGTCCGTGATTGCGAAGTGGAGTGACAGATGTTGGTGCTACAATGCGACGACGGATGTGCAACGACTACAACGTGCCTTTAGCTAGTGTGACGAATGGTGTAATGGAGTGTGATGAAACTATGTAGGTTGCTTGTCAATGGTGCAAAAGAAAATATGCAGGGTGCCTTGAGCTAGTGTGACGAATGACGCACTGGACTGTGAGAAAATAAGAGGAATTTCAACAGTCAAGTAAGCGAGTCACCAGGGCCCGCTCATAGTCTGGTGGGGTGACTGGGTGAGCACACTGCAAGGCAAGTGCAACAAGTTGAAGACTTGTGACTTGAATTTTTCACTCCTATTCTATCTGCACATTAGGTGCGCTGTAAACCATAATGTAAATGGTTGTGTCAATTTTGATGTAATGCGATATTTGATCACATAATCGATCCTTCATTAATCATTGAAAGGATGAACGATGATCCTTGAATGTTTTCGTAAAACAAGTAATATTTGGTCCGCTTGATTTACTCAAAGAATGTCCAGTCGTAACTGAACAAGAAATATTCTTAATTTAGACAAAAGTATGTCTACATATAACTAACTAGGCTTTGATATGGTCAAGATATGTCCACAATATAATTGTTATGCATCCACATACTTAATTTAGACGAAGTGTGTCCACATATAACTAATTGGACTTTGATATGGTCAAGATATGTCCACAATATAACTATTATGCATCCACATATAGTTAGTGGAATTTAGGCAAATATATTATAAATAGGGATGTTCGTTGATCAAGTATTGGTTGATCTGCAGAGAGGGAAAAGGTTATGTAACTGTTCAAAGGATCTGAACTTAAGATATATCAGATCATTTTTTAATCGAAGAGAAAAGTCTTGTGAATGCTATAGTTATGTAAGGAAATTTTCATTAGAGAAAACTTAATAGAGGGAGGTAGGGTGGTGTAGGGGAGAGGGCCGGTGTCCTTATTGTACAGGTTGGTGCCTGAGAGGATTGGTGTCCTCATCATTTGTAACAAGTTGGTGCATGAGAGGATTGGAGTCCTTATCATTTGTAATAGGTTGGTGCTTGAGAGGATTGGTGTTCTCATCATTTGTAACAAGTTGGTGCATAAGAGGATTGGAGTCCTTATCATTTGTAATAGGTTGGTGCCTGAGAGGATTGGTGTCCTCATTATTTGCAACAGGTGGGTGCCTATCGAGTTGATTTTTTTTTAAGAAATTGTAAGTTGGTGCTTGAATAAGAACATAAAGAAAGATGTTCTATGGTTTTCTCCCGCATTGGGTTTCCACATAAAAAAATATGGTGTATTGTGTTTTTGGTGTTGTTTTGATTTGTGTATGCATTGGTGATTAAGCACTTCAAATATATCATTTAAAGAAAAGAAAATTGGAAAAATTGATGTAATATTGATTCGCCCCCCCCCTCCCTACCCTCTCTCAATATTACTATGAGTCTCAATAGAACATACCTATTGTAATGTTGACATGGCTTCCTGCCAATTCCGCTTCACAAAGGGGAAATTTATAAAGAGATGAAGGGGGTCTCGTTGCTATATTTGCATAAAGCATACCACACTGGGCCTTCAATTTGCCTATTCTTCATTTTGTCCCATGTCAGAACTTTATTTACTATAAGACAACACATGAAAATTATTGACTTTAGCAGACAATGAACTTTCCAGATTCCTTTCCACCACCATAGTGGCTCTCGTAAATGCTTAACAATGTTTAATTGTATGTAGCCCAGCTTTGGAGTGTACATTTCTAAGGGCACATGCTTCCAAATCAGCTTATCTTCTTGATCCACTATCCGAATATGAGACGATTTTAAGGCTTGAGTGTAATTTGTCCATTGATCATATTGAGTCCCTTCCAAACCCAAATGTACAGAACTGGTCCTTTATTGGATCCATACGGAGGTTCAACCTTGATCAACAATTTGATTTAGATGATAGATGCCTTGAGTATGTAAATATTGGATCGGATCAGGTGACAAGATATATGATCTATCACTTCATGGCCATTGATCCGATCTAATTCGAAACTTCAAGCCATTTCCCACCCACCAAGCCAGACCATCTCCTATCACTGCAAAAGATCTCATAACTTCCTTCCATATTATAGAACATACAAAACACTGTTTCAGAGGATTTCATATCCAATCCAATACTGTATCTGGGTGGATATATTTTTGTATGGCTACATTGTTCCACATGATGCCTGAAGAAATCAGCCTCCAATCTGACTTTGCAACACGTGCTTTTGAAAAAAGGAATATATTTTTGAAGCCCCATCCACCTAGAGCTTTCGAAATTGCAAACACCTCCCATTTCACTCAAGGCAAGACGAATTTATCTTGTGATTCGACCCAAATAAATTTGAAGCAGATCCTCCACATCTTATCAAGTACCCCCTTTGGGATCCAAGCTAATGACATCCTGTATACTAGAATAGCTTCCAACACTGATTTGAAAAGTACCAGACAACCTCCTTTGGATAACCACATGAAGTTCCAAGCCTTTAGTCTTTTCTCCAATTTTCCTATCAGGCAAGTCCAATAAGACTTTTGGTAGCAATTTGGCTTCAATTGAAACCCCATATATTTTAATCTTGAATCAAAATCCTTTATTTCAAAGGGGAAAATAGTTTGATAGTAGTTCTTCTCTTCATCTTCAATATCGTGGATAGATATTGTGCTTTTGCGTTGATTACTTTGCATCCCCGACTCCCTAGTGAAGAGCTCCAAGATGTTTGACAGAGTTTCCACATCACGCCGTTGTCCATCACAAAAAATCAAAACATCATCAACAAAAAGGAGATGGGAGATATAAAAAACATGTGAAATGGGAATACCCTGGAACAATCCAATTGATTTTCATTGGACAACTATCTACTGAGACCTTTTTCCACAAGGAGGAAACACAAGGAGGAGAAAGGGCATCCCTTCCTTAGCCCTCTACCCGCATGGAAGAAAGGGGAAGCTGCTCCATTTATTAGGACTGCATCAGAGGTGGTTGTAATGCAGCTCATAACCCAATTGATGAATCGGTTTTCAAAATCCACATGTGTAAGGAGCAGTCGAATATAGATCTAGTTGACCCTGTCATAAGCTTTCAAGAAATCAATCTTCACCATTGCTCCCTTTAATCTTCTCATCTTTATGTTATGCAAGCCTTCCCGTGCCACACTTATGGCTTCATGGATCTACCTTCCTTCTAGGAAACTGAATTGCTCCTTTGAGATATAAGATGAGAGGATAGGCTTTAATCTTTGAGCAATAAACTTTGCCATTATTTTGTAGATACAATTGCATAAGGAAATTAGACGAAACTCGTCAAAGCACTGAGGGGAATCTGATTTTGGAATTAAGGCTATGAAGGTGGTATTTATTGGTGCATGCATATGACCATCTCTTCTTGATTCCTCCACCACATTCAGAATATTCGATCATATACATTCAAAGAGTCCTAAAAATAATTCTACTGGCTATCTATCCAGCCTCGGGCTCTTATCTTTTTCAAAACTCCATAGAACCTCCTTTAGTTCTTCTTTTGAAACTTCTTCCATTAATTTCCTATTTCCCTCATCATCTAGAAATCGAGGGAAGAAACCTGCCACCCTTACAATTTTTGCGATGGTAGACCAACTATCAACCTTGAAGAGAGATTGAAAATAATTTTTCCCCAGCTGGGCCAATCCTTTAAAAGATGACACTTCCCTCCCTTGATTGTCTTTTAGACTCTAAATGGTGTTTGATAACTTTCCGCCTTTTGCATATGCCTGGATTTTTTTTGTATTTTCATTGCCTTTCTCCATCCAAGTGGACCAAATTTTTAGTCATTAGGATGCCTCCTTTTCCTCCATGACTTTTCTCTTCTTTTATTCCAGCCGAGCCAATGCCTCTTTTGTCTCTGGAGTTACATAACCCCCATCCTCTGATTCATAGATGGATTTTAAGGCTTCCTCTGTATCCATTAAGTCTTATTCATCTCGTATTCATTTTTTGTTATCCCATGCTACTGTTGCATTCTTAACCTTCTTTAGGTTGGAAATAAGTTGAACTGCAATAGCCTCCCCTAAGTTTTGATCAAAAGGAACCCACTGCTCCTTTACCAGCTCAATGAAAATTTCTTCATTTAGTCATTCCAGATTAAATTTGAAAGGGTTGGTTGGTTTCCTTTTGCCTTTTTCCACTTCCAAGAGGATGGGATAGTGATCTGATTCCCCCCCCCACTCCAACCCATTGCCTTATTTGCGGGAGACCATACGGTTATTTTTCCTTTACCAAAAAAAGGTCTAATCACTTTGTAATCCTTTCTGCTTCTACTCGTTTATTCCTCCATGTGGGATTGAGTTGCATAGGGGCGATATTTGAGATCCATTTTCCTTCCAATAGGTTTTGAAAAAAAATGTGATAAAGGGTCTAATCTTGCTCGGGGGCCCCAGAATTTAGTTGATCCTAGTGAAAAATTTAAATCCCCCCCCATAATCAGGGTGTCTGGGGTGAGAAAGGATTTGCTTATCATATTTTCCCAACATTGGACATGGTCTTGATAGGGCCCATATACATCTATCACTGTAAATGAAATCCCCAAGTCTGAAAAAAACATATCAGCGCCAAGGCCAGACTCGAATCCCCACATATTTTGTAGTTTCATCGTTTTTTTGTTCCAGCCTAGAGCCAGTCCCCCAGATCGGCCTCTAACATCCACACTTGAAAAATTCTAGTTTGTTAATAAGGCTTCAAGAAGGGCAGTAACCTTTGCATTCGATCACATGGTTTCCTGAATAAAAATGATGTCTGGCTTGTTGGAGTCCACGAGCCATTTAAGGGATAATTTTTTGGACGGGCTCGCCACACCCCAAAAATTAAAGGAAAGGATTTTCATGGTGGAACCTCGCCTGGGGCTATCGAAGCTCTAAGTGCCCCCTCTATAGTTAAATGCTTGCTAGTGACCAGATCAATAAGGGCATATTTCTTGGCCTTTGAAATACAAGATTTCTACCCCCTCCCTGAACTCCCATATGGTGGAATAGGGTTAAAACCAAGACCTTCCAGATTTTTAGGAAAATATAAGAATGAGGAGGAAGGAATGAATCTATTCCTAAATTGGTAGGTAATAGCCTCCTCCTCATAGTCCATCGAGGAGAAAAAATATTCACAAATTTTGATATTAGAAGAATAAGTTTGGGGACAGGTTAAGGAGAAAAGGGTGAGTGGGGAACTGAGCTTTGGAGAGAGAGACTGAAAACCCTCAAAAGGAAAGGATATTTTATTCAAAGATCCCACCCGATATTTACCTAAGAGTGAAAAATAATTTGTTAAAATATTTATATTAGGGAGAGGAATGGATTGCATACCCATAGGATCCGTTGATATCTCTTGAGTCTGCTAGACTTGAGAGCTTTCCGAACGTGAAAGAGTATTGTATCCCTCCTTGACCTTTCCAATGGGTGAACTTGTACTACTTTTTATTCCTCTTCCTGAATGGTCATGAGGATCATAGTAAGGAGCTTCCACCTACCTTCCCACTGAAGGTTTAGATATTTCCTCCCTTTGTGACATTGGTCGCTTGTTTGAGTATGTAGAGCGTGACCCTTCAATTCGCTTGTGGAGGGGAAAGCTACAATGTTTTTCGATATGTCGATACTAGTGGCATCTTCAACATCGGGAGGGGACTCCTTCAAAATTGAGTTTTTGTTCAAGGGACTTCTCCCTAGATATAAGTTCCAACTCTTCGATTAGTGCCTCCCAATTGTCCAAGGATGCCAAAATCTTGGCGACTTCCATCTCTCCAAACTCCTTGAAGGACATATCTGCAGCCAAGAAATTCCCCAAAATGTTTCCTAGCTCCGAGAAAATTGTTTTTGTGCAAAACTCCATAGGAAACCCTGGTAGCCAAACCCAAATCGAAGCAACATCCATTCGCTCTCTATTGGTGTCAAAAAGAGGAGACCATTTTTTTAGAATGATCGGAGTGGAGTCAATGCTCCAGGTCCACCTAAGAACCTAATCCGCCATAGCTTCCATCCAAAACTTGAAACAAAACCAACCCCTATTGAGGGTTTGTACAGAAGGAACCTTCCCAGAGTATGGAGTCCAGGAATGGTCTACCCATTCCTTTAACAATTTGATTTTGAAATGACATCCACGAGCCACACACACCAACACCGTATTCTCCATATTCATAACTTCTAGCTCCGAAATATCAACCTCGGGAATCAATTTTGCTTCTCCTATATTCTTGGCACACCTTTTATTCATTTGGCTTGGGGAAGATTGTTGGGAGTATGAGGATCTTGTTCCTTTTAATTTCAGAGGCTCTATAGAAGGGTTTGCAGAGAAATATGGTCCCAGACCTCCTGTGTCTGTATATCTATGTGCCGATGAAACAATTATAGAATCAACAAAAGTTTTCAATCGTAGGAGTTCACCGGTGTCAATAGATAAACTCAGAATCACCTGGGCTGTAAAAAAAACCTCGACGAGTCTCCCCCCAAAAGATATGTTAGTGGAAGCGACCCCCAAAAAAAAACAAATTTGTAGTACCTACACCTCCGTAATATTCTGACGATATACCCACTCCATACTCTAGCTAGATATACAAGATCGGAGAAGCAGGTCCCAATGAAGCACAAGGGTTTGCACAAAAAGGGAAACCCCTGCCTCCTGAGGCCATAATCAAGATAGACCAAACCAAACCTAATTCCAAGCCCAAGTCTCATGGGTCCGAGAAACCAGGTGGACATATCTGCGACACCAGAGTGTTAGAATGTAAGACATGTGCTTGTTTTCACCATAGACAATATAAAAATATTGTCACCCAACCATAGGCACAAAGGCCACCCCCAAGCACCTTTAACCTTGACAGATAGAATAATTCAGGAATCTAACCAAGGTAGTGTACCTCTCTCTCCAAGGATAGCATACCAAACAACAATAGCCAAAGACCAAGCAAAAAGACCAAACCATAACCCAAGACAAAGTCGCTACTGCAACAATTGTAATTCTCCACCAGTCATGCACACCTCTAGTCCTTATGCAGTTGTGAGTGAGTGAGTCCAAAATGAGCTCTAGCGCCCTCTATTTTTACTGCTCCAACTCATCTGACTGCTCCAACTTCTCTTTTTGGAGACTAATAACTCAATATTAATTAATCTCTTGAGCAGACTTGTCTTCTAGGGTTATTATCCAATGTTTTAGGGTTTCTCTTACTTTCTGGAATATTCTAGTCTCATCAAGGTTACACATAGAGGTTAATACCTGCCACAACTACCATAATATCAACACTCCCTCCTAGTCAGGGAGGTATTAATGGAAATGGTCTTGAGCACAAATAGACCATTCAATCGTTAACATCATCATAGCCACCCATGCTATCTCATGATCAAATCACAAGCACCATTATCCAACTAGATAGTCTCCATGGCAATCAGAACAATGTCATCCAATAGAACACAACCATGTTTATACATAGTAATATAAAACTACTATCTAGTGGTACACAACCACTCCTAGCAGCAAAATGCTACTAACCAGTGACACAAAGTCACTACTAGTGGATCACGTCCACCATAGTAACATACAACTACTATCTAGAGACATACAGTCTCTACAATAATCATATTATCTGATATCAACAATATCATGATACAAACTGACTCATCTAGGCCATTCTTCCACTTACATCTGTGAGATATGGAAGAGCATCTGCCCTCAAAAAGTTAAACATCATCCATGGGTTGTCTGGACTATTCTTCTCAAGCATACAAGAATATTTGTCCCTGATTTTTGAGCCTGGACCATTCACCTAACTGGGCAATTCCTCTGGCACTAATCATAGTGTAACCTAGAGAGAATGAGTTTTCCCTAGGGAATGCATGTCCCTGATTGTTGAACCTGGACCATTCACCTAATTGGGACATTTTTTCGACACTATTCACAGTGCAACCTGGAGAGAATGAGTCTGCCCTAAGGAATGACTATCCAGACCATTTCCTAATGGAAATGACCATCTTGCACCAACCTCCTATAACGAACCATTCTTCAAAACTGCTCACAACTGTGAACTTCGAAAGAATGACTGCCTGAAGAGGCGGACCATTCTGCTTGACGACTACTTAGAGTGACTGCCAAGAAGAATGATTGTCCTATACCATTCCCCCACATTGGCCATAAGGGGAGTATATTTCTATGGTACATCAATAATCTACCAGACAATTTTCATTACTAAAATGATTGTCCAATCTGGACCATTTTCCGAACTGGAAAATGCCCATCCTTCAGAAATCTTGGGCCACTTTCCAAATTGGAAGGTGACTGCCGAACCTGGACCATTTTTCGAATTGGAAAATGACTGCCCATAAATCAATAGCATATCAATGCTCCCTCCCAACCCGGGGAGCCATCTCTTCCCTTTCAACTAGGGGAGTTATCTCCACGAGCCCCATCTTTTCCCTAAAGTATGCAAACTTTATTATGGACAAAGGCTTTGTCAAAATATCTGCTACCTGCTCATCTGTGGAGATATACTGGAGTTTCACTTCTCCTTTCTGGACTTTATCATGAATAAAGTAGTATTTGATCGCAATATGTTTCGAACGGTCATGAAACAATGGGTGTTATGATAGCTTCATACAACTTTGATTATCACAGTATATTATGGTCGAATCTGGTACCTGATCAAATAGTCCAGAAATCAGCTTCCTCAACCATACTGCTTTGGTACACGCTTCACACGCTTCACATGCTGCAATATATTATGCTTCTGCAGTGTATAGTGTGACACACTTATGTTTCATGCTGGCCCATGATGTCATAGCAGAGCCCAAGTTGAAACACGTCCCTGAAGTACTTCTTCTGTCTTCTGCAGTCCCAGCCCAATATGAATATGTGAATCCATGAAGTTGTATATCACTGGTTGAAGTGTATCTTAAACCATAGTTTAACATCCCACAAATATATCTTAGAACATGATTTGCAGCTATCTAGTGCTCATGTCTAGGTTTCACTTGGAACTGGCTCTAAGTGTTTACAACAAAGAAAATATATGGTCTAGTATTCACTAGATACATCAACAATCCAATCAGTTTCTGATACATGGAGGGATCTACTGGATCAGAAATCGAGTCTCTTACTTTCCCTATGTCCGTGGTCATAGGACTGGCCATGGATTTACAATCCATCATTCCAAATTTTTGAAGGATTTTTATGGCATACTATACTTGTCCAAGGAAGACTTCACCATGCTTTTTCCATACTTCTAGTCCCAAGTAATAATGCACGAGACCAAGATATTTCATATCGAACTCAGAAGATAACTCCTTCTTACACTGGGTGATGAGAGGCTCTACACCTGTCAAGAATAAATCATTGACATACAACAATAAAATCACAGGTGCATTGTTCACAACCTTGTAGTAGATATTTGGATTTGCATGACTCTTCGAGAAACCAAGTCTTATTAAGTAACTTTTAGTTCTGGCATACCAAGATCTTGGAGCTTTCTTGAGTCCATACAGGGATTTGTTTAATCTACAAACATGAGTGTCTCTAGGATGCACCTCAAAACCTTGAGGTTGTTCAATGCATACTTCTTCTTCAATTGATCCATTGAGAAAAGCTATCTTTACATCCATCTGATGTAAACTCCATCCCATGGAAGCAACAAGAGACATAATGGCTCTAATAGAAGTATATATGGAAACACGAGCAAAGGTTTCATCATAATCTTATCCCTCCTTCCGGGAGAACCCTCTAGCCACAAACCTTGCCTTATATTTATCTATGCTTCCATCTACCAYGTGTTTGATCTTGTAGACCCATTTTGAAGTTACCACTAATTTTTCCTTGGGTCTAGGAACAATTTCCCATATGTCATTTTTCATGATGGACTAGTATTCTTTTGTCACAGCTTCTTTCCACTATTTMTTTTGAACCGCTTCTTCAAGTGTGGTAGGTTCTTCAATTATAAGTTTTGTCATACATGCTGCATAGTTGGAGAATCTTTTGGGCTTCTTGCTTTCTCTGAATGTGTAACTTGGAGCTTTGAGTCTTTATACTTCTTATAGAGTAGCTTCAATCCAAGCTAGAAGTTTTCTAGTTTTGGGTACAATGACCGATTAAATAGGTTTGCATGGTAGCATTGGATGATCAAGTTATTTTGGTTCTTCATTCTGACTTTTTGGAAGGCATGTGCTTTCTTCTTTAGGCTCTTCATATTATTCTTCCATGGATTATTCTATATATTTCTTGAAATCCATATTCTCATTGAAGGTTACGTCTCTAATGACTTAAATCTTATGTTGTTATGGAATATATATTCTGTAGGCTTTGGAGGATTCACTATATCCAACAAATATGCCCTTCTTTCCCAAGGGCTCTAGTTTCTTCCTTTTATCCTTGGGGATATGAATGTAAACATGGAACCCAAAGATTCTTAAGTGTTCCACATTAGGTTTCTTTCATGAGAAAGCTTCTTCCAGAGTCATATCCTTCAATATGCGGTGGGTACTTATGTTCTGAACATATATTGTTGTCATGACTGCTTCTCCCCATAGATACATGGATAAACCTTGATCATTCATTAGTGCCTTCACGGTTTCTTCAATGGATCTATTATTCCTTTCTACTACACCATTTTGTTGAGGATTATGAGGAACAATTAGCTCCCTCCTAATCCCTGTTGATTTGCAAAAGGCAACACATTCCTTGGATGTATATTCTCCTCCATTATCTGTTCTCAAAGTCTTGATTTTCTTGCTTGTGAGGTTTTCTATTTCTGCCTTGAATTCTTGAAACTTGTTTAAAACTTCATCCATTGTCTTCAAGAGATATAGCCAAGTCTTTCTTGAGTAATCATCTATGAAGGTTACATAATAAAGAGAACCTCCTAGATATTTGACTGGCATCGGACCGCAAACATCTAAATGTATTAGATCTAGGATTTCCTTAGATCTATTATAGCTACTTGAGAATGACTTATTAACATTTTTATGAAGTGCACATCCTCTGCAAATTCCTTCATGTATAAATTGTAGTTCTGGTATTCCTTCAACCATTTTCAAGAGGAAAGGTAATGCTTGATACTTAAGATGAACATACCTTCTATGCCAAAGTTCATTGGGATTGACTTCATTATGTACAAGAGCTTCATCATTTCGTTCTAGGAGTTTGTATAATCTGCCTTCACGAGTTCCAATAACTCTAGCATTCTCTATGCTGGAGTCTCTAGACCAAGATAGTACTTCACCATCTACAAAGACTATTTTATTTCCTTTGTCTTCTAAGCAAGAGATAGATACAAGATTCTTTTCTAAACTAGGTACATATAAGACATTACTCAAATGAACATTGTTACCTGATTCCAATTTGATGGAGGCTTGACCAATTCCTTTGATTGGATAGGTGTTCTTGTCTCCAAGTTCTACTTTGTGAGATCTTTTATTTTCATTAAGAGTGGAGAGTATGACCTGGTTTCTTGTCATATGCCTAGAAGCTCCACTATTAATTATCCACATGTCATCTTCAAGAGTTCCTATAAGAGCTGAATAGTGTAAATGTTCTACCTTTTCATTCATGATTTCTGTTGACTGATAGCTGGTCAAACTTTGACTTTTACTGGTCAAATGTTGACTTTGACCCAAACTTTCAACCTTGACGTTTTTGCCTTCTGAGAGTGCCAATAGGTGAGTTGGACTAAGGCGCATTAGGATATCCTTTCCTTGGTCAAAACATTCCATCATAAGGTGATGGGAAAAAGGTGTAGGGTTTTGTAGCTGCACCTGCTATAAACACTAGCGACAATGCTTCAGTAACTGCACCTGCTAGAAACCCTAGCAAAAGTTCTTCAATGAGCTTTATAATGTATGGCTTATCTTCCTTCCAGTGGTTTAGACTGATTAAAGGAGGTGTGGGACCATAACCTGTTAGAATTTAAGAGATGTGCTCATTTTCACCATAAACAATATAACAATATTGTCACCCAACCATAGGCACAAAGGCCACCCGAGCACCTTTAACCTTGATAGATAGAATAATTCCAGAAACTAACCAAGGTAGCGTACCTCTCTCTCCAAGGCTAGCGTACCAAACAACAATATCCAAAGACCAAGCAAAAAGTCCAAACCATAACCCAAAACAAAGTCACTACTACAACAATTACAGTTCTCCACCAGTCATGTGCACCTCTAGTCCTTATGTGCACATGTTTGACCACTACCTCAAGGTGCCCCCATGGTTCTAGGTAAGGGCCTCATGGGAATTGAAAATTTCCCAACGATGAAAAACTCCTCACGTTCCACCATTGGATTCAACCCCTTTGGGCATATATATATTTATATGTGTGCGTGTTTGTGTGCACACACTCACACACTCACACACACATATATCAAAATTTTACAAAATTTGGCTCATCATTGATAGAGTCCATTTCTACTATCCTCCTATCACAAAAAACATGAAAAAACTTATACATTTGGGCATCCCAATTGCCATATATTCTAATATATTGGCCCATCAACAAAATACATTTAAAATACATATTCAAGTTATTGAATCATTTTTCAGGTTCTTCCTGCATTTCAGCTTGACTTGGCGCATTGTCTTTAGTATCTATTGGCTCTGCTTCCCATCCTTCTTAGTCAACACCAAATTTCCTAGCCCAAGAATTCCTTAATATTTGATTGTTGGATCTTGAATTAGAGTGTTGGGGGACTGCCCTTTCTCTGAAATGATTGCATTCATGTTCTAATGTGCCCATTCGTTGAATATGTCTCGCTACAGTCTACTCTAATTCATTTATCTATTGTTTTTCTTCTTATGTTGCTTTGGATTGCTTGAGTTCCTATTCCATGGTGTCCATTATTTGCAACAATATTCCCATCGTTTTCTCCAGTGCATAGGTTCTCTGTCTCTCTTGCTCTAAGTTATCGGTTTTGTGAAAGAGGGCATTTACCATCTACTATGTATTGTTGAATTTGACTGCAAATTCTCCAATTTGATTCCTGGAACCCTCAAAGATATCCTCATGCCTCCTTAAGATGTGTTTTGTCTCACTCCATGATGATTCCATTGCTAGATATTCTCTCAATTCTGCTCTTGCATACTTCCATATCTTTGCACACAGAAAACAATTAATAATTTATCCCAAAATAACACTAGCAGTTGGATAGCGATAGTTTGGATTTTGGCAGGTTTGGGTATCGGGAGTCTGAATATGATGCTTGAATTTGATGCTCTGATGATTGAAGGGTTCAAAATTAACACCCAAACAGATTTGGATTCCCTTGTAGGAACAAAACCCCCAAAAGACGACTTAACAAACCAAGAAAGAATTCATGGGTGACAAGTTGGGGCAACATATTAACTAGAGGGTGGCCGAATCGAAGATCAGAGGTAAAGCTAAGACCAAATAAGAGGAATGAAGAAACCCATAATACCAACTCTATATCCAGGTAATACCGAACAATAATTTCATCCCATAGACAAGAAAATTGACCACCAAAAATAACTTCACGATTGCATACATTTAAAACAAGAAGACTGAAATTGCATTGCTTAGAGTGTATCCAGGGATACCTTAGAGCCAAAGATCAATTTATAGAGAGTAGGATTGGATTGAAGAGGTATCCTGCAACTGTTTGAATTTTTTGGTTGTTCCTCCCGTCTATGTTGTATGCATCAATGATTCTCGGACCCATGGCTTCCTTCCTTAAAAACTCAAATCCACACGTGTTGTGACGGTGAGTGAAATAAATCCAAAGGATTGTGGAGTGTGCGAGCAACAAGTGAAAGACCTTGGAACACCATCGTCCATCCATACCATTTAATACAATCATAGGGAGATTAAGGGAGGGGATGAATCCTTGATTCCCCATTAATTACCAAATTTTCTTTGGCTAAACTTGAGCCAACCTTCACATCTTTGTCCACTTCCAGATTTAACCCTTGTTTGATATAATAAAAGGTGATTTTTTTCAAAATTATTAAGTGCATCTAGGGAACAAAACATAATACGATTGTAGATGTGACCCCCAACAATATTTCTTTGAACAATTGCTCTTATAACCAACATGGAGTCTCCGTAGATGATGAGGTTTTTAATTCTTTTGGAGATAGACATTTTGATTCGGGCATAGAGAGCGTAGGCCTATGCTTAGTTTTTAGTCATTAATCCAAGTCCCTAAGCATAATTGATCATTGGTCGAGTTTCGGGCTTACAAATAGTCCCCCTCGCACCTGCCACCCCTTCAATATAGGAACATCTAATATCATTATATAAAGGGAATTTTTTTCCAAGAAAAAAATCTTTATATTTGATATTTCAAGTGTGAAATTAGAATATACATAAGGATTCCTTATTACAAAACTTCGATCAAGTACTGTGTACTTTTAACAAAAAAACATAATATCTTCATATGTCACAAATCTATATTATTATAGTCTTCCTAGGCTCCTAGAAAATAGAATGCAAAAAAAAGGCATTTTTTGTTTTTTAGCTTCAACACTAGAAATAAAAACCTAAACATCAAAGCATCTAAACATCCCATAAAAAACTCGCTACTCCTTTTAGCGTATGAACCAATACAAAGATATTTTTGAAATTGAAATATGGGTTCCTCCTTTGAACTCTTGCTTAGATAAGGCTCTTGCACATATACAACTTCCTTAGATAATTAATAAGCTCGAATGTTGAATTCGCTATAGATGTAGAAAAAGGAAATTTCATCAAAAGGACATTTTACCTTGAGTAGTTGATTTATTATTGTGCCTAGAATAATATTATCAAGTAAGTATTTTTTATTTGCCTAACCCATCAAAATATTAGAGTCTCCAAATACCTACGAAATTTTTAAGCCCTTTTCCATTATTGTCTTCATAACAATCCATAATGCATAAAAATCGACGCCATTGTTTGTTTCTTGGCCAACAAAATATTTCAAAGTAAATAATGAGAAGACTCAAAGAAAATGATGGCCCATGTTCCACACATACTTGAATCTCCTTGACACGCCTTGTGAAAAAAACTTCTTTTGATGTTTTTCTTTCAATGGATTCCAAATGCCTTTAAAAGATAACCTAATTTTTTGAAAAACATGGGTTGGAAACAAATCAATACCTTCAAAAATCATGTTATTTCTTGAAAACCAAACCCCCTATAGAAAAACGTGATAAAGCCTTAAAGGAGTCTTTTGGATTTAACTATATCCATGCATAACATAGAGACAATCCACTAGAGTTAATGCCACTTATTTATTCCATTTAGATTGACATGCCTTGTGAAAGAAAACTCTTTTTGATGTTTTTCTTTCCAAGGATTCCAAATGCCTTTAAAAGATACCCTAATTTTATGAAAAAAATGGGTTGGAAACAAATCAATACCTTCAAAAATCATGTTATTTCTTGAAAACCAAACCCTCTGTATAAAAACGTAATAAAGCCTTAAAGGATTTTTTTAGATTTAACTATATCCATGCATAGCATAGAGACAATCCACTAGAATTAATGCCACTTATTTATTAGTACTGCCATGGGACTATAGCAATGAGTTTGCTTTTGATGTGATATTGATGTGACATTAATTTGCCTTTAACCATAAGTTTGTGTATGCAATGTAATGTTTAACATAGGAAAACAAATATATATTTTTGGATATAATAAAAATATTTGTGTTTCTCATTTCTAATTGGTTGATAGAATTGAAGTGTTATTGCTCCCTTCACATCTTTCAATATGTAGAATTAATTACATAATCAATGAATTTCACCAATCACCACATCTAAATATAAAAAGTTGTATTATGTATTTATTATTATGCATTATTATATTTATATTATATTTATTATCTAATATATTATTTATTATTATATTTATGAATATTATAGTTCCATTCAACTTACGGTTCATCATACATTTTGAATAACAAACAACCTTCAATTATTATCTTTGACAAAAAATATTCATTACTTGTGCATTTAGTTATATTAAGTTTTATTGTTCAATATGTATTTGTTACAGGTATGAACTAACTGAGAGGGGGGGGGGGTGAATCAGTTAGTGTAGATTATTAACAATTTCCCTTTTTTTTTAAACTTTGAATCAATAATCTTAGTGGCAGTGAGTCTTTACTGTGAGATTCAGAGTTATGAACATAAAGCAGATAACATAAAGAATAGCAATCACACACA
>ML782807.1:995763-1023555 GCA_009831015.1 Picea engelmannii
GAGCCTTGAAGATAAGATAACCATCTCATTATTACAGATCCACTATTCTCTCAACCTATTTCCCATTATTACAAAATATAATCCCTTTAAATCCTCACACATATCTCTCATATATCTTAGATAAGATATTCCAACCAAATCTCTATGATCTTCTCCTTTGGAATGGTCTTGAATTATCTTCTCAAATATGGTGGAGGAAGTATTCGAGGAGTCCTTTGAATTAATCCTTCACATATTCCTACACATTACAAAGCTCACACATATTTGAGATATATATGAAAACATGTTGATTTTCTAACATTTAATCACAAATTCCTTTTAAATACTAAAATGAATAAAGTGGAGAACAATAAGGTGAAACCCAAGTATATTTATGGAAATGATATCGTGAAAGGTTAATGGGGTGATGAAATGTGAAGAATGATGAAGGGAAAGGTGGATCAGAATAGGACATTTTTGAGCCCCAACACTCGTCAGGTACTTATGTGGGGTGAGCATGCTGTAGACCTTCATGTCGCCGAGGTTGAAGTCGTTAAACTTCAACGCTGCTATCTTTTCTTGATTTGCATGAACTGCGCGTATCCCCTTCGGAAGGTACGCAATGACCAATTCGTACTCAAAGTCTTTGGGCACACTGTCTCGATTTATTACGTCGCTCAGAGGTGGTAGATAGGCGGGTAGAATGCTCGGAATCAACTTACCATTCGCGAGATCGTCTCTGTGCTTGGTTCGCTTCTCATCTGTGGGATATGATGGTCTATTTTGAGCAGTGGATGGAGAGGCCAATAGTCCTCATGTCAATGATGCTTGTAGACTGGTAGACAATCCTCTCTTCGACATGACTCTTTCAGTCATCAAGTCGAGGAGTACTTCTATTACTGATTCTTCAACTGCGGTGAGCTCGTCGGACATACGCGCTCGGGATTAATAATATCGGGTTCACAATTAACTCAGATATTGCACTAGAATAAACAACAAGAGGACAATGATCACTGTATACAATTCACTTGGTCTGCGAGCTCAAATTCTTGGTTAGCAAAAGTGTTCTCCGTGCATGGTGCAATGGGATAAATAGGCAACTCTACAACGATTCGCTTGTAACGGGTATGAAGCCTCATTAATTCTTGTTCTGTCCATTATGACGTGATCCAATGGTCTGGTGTCGAGCTATAAATGCTTTTTGATTCGTTCAGAGCGACAGTCGAACGGATATATCGGTCCCAATGGATATATTGCCTTGCCATGGCGAAGTGCCATGTGTCGCTGTTCTGATATCCCAGTGAAGCTCCGATTCTACAAATTTTCTGTCTGCAAAGTTCCCTTTGGAACCTTCTGTAACTTTTCAAACTTAGCTCTCTTCTTACTTAGTTTTCTAGCCTTCCTCCCAGTGAGCTTTGTCTCGGTAGTCCTTTTTCCATTCTGTTTCTTATCGTCTTTGGACATAGTCACTGCGCACTGTTGAGATTCTTTCCTAGGATTCAGGATTAACACCTATTCTTTATCCAAGATAGGTACTTCAGTATTTTGTGAGTCTTCTAATGTTCTTGCAGCTTCGACATCTGGGTTTCTAGCATTAAATAAGCTTTGATCTGTTCTCCTGTTCTTCAATCAAGTATGCGATCCTTCTAGTCATGAAATATTTTAACTCTTGTTTCTTCTGCTCTAAAACTTATTCTTCTTCTTTTCGTTTGGCTTGATCTCTTTCAATCCAAGGTTTTCCTAGTAACATGGTAAATGGGGCGCGGTCTTCAATAAATTGAATAATCTCAAAATCTTCTTCTGTCGAAGTTCCATTGGCATTCATAGATATCTGAGTGAGATTTCCACATAGGTTTACCAATTTTCCTCCGAATAAACCTATTCCCCCTAATGAAGGAATCATAGCAGGCCTTCCTATAGCTTCCCAAGTTCTCTCTGTTATGATATTCACCTGTGTTTCCTCATCTAGAACACAGTCAATGTCGAAGTCTCCTATTCTTGCTTCAAGGCATTCCCTATCTTTAAAGATCTCTGATAATCTAACATGTCGGTGGTCATTCAAGGTTTCTTTCATCTGTAGCAATACCTTCTTTGATTCTTTCTGGGGTTCTGCTATAGCCTTAGTTTCTGGATCTGCCTTAGGGTTTTCTTTTCTTATGTCCATACTTTCAATCTTAGCAATCATTCTAAGGCAATCCAACACTTCATGGTTCATAGCTTTGAAACAAAGATAACCAGGTCTTCTCCCAGGGCATGCTTTAGCAAGATGTCCCAGTTTTTTGCAGCTATAATAGAGGGTTAATCCTATCTTTCTTTTAAATGATCCCCAACTTCTCCTGTACTGCGTGCTAGGATCATAGGAGCTAACCTGCAATAAATTCTTTCTAAGATCCTGCATCCATTTGTTTGTCCAAACATTCTTTCTATGCATAGTTATAACATATCTTTCACTATTCTTATCAGATCTAGTCATATCAGATCTTCTTTCATCTATTAATACCCTAGTTTTCAAACTAGGACAAACTCTATTAAACATACCTAGATCCATACTCTAGAAACAAAATTTTCACTTATCTTACTTCTACAGAGCACAAAGCTTCCAGATCTAAATTTTTTTAACTATTCTTACCTTTATCAAAGCACAGAGCTTGCAGATCTTACCTCTTTTTAATCAAGAATTCTCACTTTTTCCTTTCTTAGAGCACAAAGCTTTCAGATTTTGCTTCTTTTCTTCAGATCCGACCTCTTTTCTTCAGATCAGGCTTCTTTCTTTTAGCAAAAAGCTTTATAATTCAAGTAGAATACTGCGCACTAGGGCACAGATCTACGCACAGAGCTTCCACGATTTCAGGATGAATATTTGCACATAGCTTCTTCTTTCTTAGTTCCCAACAATCACAATTTCATGTCAGGGCAACAGAACCATTTGTTGGCACAGGGGCAGACCCAGGGTTCAACGCTACAACAACGCAACAACAAATCCCTAACTACCGACCCTTTCGGCAACACCTGCGAAGGAGATGAAGTCTCACCCGAGGTAGAGGCAGGGGTGGTTACGAGACTCAGGTGTCTGCAACCTTAGCTGGGACACAGATCTGTGATTATAATACTTAATAAAGAACATAGCACCGTCAGTTCCTCAATATATAATAAATAATCACTTCGTTGATAAAACAGGGCTTCACATCATTCACACTGATATAACACATTTAAGCACTTAACATCAATAGCTAGGTCAGATCTAGCAGATCAAGCACTCAACACATTCATATAGATCAGATCTAACATTCTTATACATCGTTAGCACTAAGCATAAGCATATCTTATCTAATCATCTCTAATCACTTAGCAAAAGAAGGTAGAAACACATCCAGACAAGCACAAAGCAAGACAACACAGTGTTTATGTGGTTCACCCCCACCCTGGGGCTACGTCCACCAACTCTTCTACTTTATTATCTTCAATCAATCGGTTACAAGCACAGAGCCATCAAAACCCTACTCCGCATAGGACAAAAGATCTGCGCAGCTCGTTAGATGCTTCTTCCTTGTGATACAACACAAAGCCTTCCACCATCTATTACAACCACTTGCACTTAGCTCTGCAAGTCTCTTACAGTCATGCACAAAGCACTTTCACTTAGCATACATCACATAGATGCCTATTCAACTACTTCTTACATTTCCTATCTTTCTATTTATACATACAAAATAGGCCTAAACATGGGTAAACCCATGGGCCGACATCCCAATCTCGTTACATAATCCCAAAAACCCAATAAGGATCCAAAGTGGGCCGAGATCCCTTGATCTCCGCTTCGTCTTGCGCTTCTTGTTCGACAAGCTGTCGAAGTCCCAAAATAGGTCACTATGATCAAGAATCTCCCAAAACTTTGTCAAGGGCCAACACAAACTCATTGCTATAGTCCTTCTTTGGCAGAGACTAATAACCAAGTTTTGTTATGTACTTTCTCATGCCCTTGTTTTTATACAACATTAAATCCTCATATTATATAAAGGGCATCTTTCAATGATGTGAAGCTTGCCTTGGTTGAGTTTTTTCAAATCACGTTTATATCGACGCATGTGATTATAATTTTTTTTATCTTTTTAATTTTTTATTCTTAACTATAAATACATTATAGTAATTATTTATTCATTATAACAACACATTTAAGATACCAACGTGTGTAATTATAATTTTTTTAGCTAAATACATTATAGTAATTATTTATTCATTATAACAACACATTTAAGATACCAACGTGTGTAATTATAATTTTTTTAGCTTTATAATTTTTTTATTCTTAATTATAAACTGTTCCAGATCTACTCAGCTGGGAACAATACAAAGAAGAATGGAGGCCACATTGGGAATTAAGGAGCACACAAATTATAAATCCGGCATGCCGATATTGTCCACAAAGAATGGTTCATTAAATACGTAGAAGACCAACTTCAAATGTTCTGCTCCCTATCATCACCAGAGCTACACAAAAGGCATATGAAGCCCAAGATGCTTTAATCCATATCTTCCGTGATATTGATCTTATTTGGGAAATCCACAATGATAGAAGATTACATCAACAATATTTTTGTCTACATAGACCAAGGTTATTACTTCATTGGCCTGAAAGAAATCCCAATATCTACTTCCCAGAGAGTGATTATAATTATTCCCATTACAAAGACTTATGGTGGGATTTCCTCCAGAAGGAAAATGACTTAAAACTAGTTAATTTTGGAAATGTATACACTGCTACTGTTGGGAGACCTCCAAATTGGCTAGCAGAATGGTGGGAAGCATTTGGCGTAAACAAGAGCGCGGTTGATCCATATTTGATATCTTCCATGAGTACTCTCCCACTTCACAGGGTACAAAATCTCTATCAGTATGGACCAAATGATGGAGAAATATTGTGTAGCTTCATCCTAAACCACTATCAATGGGTCAATAAAACCAAAACTACTATTCAAATGATCAACAAACAACCTGTAATAGTACACAAACGCTATACTAAGATGTGGAATACATTAACATATGAAGATACGTTTCATACACATATCGAAAATGACTAATCAAGTCCATTCTCTATCATGTCTTACTGACCGACAATGGTGTTAGTCGATTTCTGTGGGTTCACGATACAAACTCCACTTTGTACAAAATCGTGTCTACCACTTGTTGAAAAGAATCTTGGAAACTCAGAGCACTTCTCTGGCTTTTGGCGTGGTTTGACCAACATTTCCAAGGTACTTCCAAATACGTGGAAAGTTGATTATAATCTTTGTCGGAAGGCTCTTGCATGTTCTCTCCGCCAAGAATGTAATAAATCTCAAAAGTAGATTTGATTCCAGTAGGATAGTTTGAAGTCTTTTCAACAAAATGATTCCTTTCTCCAGAAATTTTGTATATAAGGAGAAGGGAGATTCATTAGTAGGGGTCTCAGTTGGTCAGTCCGAGTCTTTCTAAGCTCCCTCTCTTTGAGCTTTGAGTCTTTCTGTCTTAGATTGCTTTGATAAGCCTGTGTGATTCTGGCTCGGCCAACACAAACCTAAAGTGGTAGAAGCATTAAGTCTTAGTCTATTAGTCTCTGTGTAAGGTTTTGAGAGAGAGTAGTCTGTGCTCGAATTCAAGTTTGTAAACCCATGCCGTTTTGGCTCATAATATACAAATCAACTTCCGCATGTTTATCACTGAAAATTTTCTATTCTCTTGTCTTTGTATTATGCTTTCTCTATTTGTCTACTGAAGCGATTGTTGGAAGTTCACTGGAGACTGGTGCCCGAAAGTTCACTGAGAAGATTTCCGGAAGTTCACTTAGGTCTTGAAAAGCATCGTGGTAAGTCCCGCTAGGCAGGTGGCTGCTAAGGGTAGTAAGGCGTTGGGCTGTTCGAAGGTTCAAGCTGGGATTTTCTTGGGTTCACCTAGGGGGTTGCTGGGTTCAAGCTGAGATTGCAGAAGAAAGCATCGAGAAAAGCAAAAAACTAAGACAAATACTTCAAGCTTCATTCTCTGACAGAGGAAGCCTCTGAAAGCAAATGTAATAACAAATTTAAGATACGTGTATGATTTTATTTTTTTAACCTTTTTATTCTTAATTATAAATACATTATAGCAATTATTTATTCATCATAACAACAAATTTATTCATTATAATTATATTCATTTTAATTTTCCATATCTAAATTAATAAAGAAAATGATGCAAATGTTTAAAAAAAAAACATTCTTTTATGGATTTTGAATCATCTGTCAATAGTCATATATAATATGAATTGTAAAAACATTTCTTATAATTATTATTTTTGTGACAATGACATGTTACTCCATATAAAGGTTTAGTGACAATATGTCATTTATATTATGTTTTTGAAATTTATTTATATAAATATTTTATTTTATTTATAATATGGAAAGTTGCATTTTTATGGATGGTAGATTTGGAAATAATCTTAACCCAGCCTCCTGCACATAAGTGAAGAATAGAGTTTGTTGGTAGCTTGCCAATGCCATACAACAATCTGTGCTAAGGCCACATAAAAAATACTCAATATAACCAATAGCCATATCTTGAAAACCTCACAAAAGGAAGGATCCTGCCCACCAGGATTTGAACTTGGATCATTGCCACAACAATCGCTATTCATTTATATCATTTCCACCCAATAGATGTTTTTCTATTCATTTATATTATAGTATTATCTAAGAAAAATGATACCATTGTATAGCTATACACACTCAATAATTGGAAAAACTAAATTGTGATTTCACATCCTATATGTGTTGTAAACAATTACAATTATTGTTGTAGGAAAACCCCCCCACAGACAGGTGAATATCTTCTTGGATTCTAGACCCCTATACCAAGACAAAAAACATACAAATGGACACCAACATCCATGTGAATTCAATTACCTAATCAGAAAGAGAAAGAGAAGGAATAAAATGCGATGTTCCTTATTCCGTAGTTCGTCCTCGCTACCTCCAATCTGAGCTTGATCTCCAAACTCTTCAGCACCACTCGATACCTGCAATGCAATGGACAACAAAAGACAAAAAACTCCTACTCTACTCTACAAGATTAGACTAATCAAATTCATTTATCAAGATTGACAATCATATGCAGCAATACACAATCTTGAAGGGAATAGGCCAAGTAATATTGGTGAGAACTTTAAAGAGATACTTACAATTTGTAGATGAAGTTGCAGCAGCCTCTCCAAATCCTCCTCATCCAGCCCTTGCACTATGCTATCAAGATCATAAGTTTGATATCAAAAAGATTCCTCCCAAGATCATAAGTTTGATACCTCTAATCTTCCTCTATTCTCTCTTCTCCATGGAAAGCCCTCATTATATAGGATTTGGAGGCTTAACCACCATGGAGAGGATTACTCATCAGATCCACAAAAATGGGATCTCCAAGATATTTAGGGAGAAAATATATCTTAAGGATTTTAGGGAGGAAATATCTTTCAAGGATTTTAGGGAGGAAATATTTCAACCATCCATGAGATCCTCAACCTCCCCTAAAAAATAGGAAACCAAATGTGAGGTGGATTCTCACACTAAATTAATTTCCTTTTCATGAATATTAATAATAATTCATGTGCACATAGTATTTTGACCTTTATATAATATATTTCTCTTCCACATTGACTAGGGATTGTGACATATGTTAATTCATGGTGTTGAGGTGTATGTGACACTTAGCAAGGTGCATATCACACTTTTACGACACTTGCGACACTTAGGGAAAGGTACTTTGGACGTGTAAATTTGATGTGTAACAATTTCTGTTGTAGGAAAATCCCCCTGTAGACAGGTGAATATCCTCTTGGATTCTAGACCCCTATACCAAGACAGAAAACATACAAATGGACATTAACATCCTTGTGAATTCAATTACCTAATCAGAAAGAGAAAGAGAAGGAAGAAAATGTGATGCACCTTATTCTGTAGTTCGTCGTTGCTACCTCCAATCTGAGCTTGATCTCCAAACTCTTCAGCACCACTCGATACATGCAATGCAATGTACAACAAAATACAAAGAACTCCTACTCTACTCTACTCTACGTGATTAGACTAATCCGATTCATTTAGCAAGATTGACAATCATATGCAACAATAAACAATCTTGAAGGGAATAGGCCAAGTAATATTGATAAGAAGTTTAAAGAGATACTTACAATCTGTAGATGAAGTTGCAACAACCTCTCCAAGTCCTCCTCATCCAACCCTTGCATGATGCTCCCAAGATCATAAGTTTGATATCCAAAAGCTTCCTCCCAAGATCATGATTTTGATACCTCTAATCTGCCTCTATTCTCTTTCTCTAATGTGATGCACCTTATTCCCAAGATCATAAGTTTGATACCTCTAACCCAAGTGGGGACTCCTGATAACCCTAAACTAAAATATGAGACTAGGGGATCCTCATGAGACCTTATACAACTAGAGTCTCCAAAACATAACCTCCAACCTATAAGAAAAGGAATCATAGACTTCCCTAGGAAGGTGACAGGGGGGTTAGGTTTCTTTGATGAAAAAAACCAGAAGCCAACCCATAGAGGGAGAAAGTTGTATAATCCCATGGCATAGAAACAATCATCATTAGAGGTTATATGTGGGAAACAATTATCTCTAATTGGGGCTCTTAGAGCATCTTCCCCTTGTGCGAGACTTAAATGATCTTCCTAACCCTCAATTATCAAGGGTTGAACCATCCCTCAATGAAATTGGCCATTAGGAGGCTTATAGAGACATTAAAACCCTCTATTATCCTCCTTTAGGGAATAATGATGAAGGGGGTAAATGTAATTCTAGAACTCTCAAAATTTATGACCGAGTGGGAGTTTAGTTACATTGATGCTATTGAAAGACTAGGTGGCAATATAACTGGATGTAAGAGGTATTACTAGCACAGCTGCTAACTCACAACTGAGAACGCCGAAAGGTATCGGTTGAGAACGCCGAAAGATATCCATGCTCGAAAATGAAATGCTCGGTGGGTCGGCCAACCATCGAATATGAAACGCGCGGACAACTGAGACGCACAAACAACTGAGGAGGAAGTTGAAGTAGTGCCCATTAATAATCCAAACATGGCAATTATATGGTGCTATAGTAATTTCTTAATATGATTAGGTAAATTTTAAAAAGTAAACAGGTTAACGGATGCATTCAAAAATACAAGGAAGTTATGAAGAGCAAATCACATTCATTGATTTGGGAGGACGACTAAGAATATGCCAACATCTTCAATTGTTAGGCATTGGATTATAATTTTAGATTAAAAGGTCATTAATCGTGCCCATTGCCAATAGGTATACGCCTTCGGCGTAAATATACCTTATCCAACTCTTGGGCCTTTCCTATAAGTCTAGGGGTTACCTTAATCTCAATGGGTATGGGGAAAGAAATATCTATCCTAAATGTTTATGGTCCCTACTGTGACAGAGCGGAGTATTATGACAAATTATTTAATATGGAATATGTTCATAGTGACCTCATGGTGATAGAAGGAGACCTAAAATTTACATTAAGTGCTTTAGAAATTTGGGGACCTCCTGCTCACATGTACTGCCTCTCAGGATATTTGATAAGAGAGCTAGAAGCAACGGGTCTATTGGACTTCGAACCAAAAAAACTAGCTCTCACTTGGAAAAATAAGAGAACAAGGGAAGATATAATAGCTAAGAGACTTGACCACTTTTTAGTATTTGAAGGGTTCCTAAATGAAGTGATTTGAGTAAGACAATGGGTATCCTCTAGTGGGAACTTAGACCATAATATTGTAATGTTAGAAGTGGCCCCTACCCAAGAAAAACCACCCAATCACTTCAAGCTAAATCCTGAATGGTTGAAGGCAAAAGAGTCCGTTAAAAATATCAAGGAATTCCAGAAGTCCTTTGATGAACATCTAAGAGGGACCGTCCCACTCCAGTTTCAACAAAATGTAAAAGAGGCAAAGAAGGTCGCATACTAATGAGCAAAGGGAAAAAAAAGAAAAGATGATAGGCTCCTTAGAGAAGTGAAAGAAGGTATGGATACCTTTTATAGCAATGAAGGGTTTGGATACTTGACTGAGACCCATAAATTGGAAGCAAAAAAACAGGAAGATAAAAGAGGAATAGTCAATTGGTTTTAGCTTGGGTGGTTTAGAGGAATGATTGTTATCCTCCCCACGTAGGTTCAATTCCTGCAAGTGACATGTTGAGCTCTTAAAGAGTATATCATTGTAATGGCTTTGAGCCCTATTGTTGAATGGCCTTGTGCCTTGAAGATTCTATGGTTTATCTCGAATACTATCCCCGAATTGAGAGGAATTACTTGGGGGTTTTCCAAGGGATTTGTAACTTGAAAAAAAAGAGGAATATCTTACTAGAGAGAGAGAAGGAATGGAGGCCAAGAGTAGGGAAACATTGCTTCAAGTAGGTAGTGAAAATTCCAAGTTCTTTTTCATATGCAAATGATAGGAAAAATATAATCTCTGCTTGGAAGATTAACAAGGGAAACAACAGGTGGGAAACAAACTTTAAAGACATAGCATATGAGGGAGTCAATTATTTCTCTAATCTCTTCAAAACATGACTCTACAATCATTATTTTTGAAGCGAGAAGACTCTCTAATTCGTTTCTTAGTTTTGTAAACAATGAGGATAACTCTAATCTGACGAAGGAAGTGGTAAAATATGAACTGCTCCAAACTTTATAGAGTTTCCAAAGGGACAAAATCCCTGGGCCTGATGGCGTACATGTGGAATTCTTCCTAGGATGATATGAAATCATTTCAGAGGACCTAAGGATGGTGATGGAGACCACAAGAAACTCATGGGAAATGCTTGGGGCATATAATACAACCTTCATTGCTTTGATCCAAAAAGCGGACAATCCAACAACTTTTGAAATTTTTTGCTCAATATCCTTATGCAATTGCATTTACAAAATTATTTCAAGGGTCAGTGCCTGAAGATTAAAAATGGTCTTATCACAATGAAAGTGAGGAGTCAAGCTTTCTAGAAGGGAGACAAATCCATGAGGTAGTTGGGATAGCTTAGGAAGGCCTCCATTTGACCGAGATAAAAAATCAATGATATATGGTAATCAAAGTGGACCTCTCCAAAGCCTATGACAAGGTAAGTTTGCTATACCTAAGATTGATACTCATTCACTTAGGCTTTTTTCATAATTTGGTAGTATGGGTGATGAGGTTCATTACCTCTGTATCCTTTGTTTCTTAATCAATTTAATACCATCTCCTTTCTTCAGACTAGGCAAGGGTCTTAGACAAGGATGCCCTCTTTCCCCTCTCCTATTTCTACCAATAGTTGATGGGTTCAATAGAATACTAAAAGAGGCATCAAAAAATGGTAGCTTTAAAGGGATTTTCATTGTCCAAGCTTACAATATCACACATATTTTGTTTGTGGACGTGGAACTATATTTATTCAAAGGCACTGGAAGGATAGTTGAAAAGTTTTAAAACACTTGGAATTATTATGTAAAGCTACATGTATGCAAATTGATTTGGGATCTTTTCATCGATGTGACTTATTAAAGAACTGTATGAAGTGCACCATAAAGAAGGAATAACTCAATAATGAAGAGACATATGTATCCGAAATGAACACAAAATAACTTGATAATAGAGTTCGTCCCTGGTGGACTACGTCTCCGGGTCCTGCTCTCAAATGGGTAGGCCTTTTTATCAACTCAACAAAAGAATTTGGAAAAATACATAAGTATACATCATTCTGGAGTTAAGCTACAGAAAATTTGATCAGATCAGGAAAAAAACAACACCATTGAATTCATGGCGTTGAATTACCCAAAAATGATTGTCTCAATGCCTCGATTTGAGTCTGGCACTTTCAGGCCCTTGAGAAATTTCATCTCGGTTTTCGTGCTTACAGTTGCAATTAATTTATGGGAAATTTTCTCGTTTTCCATGCCCTGTCCATATGGTCGCACCCCTGGTCTGCCCCCCCGTGCACTGGCAAAATCCAAAACTAAAGTAATAATATGGGCAGATTGTACCAAGTCATATCCCAACCCAATTGGTTGGGTGGACATGGAAAAGGTGGAGTGGATAGGGGAGATCCCGGCGTTGAACCCACAGGCTCCCATTTTTGTGTATTGTTGCACTGCTGTGTATATATATGGCAGAGTTGTTTAGCGGTTGGATAATCTTGGCGGAGCCTTGAGCGAATGTGCTTTCTTTGGTGGATATGGTTCCCATCTGACTAGTTTTGGCAGATATTCTACCAACTTGGTAGATTGGGGGTTGGCACCAGCCAACCCTACAACCTTTTGGAATGTTTGGTTGCTGGGCGTCCTTGTGCAATTGCACGTTGCCACGTGGCATTGCATGATTGGGCCACGTGGAAGCCCATAACTGGGCTAGGTGGCAACCTTTCATTGGCCCACGTCACCATATTGCACGGGAATTCCCATCACCTCTGCCACATCAGACTGCCACGTCACTTGCCGAGTGGTTGTACAGACTACCACGTGGCATCTTCCCATTGGTCCATAGATTTGATCGAAAAAGTAAAAAAATGAGTGACACGTGGCAACCTCTGGTGCTGCCACATCATCATGCTAACATAAACATGCCACGTGTTGCCCTTTGCGTGTGCCATGTACCCTGTACAGATGATGAAGTCATCCATATTGATGTTGACATTAGCAATACAAATATTGACCCATCCCTGTTGATTAGGCTAGGTTGACCAAAACTTTGACCACAAATATCTTTTGATCCTTAATTCCGTTTGACGAGCCATTTACGCCGTTGGAAAACTTGCAACATGCTCTTTCCGATGATTTCAATTTTACAAAGATGTGAAGACTTTATTTTTTTCCCTTTCTCTATCTGTTGAGGCCATTATGAGCTTTTTGAGGTGCTTCTACGAATTCTGAGTTATCCTTAGTCTTCTCTGGATCCTTTCTAGATCACGCCTTACCACTAAGAGATTTTTGGACCACCAAAAACTTTCATCAATCAACAAATAAGTGAGGGAAGAGTTCCCTCACCTTTTCCTTCTCAATCCACTTTGCCTTGCTTGGATGTGTGCCCTTTAAGCCCACTCGAAGATAATCAACATCATCCCTACCTGAAGTCCTCGTCCTCATGTCCAATATGATATCTTCCTTCAAGTTGTCCAAGTACTCAGGAGAAAACTCATCAACTGAAGGTATTGAAACTTCCTCACCCTGATCCATGATCACGGGAGGCTAAAAAAGTTTCAATTTTTTCACATTTACAACTGAGTAGATCTGAATATAAGGTGGACGATCTAGACGAAAAGAATTGGTACCGCTTTTCTCCAAAATAATGAAGGGTCCTTATTGGATGGGTTTGAGTTTCTTGCCTTCACCCTTCAACTGCTCCTTGCTGATGTGAAGCCATACTTAGTCTCCAACCTAGAACTAATGATCAACCCTGTGTTTGTCATGCCGAGCTTTATATTGTGCTTGAGTTTTCTCCAACTGTTCTCTGACTGCTTGATGTACTTGCTGGATCCTTTGAATGAACTTGTGGGCCCTGTCTTCATTTCTTTCTTCATTGGAATCAACATCTTTCCCATTCACCAAGTCCAAAGGGTCCTTAGGCAAATACGCAAAACATGTCTCAAACGATGAACACCGAGTGGAGGAATATAAGGCTCGATTGTAAGCATGTTGTACACATGGTATCTGTTCATCCCATAACTTGGGATGCTTGCTGCAGTAACCTCTAAGCAAAAGTACCATTGTTTGGTTAACAACCTCTGTCTGTCCGTCGGTCTATGGATGGAAAGCAATGCTCCTCTTTGACTTGGTGTCCATCATTATCCACAATCTTGTCCGAAAATCCCCAAGGAATCGAGTATCTCGATCCGAGATAATGGATGTGGGTATCCCAAAGTGAACCCAAACATACTGAAAGAAGAGATTAACAGTTTGCTCAGCAATGATTTTCTTTTTACATGGCATCAAGATACACATCTTGTTGACCCTATCCACTACAACATACAAATAGTCATGACCCCTTTTTGACATTGGTAAACCCCCTACAAAATCCATGGAGATACTTTCCCATGGATGGGATGGAACAAGAAGTGGTGAGTATAGCCCCAATTTTCTATTAGTGGGCTTACCAGTAGAACACATCACACACCCCTTTACATATTTAGTTACAATTGCTTTCATCTAAGGCCAGTAACAAAATCTCTGCATATGAGCCATAGTTTTTCCTACCCCAAAATTCCTAAACACAAGAGAAGTGTGAGATTCTCGTATTACATGGACTCGTTCACTTGTAGGAATACATAACTTTCCAAGATGGTAGAGTAGTTTTCCCTGCAAACAATAGTTCTCTACCTGTGCACCATGGATTAGCTTCTTAAATACTTCTTTAAAATATTCATCAATGACATATTGTTCCACATAGCTATCATGAGATAAAGAAGCATTCTTCAAAATAATAGAAGCAACAATAGGAGGTCTAGAAAGCATATCAACTACCTTGTTACTTGTACCCTTTTTTTATTTGATTACCAAATGAAATTTTTGAAGAAAACCCATCCACCTGTAATGTCAAGATTGTTGCAACTTGGTTTGTGCTTGGAGATACTGTAAGGACCGATGATCTGTATGTATGACTGTTTCCTTCCCTAACAAGTAGTGCTTCCATTTCTTTACACTTTGAACTAATGCATACAAATCCTTATCATATGTAGGATAGTTAACAACAACTTGGTTAAAAGTTTCAGAGTGGTAACATATAGGCTTACGATATTGCATCAATACTTCACCCATGGCGTATCCGCTGACATCCGTCTCGATCTCAAAAGGGTGTTGAATATTCGATAGTGCTAATATTGGTGCGGTACTGATCTTTTCCTTCAAAGCGTCAAAATCTTTTTGTTGCTTTCCTCCCCACCGAAAAGTGTTCTTCACACTGGTTAAGGCATGAAAAGGAGCTACAATAAAAAATAAGTTTGAAATGAATCTCCTCCAGTACTGGACTGAACCCAAGAAGCTTCACATTTCAATTACATTTTTGGGATTAGACCAATTTACAATTACATCAATCTATTTCCCTCCTCCTACAATATGACCTAAGTACACAAGTGCAGTCTTGCCAAATTCACATTTGGACAATTTTACATACAACTTTTCCCTCTGCAAAGTATCCAATAATTTCTTTACATGCCTTACACGTTCATCCCAAGTCCCACTAAATATAAGAATGTTGTCTAAATATATAATCAGAAAATAATCTAGAAATGGCCTGAATACATCATTCATCACACACATGAAGGTTGTTGGAGCATTACAAAGGCAAAACGACATAACTAACCACTCAAACAATCCCTGTTTGGTTTTAAATGTAGTTTTCCATGCATCCTGTTTGTCAACCCTAATCTGATGGTATACCCTGCACAAATCCAGCTTAGTGAAATAAACAAAATTCTTTAATTGATCAAGTAAATCATCTATATGAGGAAGAGGGTATCGATTTTTCACCGTGATTTTATTTAAGGCTTGGTAATCGACACACATTCGCTATGTTCCATCCTTCTTTGGCACCATCATGATCGGAGAACCACAAGGAGATGAGATGGGCCTGATGACCCCTTGATCCAATAATCCTTGTACCTACTTTTTGATCTCTGTCATATCTACAACTGACATCATGTACATGCCCACATTAGGAAGAGGAGAATCCCGCTAAATATGTATTTCATGTTGGATTTCCCTCTTAGGAGGTAATCCATCTGGTTCCTGGAAAATATCATCATACTTAGAAACAATATCAATTAATTCTTTCTTATGAGAAGGATCACATCCTTGGAATGTGTCCCATGTTATGACATGCTTGTCCCTTATGACCATGAGTACATATCTCTTATTAGTGTTTATGAGTCTCTTCATTTGTCCTGCACTAACAAGTGTGGTGTTTACATTCATGCTTTGGGCTCTAACAATATATTCCACTCCCCCTTTGGTAAGGTGATATTTGTTCTCATGAGGAAAGAAGACTGCTTTCCTATCATAAAGATAAGGACTCCCTAGCACTATGCCACATATATCAAGTGATACAACATCCAAATCCACTTCATCAATCAACTTTGAAGCAATAACAAATCTGACCCTACACTGCTTGGTGACATTAAGTTTTGATTTATCACATACCCAACCAAGAGGACAAGGCTTTGGATGTGGTTTAGTTTCAAGACCCATCTTTTTGACAAGTGCTTCAGATATCAAGTTTACTTGGGAACCCAGATCAAATAATGTATCTATCTTAGTGTGCTTAGATACAACTCTTATGTGAAACAATTCATTCCTCTTTCTTTCATCATCATGAGATTCATTATTGGAATTTGAACTAGCATGAAGGGAAAATTTATCTTGTACTCCAACCTCTATGATCTTTCCTTCATCTCTTGAATCAGAACCAAGATCTTGTTGCATTGTAGCAACGATATTTGTCTTCCCCTTTCCACCGAACTATTTCATTCTCTTCTCTGGATGTAGTTTCCAACAATGTTCATCATCGTGACCATTCTTCTTGCAATGAGTGCAAGATGGCTTTCCTTCTTCCCTCTTTACAATGGCCATATTTTTGTCCTTCCTTTTAAACTTCTTAAACTGCTTATGTGGAATATTGGAAGGTTTCTCTGTGACATTTTCTTGAACATGCTTTCCCCTGTTATCAAGGTGAGTGGCTTGCATACAAACTTCATCAAGATTGGCGGGGTTAAACAATAGTAAAGTATGACGAATATAACTATGAAGTGCACCAATATACTTCATTAAAGTTTCATAAGAATATAAAGGAATGTTTAATGCAAGAGCTTTCTTCCTAAATTCTTCCGTGAAACTTTGTATAGTTTGACCTTTACTTTTCCTTAAATTTTTCCATTCCATCATTGCTTTATGTAAATAACCCAATGGATAAAATTGCTTCCTTAATGCTGATTTAAATTCCGACCATGAGGAAAGAAGATTACCACACTTACTTCTGTCCTGAAGTTTGCTCTCCTGCCATACGAGAGCGGTGCCTTCCAACTAAAGAGAAGCCAATTGCACTTTAACTTTCTCTTCATCAATCTGTTGAACATGACAATATACTTCAACTTGTCGGATCCAATTATCTATCTTTTTAGGATTAACATCTCCATTAAACATATGCAAAACAAATTTTACATCAAGCTTTAATAATTGTTTCTTAAAAGAGGCTTTATGGCTAGAATGACGAGAATGATGAGAATGCTTAGAGGAAGAAGAGCTAGAAGTTGATGGTGAATATGGAGGCTCAGGAGGGTCTCCTCCAACCCCTTGATTCACTGAAGCATTATCATCTACTTGTTTCTTTTTCTTCCCTTTCTTCTTCATCCTCTTCTCATAGTCTCCATACATTCGCTCGACCATTTCTGACATGAGATAAAAGACCATATGGAAGTTTTTCTCCTGTTCATCACGCTTGTCCTCTTCAACCATTTTCTTCCTTCAGGATGCACAACCAATTTCTGGGTTGAAAGTCTTAAGTGTTCCTTCACCTTGTTTATGCTTGGCCCTAGTAAGCATTCACTCTCAAAAATTGGAGTCAAATATGACTGCTCTGATACTAACATGATCTGGGATCTTTTCATCGATGTGACTTATTAAAGAATTGTATTAAATGAGCATAAATTGAAGTGCACCATAAATAAGGAATAACTCAATAATGAAGAGACATATGCATCATATCTGAACACAAAAAAACTTGATAACAAAGTTTGTCCCTGTTGGACTATGTCTCTGGGTCCTGCTCTCAAATGGGTAGGCCTTTTTATTAACTCAATAAGAGAATTTGGCAAAAGAAATAAGTATACCTCATTCTGGACTTAAGCTGTAGAAGCTTTGCTCAGATCAGAAAACAAGAAACACCATTGAATTTGTGGCATCGAATTACCCAAAAATCACTGTCTCCACGCCTCAATCTGAGTCTGACACTTTCAGGCCCTTGAGAAGTTTCGTCTCGGTTTCCGTGCATGCACCTACAATTAATTAATGGGAAGTTTTATCATTTTCCATGCCATGTCCATATGATCACTCCCCTGGTCTTCCCCCACGCGCATTGTCGGAATCCAAAACTTAAGTAATATTATGAGCGGATTGTACCAAGTCACATCCCAACCCAATTGGTTGGGCGGACATGAAAAATGCAGAGTGGATAGGGGAGATCTCGGGGTCAAACTCGTGGGCTCCCATTTTGGTGTATTGTTGCACTGCTGAGTATATATATGGTAGAGTTGTTTGGCGGTTGGCTAATCCTGGTGGAGCCTTTGGCGAATATGGTTCCCATCCGGCTAGATTTGGCAGATATTCTACCAACTTGGCAGATTAGGGGTTGCTTCCAGCCAACCTTGCCACCTTTTGGAATGTTCAGTTTCTGGGTGTCCTTGTGAAATTTCACGCTGCCACATGGCAACCCATGACTAGGCCACATGGCTACCTTTCATTGGCCCATGTCACCATATTGCACGGACACCCTCGTCACCTCTGCCACATCAACTTGCCATGTCACCTACCAAGTGGCTGTATGATCTTCCATGTGGCTGTACAGACTGCCACATGGCACCTTCCCATTGGTCCATGGATTTGATCGGAAAATTCCAAAAATGAGTGACACGTGGCAGCCTCTGGTGCTGCCACATCATCATGCTGATGTCATGCTAACACGTGTCTCCCTCTGTGTGTGCCACATACCCTGTATGAATGATGATGTCATCTGTACTGATGCTGATGTCAGCAGTACAAATGCTGACTCATCCTTGCTGACTAGGCTAGGTTGACCAAAAATTTGACCGTGAATATGTTTTGATCTGTAACTCCGTTTGATGAGCCATTTACACCGTTGGAAATATTGCGACGTGCTCTTTGCGATGATGCCAATTTCACAGAGTTTTGAAGACTTTGAATTTTTTCCCTTTCTCTGTCTACTAAGGCCATTCTGAGCTTCTTGAGGTGCTTCTACGAATTATGAGTTATCCTTAGTCTTCTATGGATCCTTTCTGATCACAAATAAATTTTGAAAAATCCATTGTTTCCATGTGGGACATACGAGAGCATGAACATTTATATTTCTCCCAATTGTTTATGTATCAGGTGATAGATTTGGTTCAAGGATTAAAGTACTTGGGCTTCCACTTGAAATGAAATCTATACAAAAAAGGTGAATGGAAATGGTTGATTGCCATAGTAGAAAAGAAAATAAACCATTGGCACAATATGTGGCTCTCAAGAGGGGCAAGATTGGTACTTGTCAAAGCTATCCTTTAAGCCATATCTATATATTGGATTTCATTGCTTGGGTCCCGAAAGGTGTATTGGAAACAATTATAAAATTGTGCTACAAATTTATCCAATTAGGAGAAAAATATAAGAAAGGACTTGTGCTGGCATCTTGGAAAAAGCTAGTAGTCCCAAAAGAAAATGGAGGATGGGACCTAAAAAACCCATCCCTCTTCTCAAAGGCACTAGCAACAAAAACTATATGGAGGTTGGTCTAAGGAAAAGGACTACCGATCCAGGTAATTAGATATAGGTACTTGTATCTAGCCATAGTAGAGAATTGAATTAGGAACCCCATGGAACATATGCATAATTCATTAATAATATGGAAAACTATGAACTCAACTTTCCAACTGATTGGTAACTAGTTGATATGGAAGGTGGGAAAAGGGAATAAAGTCCACATAAGACTTAATCCTTGCATAGGTTCTAAAGGCCGGAATAGACTATCTCCTAGAGTAACACCAAAACTTTGAAGCAAAGGTTTTTTTACTCTAAGATAGATTGTGAATTGGGAGAGGTCTACAAATTGACAACAAAAATGGCTCACCTGCGAGGAAATTGGATTGGGAGTGGATATTGTAGAAGTTTGGAAGTCATACATAGATGCCCTGAAAGATAGCAATTCCAGAATAAGGGATGATGAAGACCATTTTTTATGGTCTCTTAACCCTTCAGGGGCGTATGCTCCCAAATTGGGATATAGATATTTTGCCGAGGAAGGTTTTATGGGACAACTGATTTGGTGGTGGAGAATCATATGGAAGTTAAGGTGTCGCTCCAAGAATAAAATCTTCAGGTGGCTAGCATTAAACAACAAGGCTCCTACTTGGGAGGTTTTATCATTAAAAAAACAAAACAAAAACAAACTTTTTTGGTCCACGATGGTGTAGTTCATACCAACAAGTAGAGGAAACTATAGATCACTTACTTTTGACTTGCTCCTATTCTAAAGAGGTCCGAAAAAAAAGTTGGAAGAATGACAAGGAAAAGGAAATCATGGGAAGGAGGAAACATTGAATAAGCCTTTAGGTCTTGGTATACAAACAATGACACAAAGAAGATAAGACCTCTACCACTATATATAACACAGGGAATTTCACTTGCTAGAAACCTAAATCTTTTCGAAGGACATGAGACATTACCCCTGAAATGTGAAATTTAGTCTCTTGATATACTAAATTCTTACCCATAGATTGAGGAAAAACAAAAAATATTGAGAAGAAAAGGATCTGTCATCAACACAAATATTCTTTGGGCATACTTTGATGGTGCCTCTCATGGGAATCCTCCAGTAGGAGGCTCGCGAGGAATCTTGTATCTTTCCACAAATAATAGCATAGATTTCAAAGTTGGCATGGGGCAGGAAACTAATAACCATTGTGAATTGATGACTCTCAAATTAACCCTCCAATCGGCTCAAGAATATGGTATTTCATAACTACAATTTTTGGGGGATTCTTTGCTAGTTATCTAATGGATTCGAAAGGAAGCATCTCTCATAAATTTTACTTTACAACCATTGTTTGATCACATACAACAATAGATGACAACCTTCACATGCATTTATTTGTCTCATATATATAGGGGCATGAACATGGTAGTATATGTACTTTTAAAAGAGGCACCGGGGATGAAGTGTGACACTTGGACTATTTCCATCTTTCAGGATGGGCATACAGTTGATCTCCCTCATGTACCATGGATATAATTTGATTTTTCCTGACAATGGATAGATTGCAGTTTGACCTTTTAAACGATGTAATTTTGTCTTTTAAAATCATGGGATAGCCATATTGTTTTGAAGATACAACTCTGAGATTTGTGATAGCGGACAATTTTATGATATTGATATTGAAAGGTGTAATTAATGTCATACTAAGTCAAGGAACATCTATCCTTTTCTTGATATAGCTCACTGATACATAATGCATGTATGTAGAGTCGTTGCTCTAACTGGATACAAAGCCTTTAGTTATACATGCATTGAGGCATATGATAGTGTAATTTTGTTTTGTATAAATAAAATTATGGACTTTTTTATTGGAAAAAAAAGATATGTCCTTTTCCCATAAAGGGATTTACCAAAATTGGTAATAATAGAAAATAATAGCATAGATTTTTGGTTTTAGACCTAAACTACTTATAACAGATCACAACATTGTATACATATCAAATGAAAACACACCCCAACATTGAAACTTGGTATGACAAAGGCTAATCATCAATTTGAGCTTGAGTCAACATTGAAGAAGATTGGAGGTATATCCTCCTCAAGAATGGTCCCGATAGCTTCTTTAGATTGAGTTACTTCCTCATTACCTTGATCCCATTCCTTCATCATGGCAAGTTGTCTATCCTTTTCCAAATCCTCACTACTTGCCTCCACCCCCTAAATTACATTCATTAWGTTGTCGTATTTTTGGTCTAAATGGTCCATTTTTTTTTTGTCTATTTGGTGCAATTTCTGGCCGAATTGGTCTAATTTAGTGAGGATTTCATTATGTTGGGAGCCTCTTACTTCCACGATCATGGAAATGAATGTCTTCATATGCTTGGATATGTTCACCATCTTCAACAATTTGGAGTCTCTACTACGAGAGAAACTAGTATTTGGAACCCATGGAATATCTCCTCGTATACTTTAACATTGGAAGTTGTGTTGCTTTTTTCCATAAACCTTCTTTCAATAATCTATACCTCTCTCTTCACCTTCTTATAAAATTAACTACTATAAGTTTCTACAGATTCCATTGCTGAAGAATTTTCCCTAATCCTTGAGTGACTATGAGGAGGGACATAGTTATCCTTGCATTTCCTTAGCCTCCCTTTGCAAATTCCTTTATTATTATCACCTTTCTCAAACTACAACTTGCTAGCCATCCTCACCAAAATGAGAGTCCATTCTGAATGGAATTGAGACAACCCATGTTTGTGTAGCCAAGAGTGGCTACCCAAGACTGGTAGGCCAAGAGCCAAATTTGAATGATAGAGGACCAAATTCAAGGGTCATAGAGAAAGGATTTCAATCAACATTCAAACATATAAACCCATCAACTTCAAAGCATATAACCTTCAACTTTCATAGTTAACAATGCCCAATTCTCGTCACTAGTTCCCCTTCTCCTACTATATACCATGATAAAATCTATTGTATCTTCTACCACAATTCTACTAATTGAGGTCTGTCCTTGTTGAAGGAATACATTGCCAAGTTTACAACATGGAGGGAAAGCCATGATGGCTTCAAGTCACCACCACCCTTTATCCTATCTCCTCATACCCTATGCTCATGCTAGGTGTCCTTCCCCTTTGTACTTCCTACACACTTCAACATCCCTATCCTTCCTCCATAACACTCCATTAAGGGGAATCCAATTAGATAAATAAATAAATAATAATCATTATTATATATACCATTAGTCCTAAACATTATAATTCATCACAATTACAAATATATTATTAAATACTTTTCATCGATTTTCTTCATCTCTGTAGTGTCGTTATTGAAATGAACTTGATCATAAATATAATCATTAATACAAAAACACTTGATTTGTTTTTCCATCAACATAATTTAAAATTGAAGTTGCCAAATTATTATGGAGAGCAAAGTGGTTCCTATAATAAAATATCACATCCACAACTTAAATGTTAAAATAGAACATTTACATTTCATTTGTCATTTCCATCACCTTTATGATATTCCTCGATTGGAAAAATAGTACTATGGTTCTAAAAACCATGTTTTGATCTAGGATTGTCTCATAGGACAAACCAATTATGTCCACCTACGACACTTAAGCAATTTTAGCTAGAGGTAGTCTAAATCAATTATATCCATGCATAATACTCCCAAGAACATGGAATTTATGCTAGTTGGATAACTCTAATCCAAGTCAATTGCAAGTTGACCACTAGAGGGGTCACATGGATTTACCTTTACTACTTGCATAACTCGTGCATGAATTCTTTCGATAGACACGTGATCACTATAGTGTCGTGATTTAAGAAATTATGTGGCCCATTCATACTAGATATTGCCTCATAAGCTTGGTGGGTAAATGTAGACAATATTGGCCGACCTTCTGAAATATTATAAACAATCAAGAAATGAGACCAAGAAAGAAAGTGGTGAAAAAGGCTCAAATCCGATATCAATCATATTCACATAAAAATTTACAAAAAATAATACAATAATCATAACCACCTTATAATGGTCAACCTTAACACATAACTAAGTTCCTAGGATAATGAGTATATCCCAAGGTAAACATAATGGTGGTCAAGGACTTAAGATTAGGAGCCAAAACAATAATAATTCCCCCCTTAATCATAAGTTCGTACAAGTGTACCAATGAAGCAACAAAGACTAGTGCACAAGTTGGTAACATACCCAAGTTTTCAACTTGATACACATGGTTTGAAACCACACAAGTTTTGATGAAGATCCTCTTGAAAAAACGCCAAGAGTGGACGCCAAATAATCAGTCTAAAAAATTCAATCTACAAGAAATGAGCTAAAGTGTTCACTAATGGGAACCCAAAACCTAGGAGAGAAAACCCTGATGAGAAGTGAATTGGTTGTAAGTCAATCACATCCTAGTTTTTGAAAACGTTTGACAATCTATTGTGCCAAGAAAAAGTGCATAAGAATCAATTATCCTCTTCTAGGTCCAAATAACATCTTTGTAAAGTCCAAAGACTATAAAGTGAACAAATATGTTCACAAAACTACTCTTAGAAAATAACACATAAACAAACTATCAATTAAAAAAGTGTTAATGAGAATCTGAATTATGTATCATGTAAAACCTATGAATGATTCAACAAGGAGTGAATCATAATCTTGCCAAAAATTATTGAGAAGTAAACAAAGTGAAATGTTGGAACTGTCTCAAAACTTGAAACTAAAATTTCGACCAAACATGTCAAACAACCATGCGAGTCACAAATATGCAATAAATGATTGAATCCTCAAATGCCAAAATGGAAAATTATACATCAAAATATATTCTTTGCCAATATTATCAAAAGCTTGAAAAATCCTCAAAAAACGATCCATCAAAATATCATCCATGTCAATATCCTCAAAATCCTGAAATGTCCTGAAAAATCATAAAAAATGTCAAGTGTTGAATCATCTCAACAAATGTCCTCTCAAGTTCAAAATGACTAATCCAAAAACTATGTATGAGTCGAAATCATAAATCCTCATCTTCAATTCATCATCCCAAATAAATTCTGATCCTTATAATCAAATTGAGTAGACCTCAAAATTTGAAGTTTGACAATGATCATTAATATGTTCGTCCCTGTCAACTAAAATATGAGAAGTCTTGGGATATACAAATCAACAACATCAATGTAACCCCCTCTAAAAATGGAAAAGAGTAACCACAATGTCTTTGAACAAAGTTTGAAGGCTCAATATTCAACTCAAATGATGCCCTCGAGTAGGCCCTGACCATGCGCTAAATCATCAATTTCTAAAAAAACTTCCATGTTCATTTTTTGTAGAAGCCTCTCTTATCAAACACACATGTACATGAGTATGAACTCTATGATAAGACTATTCAAATAACTTGGCTTCTAAATTCCAACACCAAGTACCTAAATGTATCTATTTCTAAAGAACCTTTGATCACTTATAAGACGTTTTTGAAAGGTAGTTTGTCTTCTTGCAAACACTACATTGGTTAAGATCAAAACAATGCAACTCCATATGACCAATTCATTGACAATGATATCACTATTCAAGTACTTCATCAAATTCATCATCACCACCCAACTTAACATCATCAATTGTACCATCATCATCATCATCCTTATCCTGGAGTCCCTTCTTCCTAGCTTCAAACCCATGATCAACTGTATACCTCTGTTGGTCATCTTCAAGAAAACCTATGCTCACAAACGTAACTGGTTTGGAGTAATTAGGAATATGAAATAATTCATATTCATTATTTTCATATCCTAAGCCATATTTGTTCCTCTTTAAATGCAACTCTTCCCAAGGTCTTACAATTTCTTATTTATCCTCAAATCTATCCTCTTTCTTGGTGTCTTCATCCAATTCATCTATGCCATCCTTAGTTGTATGCTACTTTATTGTTTACAATACACTATGCTATTTTATTCCTCATATTCTTCATTGTTTACAATACACTATATAGGATCCTATAAAATCCAAAACCCTAATCCATTGACCCATATTAGTCAACAACCCTAATTCCTTAACTAGAATTAGAACACCATCGGTGAAAACCATGAGCCAAAAAACCACTAAAAACGAGCACAAAAAATGACAAAAATATTTTTTTCGGGGGCGTTGTCCTCAAACCCCTGCATAGGGGGGTTCCTGCCCCCTGTGATCCCTCATGCACCCAACGCAAACACTAATTCTAGACATGCAAATAATATAACATATACCTAACATTCTCCCACTCCTTGTTTTCTTTGCATACATGGGATTGCAGGGTTTACATAGTCAACAATCCAAGGCTACAATTCCCATAGATCCTGTACACCAAGAGAACTTCTTAGTGCTCACAGATTTTGTTAATGAATCTGGAACATTCTTCAAAATGCCCACCTTCATTAGAAATACCTTCTTTTCTTCAACCATATCTCTCACAAAGTCATATTGAACATCAATATGCTTTGTCTTTGAATGATAAGCCGAGTTCTTCGCCACAAAGATTGCACTATGACTATCACAATATATCCTTAAAACTTGTTGTACCAAGCAATACATGAACAAAGTCTCTGCAACCATATTGCTTCCTCACTTGCATAAGTGGCTACCATGTATTAATCTTTTGTAGTTGAGAGTGCCACTAGAGACTGTCTTTTGCTCATCCAACTGATTGCTCCTCCAAATAGGTTAAACACATACCCACTTGTAGATATTCTGCGATCCAAATCTCCAACCCAGTCTGTGTGACGGCTTTCGCACTCCTCGAAGCACGACCGCTCTCATAGGACCTTCTTTCTCCATGGCCCGAAGAACTCAAATGTTCTTCTATTCCCTATCGGGAAAATATACACCCACAGATTCTCTTTTCTTGCGCGATCCCCCTTCCTTGGCTTATCGGAGGATCGGAACTCGCGGCTTCGCAAGTTCTCTGTTAATCACTGGACTCTCAAATCCCCGAGACCTGATGGCTTCGGTCAAAGCTGACTTTTTCTCACCTTATCGGGACTTCAGTCCTTGTCGCGGTTTCGCAACTCGCGATATCGAACGCCTTGAATTTCCGACCCCCGACTCGCGATATGCCGAGACTCCGACGCATGCGTGAGCTGTCTCTTCAACTCCTCACCACTACTATCGGGATATCGGACTTCACGGGATCACGAATCCGAATGTCAAAGGATTCGGGACGTTGATTTCCTCGAACTCTGACACTATGCCACCTGTCCTCCACTATCTCCTGCTGTGACCCACATGACCCTTCTATCGGAAATTTACAGATCGCGATTCCAAGCGGCGAGGTTTCTTTGTTTCCAAAAACCCCGATTCTCCGATCCCCGACTTCTTGGGATCTCCTAACACGCGTCACACACAATGGATGGTCCTGATCCTATCGGGATATCGCGGATCGCGATTCCGGATGTTATGATTTCTTTGCTTCCGGAATTCCCGAAATGTCGAACCCCGATAACTCATATTCACTAGGGATTAACCCCGGTGTAACTTCCGTCGAATCCGATGGTTGATGGGAAATGAATCACTGATCCAACGCTTCGCCCACCTGCAACGCTTCCCTACGCCTATCCTTCAATGGATTCGAAGGCCTACTCCTCCTGAGCTTTTCCTCGACTTCAAGTCTTCTTTGAAATCGCTTGCACGCACTCCTTGCGGAAAATCTTCAACAACGCTTAAGTGTTGAAGGCACTCGATTCTGCGCATGCCTGCAGCAGCAGTCTTCCGATGCTTTGCTCAGAATCGCAACTCTGAGACTTCTCCCTGGCCTGCGCACTCCTGGCACAACACTGTGCTACTGCACTCCTGAGATGAATGGCAACAAAGATTATCTCTAATTGAACCCTTCTGTCAACGCACTCCTTGCGGACAATTCAACTGCACTCCTTGCAGGAACTCTCTGGTTCAATTAGAGAAACAATTGAAACTTATTCTATCTCCTTTTCAGACTTCAATTCAACCATGAAATCACACAGACAACATATAAAAGTAAACATATAACTGGAAGCAGACATCAATTGAGCATAACATCAATACACAGAGAAACAACACAAACCATGAATTTGAATCAATTCTCTTCTATTAATTCAAATGCTTGTACATGGGTGTTCTTCATACACAGTTCTCTGCTTGCTCTTCTGCTTGTTCTCAATGCTGCTTAATGTTACAATGTACAAAGGAGGGTGTCTATATCCATTTTCCCTCTTGGACTCTAAGCTATCAAATCTAGAATTAAATTCCTATCTAACTGCATTAACTCTATTAAATGCCGAC